>BPTQ01000009.1:160914530-161160027 GCA_019973895.1 Chrysanthemum seticuspe
ACATGTTAGCTGATAGAAGATATCCTCTTACATCATATCTCATGAGGAGGATGCTGGAGCATGGAATGGACGTTGAAGAAGACAATGAAACAGCACTTATGGTTATCAAATTGTTTATCAGATGGACAGATATAGCTGATGATGATGATGAATAACTGGTATGAATCTTAATTGATTAAATTTTTGATATATCAGTACATTATTCAAAGTACTGCTGATCAAACAGTACTTTAATCAAAGTACTGCTTGCAGTTTTTTAAACCAGTTACTGATTTTGAGAAAACTTTTGTTAAGTACTAAATGTTTTGAAACAAAGTTTAAAAGAAATAAATGGTTTTTGAGATGGTAACATCAATAGGTTATCAATCCACCATGGTTACAAAAGGATTGGCTAATCCATGAGCAAAAGGCTCTGGTAAAGATATCTCAAATCCGTTTTATAGTTGACAACTTGCTAATAAGTTGTATGGTAATCAACTCACCATATCAGTAATGTGAAGAGTTGGCTAGCCCACAAGAAAATGGCTTGTGGTAAAGGCTGTGGAAAAACCATTATATGGTAATTAGTTCACCATGATGAAAGAACTAACTAGTCCAAAAGGGTACAGCTTTTGGTAATGACAAGTCAAATATGTTGATAGCTGATGATTTGCTAAAAATCATATGGTTATCAGTGTACCATGATCTTACACATCAAAACATTTGGCTACTCCAGAGTTAATGGCTTTGGTAAAGAGACATTAAATCCATTAAAATTTTCAATGATTCACCTCTCACAGGAGTTTACACACCTGGAAGTGATGAGAATAGACTGAAAATTAATTGAATTAAATGTACAAATTGTCTTATGTTGCTAAAAAGATGGAGCTTGCTGAATGTTGGAGAAAAGAAATAATATTACTGTTTGATGCTGAAAAGAATTATACAGATAAAGACTACTTTGATGATGATATAAGCAGAGAATCTACAAAGATAAAAATTTGAAGATAAAGTCACAATTCCTCTTTAAAGACAAAGATGTTAAAGCTAAATCTACAAAGGAACTTGAAATCAAACAAGTAGAATTCAAGTTAGGGGAGGATTGTTGGGATACAGAATGTTAAAGTACTGAAGAGTTAAAATGCTGAAGATTAACAAAGTACTGCAGAAAGACAAAGTACTGCAAGAAGTCAAAGTACTGCTAAGTAAAAGTCAAAGTACTGCTTATTCATCGAAGTACTGCAAAGATTAAAGTCGGTTGTAATTGATTAAAGATAGAAAGTAATGTTTATCTAGAACTTTCTAAGTATTGTTTACTTGACGTACAAGGATAAGAATTGTAAACCGTTTAGGGTTATCCTTGAGCCTATAAAAGGACCCCTAGATTGGTATTAGAGATGTGTGTTTTTAGAATTCTAAAGTACGATCAATATTAGAGTTTTAGAGAGTTTGATATTTAGTGTTTTAGAGTTATTAATAAAGTTATATTCTTCTTAGCTTTGTTAAGTAAATTCCGCGTACTTGATAAAGATTAATCAGTGTTTCATTGTTAATAACTTAGGATTTATCCGAGGTTATTAAACCTTAACAAGCTATTTAAGTTAGTTTGGTTAGAGTACATCGATCCAACAATAGGTATTTCCTAGGTTACTCACTGATCTCTAAAGCCTTCAGGGTGTTCAACACCAGAAGACAACAAGTTGAGGAAACCTTTCATGTCACCTTCGATGAAAGTTCAGAAAGCATCCGATTTACCAATACCTTAGTGGAAGAAATAGGAATTGATAACTCATCAAGATACCCTCCTAATGAGTTCAATACTGAAATCAATTCCTCTTATCAAGTTGATGCTGACATCTCATACTATGTCTTACCCCACAACCTTCCTCAACCAACAATCAGTGAATTCATTGATAATCAATCAGTCCCTACTGGGATAGGTAATACTTAACCAAATGTTCAGGAACCTGTAATTCATGAACCTCCAACCTGAACAAAGCATCTCAACAGATGATCTAAATGATTCTGTGGCTGCAGCACCTGAACCCATTCTTGAGTTTCCAGTGACCTCATCAAGCTCAGATCCTAGACCACAAAGTAAGTGGACAAGATCTCAAGACATTGAGCTTGTGAACATCATTGGTGAACCCACTGAAGGCATGCTAACAAGAAGTATGGCTGCTAAGTTAACAGCAGCGTCAGCCAATGAATGTCTATATGCTGATTTTCTATCAGAAATAGAACCCAAAATTGTCACTGAAGCTCTAAAACATCCTAGCTGGGTTCAGGCTATGCAAGAAGAACTTCAATAGTTTGATAAAAACAAGGTCATGACCTTGATCAAATGTCCTCAGGATGTCATTGTCATAGGAATGAAGTGGGTTTTCAGAAACAAAACTGATGAAAATGGCACTGTCATTAAAAACAAAGCCAGACTTGTTGCCAAAGGTTACAATCAACAAGAAGGCATTATGATGAGACATTTGCTCCTGTTGCAAGAATGGAAGCCATCAGGATCTTCCTTGCATTTGCAACCTACATGAACATCAAAGTTTACCAAATGGATGTAAAAAGTGCATTCCTAAATGGTGAACTCAAGGAAGATGTGTATGTTCAGCAACCTTCTGGCTTTGAGAGTAGTGAATACCCTGACTATGTCTGCAAGCTTGACAAAGCCCTATATGGACTTAAACAAGCTCCCCGAGCATGGTATGAAACTCTCTCAGCCTTCCTGATTCAAAACAAGTTTGTTACTACAAACAAACCGTAAAAACGTTTATTTATATTTTACGATCTTCTAATGTTTTGTCGATAACAAACATAAAATCATTTTAACGAAACAAATAAAATACGTAAATGGTTTGAGGCAATAGTTTACTAACACACTTACATTTTCACATAAAACACTAAACAAGTAATAGTGTTTTCATGATTTAGTAGTACATATGTACAACAACTAGTGTTTACATGTTGGGCAGATATATACATAATTAGTATGTATTATAATGGGTAATATAATGGGTAGAAGTTTAAGTATTTGACCCATTGACCAAATACATTGTATGTAGTTGGGTATAACCAAAAGTCCATGATCCAGACCCATGGAGCATAACCCATAAACCCATTGCATGACATCATGCATAAGTCATAAATGGGTATTACCTATGACACATGGAGTTAACCCATGACCCATGGACTAGATGCATTACACCTAATAGATACATTGTATCTACTTGGATACCCATGGTCCAAAGTCTAGGACCCATTACCCATAACCCATGACCCAAAACCCATGGGAAAAGAGGAGCGTTTACGGTTCCCCCCGTTTACACTGGACGGATCCCTGAAGTAAGGGATCCGTGGAACAGTAGCAATAATTTATCTATAAATAGTGAGCCATTTCTTCATTGTCATCTCACCCCTTTCATACATATTTTCTCTTTGTGTTGTAAACTCTCTAACCACATATCCAAGTGATCTTTCTATGTAGTTTTGTGTTTGCGTGATTCTCTAGGTTCCTCTTAAAGGCAAGATCACCACCTCTTGAAGTCGAGCAAGCTCAAGTCTATGAGTTTCCTAGCTTCGTCATCATCAAGACTACTAATGGTATCTTGTTGATAGTTCTTCTCTTTCTCATTAGAAGTGTAGTGTCGAAGACATAGTTGAAAGATGTCTAAAGGGTCAAGACCATGACATTAGTGAAAAGTGTCGAAGAGTCAAAGTAAAGGCATTAGTGAAAGGTGCCGAAAGTTCATGTTGAAGGCATTAATGAAAGGTCCCTAGAAGTCAAGTCAAAAGGCATTAGTGAAAGGTGCCTAGAAGTCAAGTCACACGGCATTAGTGAAGGGTGCCTAGAAGTCGAGTCAAAGGCATTAGTGAAAGGTGCCTAAGGTGTACATTCGATATGGTGTGTCTATGTACAAGATAGATTTGTATTGGGTCAAAGGATATTGATATCCTTGTTGATGTTGTCATAAGGAGTAGATCTCCTTTGGGATAGGAGTTGTGTAGTGTTGGGTAGTAGTTCCACCTTTGTAAATGGAGCTCGGTATCTAGCCTTGTACTGGATAAAGTGTAGGCGACGTAGTGATAGGTTGAGTCTACCTCGTGGAAGAACCCGGTGTCTAGCCTTGTACTGGATAAAGAGTAGGCGACGTTGTGAAGGCTTCTCCGCCACAAGAAGTTTGTGTTGTGAGTGATTACGAACTCTCGAGTAGGTGACTCGGGGAGTGGAGTAGGGCAAGGAATGTGTCCTTATAGCCGAACCACTATAAATACTCGCGTTGTGGTTTTATGCTTGTTACTCTTTATTTTAGCTTTTATTTATCTATATGCTTGTCTATCAACATCCAACACACACGTTCAACTAGATTGACATAAGTCATTCTAAATAGTTTAAAACCAAGTTTTAATCGGTAAAACTATTCAACCCCCCCCCCCTTCTAGTTTTCCAAAATTGGCATCAGAGCTTCGTTACCAAGTTTCTTAGAGTATTTTGTACTTTAAAAACTTGATACGATCCGTGTATAATTGAAAACTACAAAGAAGGTCTTTTACAAAAACAAACACCATGTCTTAAAAACACTTTTGTAGGATGTTGATTAGATGACAACAATATTTTTTTTCTCTTAATTTATCTTACTAAATTGCACTAACCTTCCTTGTCATTTTGCTTAGTTAAAGCTCATGTTTATCAAGCCATAGGAATTGCTTGATAATAAGATTACCTTCCCTAAGAAGGTATCTTAATCACGAAGGAACCGGAGTTGTCTATTGACATTTTTCTTGTCAAAAGAAAGACACTCATAATTTCATTAGAGGTATGACTTCCTACTTATCTTTAAATAACATTAGCTTAAGAATAAGTATGTTTACATAGGACTTATATGATTATTTTCCTCTTCACATACTCATTTATTACACGTAGCTTCGTTAGGAAGCTTTTCTTGCATACGTGTTACTCTTCTGTTTATAGTCTAGGTTTATAAACATGTGTCTTATTTATTTAATCCAAAAATCAAATCTTTCCGATAATAAAACAAAACACAAATCTCAAAAATTCGTCCTTCCCCATAAATACCTCCTCCGATCGTCAACTCCACCAAACCCTCATTTTTCAAATCTTCCACTTTCAAAATTACCTCTCATTCAAACTTCATCTTCCTTCTCATCTCATCTCATCTCAAATCAAAAGCAAAGAAAAACTTCATCATCATGGTTTACATCGCCTTCGTGATCATCGTCTTGACACTCATCGCTCTCGTGTTCCCCATGATCAAGTTTTCTTATGGAGACATGTACTTTGTGTTGTTAATCTACATTGGTATTATATACACAATCCTTTTTATCGTGCTTAGCATTGAAATGAAATATTACTAATATTTTAGTTTATCTAATTTATTTTTCATAATGTGTTTGTCATTTCTTCTACTTTTTGTCCTTCGTACATTTGGCCTTGAGATATCTTGGAAACCTACAATGCATGCTTAACTAAGTAAATATTGGCTAAAATACATTTCTTTTTATAAACCTATAAGTTGCAAAAACCTATTTTTTCGTCAAAATCTTTATAGTCACTATAGATCCACGGATCCCTCTAGTTCAACTAGCCGAATCCCTCTTGGAAGGGAACCGTGAGAACCGTGGAACTGGGAAACAGATTCTCATGCAACATAAAAACAGTTTTCATCTTAAAAAGATAAATCCCACTAGAATGTTAAATACTAAATGAGTTAATTTTCATTGTTAATAAAAATCTAGTAAAAACGTTAGGTGATCATCCCTTTTGCTTTAATGTGTCTCATCATATTCTTTTCACTTCCATAGGTATCGTCATGTCCCATGAGTATGAGTTTGACTTTTCACTCACTTATGTCTACATTCCTAACATTTCTCTTAAGCCCAACACACCTGGTAATCACTTCCGTGGGTTCAATAATATCGAAACTCGTCACTTCCATGAAGGACGTATTGTCGACATACCTCTACTATACGAAGAAGGTATCAATACCTCTTTCCGAACCATAGGACTAGAAGACCTTCTCGGAATTAACGAGAAAATCTGTCCAAGGTTTGTATTGGAATTCTTCCGTCAAGTTGAACTTGTTCGTAACGAGGATTGATCTCTATCTCTTTGGTTTTGGATCAAAAACCAAATGTTTGTTTTAACCCTTGGGCAATTTGCTCACATTCTCCGAATTCCAAATCATGGATAATGTGGCTTCACTGAAGATTGGTCTCTTGATTCTCTCTTCAACCATCATGAAGAAAATAGTCCATATTGTTCACACATACCTTCCCCTCAAGACTTGACTCGCATGTTATGCAAACCTCGACCCTATTACTCTGATCCAAACAAAATCTATACACGGGATATCCGAGATGAGTTTAAACCTCTTGCACTTATCCTACGTGAAAATGTTTGGAGTCTTATGGGAAATCGAGAAATCCTTCCCGCTTGTTGTGCTCACATAATGTATTGTTTGCTAACACAACAACCATACAATCTCGCCTATTTCTTCGCAAGGAAAATTATAAACCTTCAAGGCAACAAAAACAAACTAATCCCTTATGGAATGTTCTTGACACGCCTTTATCATCACATCATGTACTTCCACCCTCAATTTCAAAGTCCGTTGTACGTACTCGTGAATAAGATGAGGGAACCTCTAAACACATCTCTCATCAAGTCTTTCTTCATCCCTGAATCGGAAAATACTCATCATACATTTGACGATCCATCTAGCGAAAACGCTCAAGAAACTTAGTTTTCTTTCCAAATAGGCTCAATCCTTAGATTTCATCTTTTATCATTGTAATGTGATTTTTCTCATGAAATAAAACATTTAACGTTTGATGTCTCGTTTATATAGTTGTTCAAACTTCTTAGAAAACACTAGCTTTGAAATATGATACCTTGTGCAACTTTTTCATACCTTATGTGAAGGTATTGTTTAGCAGGAAACAGATCCCTTACTTTGTACTAGACGGATCCCTCCACTTAGGGAACCGTGGGATCCGGGAAAACAGAAATGCAGTTCCTGACTTTATACATCAAACCATGTATTTAGACTACTTCACACTAGCTAAACATAATAACTTGGGACAACTTAAGTCTTCCTCAAGCTCAGTAAGCTTCACACTCACTCATAGCTCATTTAGGGTCACACTCAATGTGCTTTTCGATTTATCATCTCACCAAAAACCCATCATTCTTCTGCTCCTATACTCACACATCCTCTCTCACATGTCAACAAATCTAGTTTTATAAATCTCTCAATTTAGTAAATTGATTTTAGTTATCTCTACCTCAAAATGGGTCAAATACTAGTTTTTTCATTTCTTTTAAGATATTTTCCAAAATTACCTTAGTTACTATCTGGTCTCTAGGATCATTTAGCTCTACTTGACACTCTCAAATTTTCTAGTGTCATCTTTGGTCATTCATTGGTACTCATAAAGTTCCATTTTCTTCCATAAAAGGCAATCATTAGCTACCTTCACTCATTGCCCTTGATCATTTAAGTACCCTTTCATTTAAGACCCTTAGAAAGACTGAAACACTCAAGAGGTATAGGTATTAGACCTTACAAACATCATTTTTCTTCTTTCTTAGCTGCTGAGAGCCGGATCCCTAGGATTAGCCTAGCAAATCCCTCATTGGAGGGAACCGTGGGATCCGGGTGACAGATTCATCCAAACTCTAGCTAAAATAATCATTTCAAGCTCTCCTTGCTAACTTGAACACTCCATCTTGCTTTAATTAAACTCCTAGATCAGTACAACTCTTAAGTTGACTCTTGTGCATGCAAATCATCACATTCCAAAGGATCTTAGTGGCTTAAGTATTGAATGCACTTGCCAAATCCTTCCCCTTATAAACCATCTTGTTAAAGACTCCTAAAGTCATCATCTACATCCTCATTCTCAGCATTTAGAAACTCTTATAACCCTATTTTTGTTATCATCTCATCATGAGAAAAGCTCCTAGTGGTAACTCATCCACCAAAGGACCACCCGAGAAACTTGCTCGTGTTGTTCACGAAATTTCTTCAACCGAATCATCTCCCGTTAAATCCACAAATGCGAGGATCTCCCCTCCACCTATCAAACCAATCCCCAAAAGGATTGTTCCCACTAAACTACCGATGCCAAACACCACTATACCCCCTAAACCAAACACTCCTATTTCCACTAAACCATCACCCTTAGTGCCTAGAGCCATATCATTCACCATTCCACTCTCATCACCACACCTCTACAATCTAAAGGACTTGCCTCCCAGACCATCTCATCCTCCACCATTGCCAACATTCTCAATGGAAAATATAGAGCAACAAAATCAAGGTGTTAAATCAACACTAGACCCGACATCTTTTTCTCCGTCACCCTCAAATAGTCCCTTTTGGATCATGAGGAATCATCAAAGTCAACCACCCGATCAAATGGAAGTAGATACCTCTCTACCACCATCCTCATTACATATTCTACCACCACCACCTTTGGTTGAATCGCCTCCAAATATACCTCCACATATTCCTCCTTCTTTTGTGGAATCTCAACCAAACCTTCCATCTCAAGTCATTTCTTTTCTACCACCACCATTTCCGAGTCATGACAAAGATTGTTATCATTGTCAACATGTTGAAATTTTGATACATGAAGTACATGAAGATCAACGTTTCATGTTTTATCACCTCCTCGAACGTTTCGACGAGATCAACAAACCCAAACAACCTTGAGCTCAAGGATTCAAGTGATGTCCTAGTCTTAAGCTCAACTTAGACATATTTAGGAATCCCAAGTCATGTATCTTTCATTTTCTTAGTTTTTGGAGTTATGTACATCATTTCTCTAGTTTTATTAAATGGAATTACATGTTATTTGCCATATTATCTTGAGAATATGTTTGTTGCCTTAATACATATCTCATTTTGATGTTGACATCATTTGTCCATATCACCATTGTTGTCTTAAACTTGAGTCTTATTTGCAGGAAATTATGCATTATATACTTGTTTTCTAACCTTTGTTTTGTAGATTTTCAATATACACATGAAGACTTTGACACCCTAAGCTAGGGGGAGCTTCGTGTCAAAGCAATACATTGCAAAATCATTTGCAATATAAATCACATTAGGATTACATTACATGACGTCCCCTTGCAATGTTGCAATCATTAAGAGGGAGCATATTCGTCACAAAAACGAAATCATTTGCAAACATAGTTGCAATGCATTAGTTTAGTATTTTTTTTTTCTTACTTGACGCCCTCATAAAGGGATGGACTCGTCAAGGGGGAGCTAAGTCGAGAATACTTCTCCTTACTTACTCTCTATTTTTCATATTTTTTTCTTTTCACATGTTTTTCTTAAAACAAGGTGTGGAAAACTAGAAGGGGGGGGGGGTTGAATAGTTTTGCCGATTTTAAGTTAGTTTCAAAAACTTTAGATTCGTTAATATGTGAGATCTTATGGATGTAAAGAAAGTATAAATCTAATGATAAAGCAAGTAAATAAACTAAATTTAAGGGATAGAAATGACACAACCGATTTATAGTGGTTCGGCTATAAGGACACCTTCCTTGCCCTACTACACTCCCCGAGTCACCTACTCGAGAGTTCAAGCACTATGTCAACAAACTCCTTCACTTGGCGGAGAAGCCTTCACAACGTTGCTTACACCTTTTTCCTGTACAAAGCTAAATACCGAGTCCGTAACACGGTGGACCAAACCAACACGACTATTACACAACAAATATGTGAAATATCAAATACAAAATCTTCGCTACATAAATCTTGCGGAGGAACAAATCAATCAAGGACCCCTTGCTTGGATAACTTGTAGAATGCTCGTGATCTCACCTTAGAGAAGGACCTATATGAGAATCACTAAAGAAAGAAAGAAGGAAGTACTCTCTAGATCAAGTGATCTTTTGTTAGAAGAGAATGAGAGTATATGAGAGAATTAGTAAGAAGAGGGGTGAGTTAGAATGAAGAAATGGCTCTCTATTTATAGGCAATTTCTGCCACTG
This sequence comes from Chrysanthemum seticuspe, assembly GCA_019973895.1. Taxonomy (NCBI): domain Eukaryota; kingdom Viridiplantae; phylum Streptophyta; class Magnoliopsida; order Asterales; family Asteraceae; genus Chrysanthemum; species Chrysanthemum seticuspe. The sequence goes on from BPTQ01000009.1 coordinate 160,924,543, forward strand.
TTCCTCGGATCCCACAGATCCCTCCCACAAGGGATCCGTCTAGTATAAACCTAGGGATCCGTGGGACGCTCCTCTTTGCCCATGGGTTTTTTGGTTATGGGTTATGGGTCATGGGTTGGTCCATGGGTTTTCCTTAGATTCAATGTATCTAATGAATACATTATATCTAGTCAAATGGGTATGGGTTAATGGGTTATGGATATGATCCATGGTTTATGGTTTTTACCCATCCTAATAAACTATTCCAACAAATGATTAATTACAACATTTTTGTATTTAAATGGCTATATGTAAATGCATTACAAAAATAACATGTATCCTTATAATTGTACTTAAGATAACATTATATTTGTTATCAACAAAACATAAAGAGATCGCAAAATATTAATAAATGTTTTTACGGTTTATTTGTATTAACAATCTCCCCCTTTTTGTTGATGACAAAACATATTGTTATGATGAGTAAAACTTAAGAATAGATGTATGTTTTGAAAGCCCTAAGTTTTACTTCTTCTCCCCCTTTTTGTCGAAACAAAAAGTTAACCATTCGAAGAAATAAAAGTGTGGAAAAATTAGTCCATGTATCGCTTACTCCCCCTTGACGGTAGCTCCCCCTAGTTTGGGGTGTCAAGTGAAAAAAAAATCCTACAAAGAGAAAGGTTAGTAACATGCTTAAATAATCTTGTGATTGACGAGAATCAAGATTGGGAGCCAAGGTATGTAAACAAGGCCTTGTAATAAAACAACAAAGTGTAGTGGTATTTATGCCACCTACAAGCATGTAAAAATAAGAACAAGACTTGTTCTTGAAAATGACTCCAAAAGAAAAAGTACTAAAAATAGAAAATAGTAGTAATGATTCCTTCATGCTTGAATAAGGTTATGGATGGAGGTTTGGATGAGTAATGGTATTGATACGATCAAGGATGAGGTTGAGTATGAATCGCATTTCTTCCCTAACTTCTATTGCAATTTCCCTAGTGGATTGGCAATGTTCACAATGTAAGTGATGTGGGTAATGAGTATGGAAATCTTCCGGGTTGTTTTGATTTGTGAGTTGCGGAAGTTGTGATGGAAAAATAGGAAAATACGGATCAAAGTCCGGAATGATTGGAAGTGGTGGTAGAAAAGAGCCTAGATGTTCTTGTAGTTTAATGGGAGCTAATGGTGGTGATGTTTCAATATCATTGAATATTATGTTTGGAGAAGTTGAAGGTCTCAAAAAGGCTAATTCTTTTTTCTTTGGTTGTTGAGATCTTGTTTGAGTCGTAAGAAGTTCCAAAAGAGTGATTTTAGGTGGTGAGTTATTTGGTGATGAAGTTGGTGTACTCGTTGGTGATGAAGGAGGTGCTGTAATGGAAGCATCTTGTGGTGAGTTATTTGATGGTGATGAGCCATATGATGATGGTTTTCCTAAGCAACAAGATCATATGTTAATTCGTGCGGATATCATAGAGTTTGATTGTGGTATTTTGGAAGGTGGAAGTATAAAGGTTTGGGTTTCATGAAGATGATTGTTTGTACTAGGTGATTCATCTAAAGAGTTAGTGAATGACATGGTGTTGTTTGTTTCTGAAGATGAGATGGATTATGCAAGCATTTTGGGAGTTCTATATATAGAAAAACAAAGCATTGTAATGAATGCTTGACCCAAAATGTGGATTAAAATCTAATGATTAGATATGAATTTAAGGCATGTGATCATGAGAACACAAGCATTAAAGAACATACTCCAAAAAAATAAAACAAATGTGGATTTTTCATCCAAAGTGAGAAAAATAGAAGGTAAAAACAGCTTTTGTCTCACGGATCCCACAGATCCTTCCCTTGAGGGATCCGTCCAGCATAAAGGCTGGGATCCGTGGGTCTGGTGATCCAGGTAGCACAAAATTTTCCTTTTGGAAATATTTTTGCCTAGTGTGTGCCTATATGCAAATTATTTGGAGTTGCGGTTATCTCAACTCCTAAGAAGAAAAGAAAAATAAACTAGAAATGAAAAAGCATACTATTATGTGAGATAATCCAAAAACACATACTTAGTACTTTGAGTACGTAATTTAGTGTTACCAATGCTCCTAATTTATTGTGGCTTAAATGAATGTACCCGAAAACACATATTAGTTATGTGTCTCCTTTAGCATTCAAAAGACATGAGATGCAATGAAAACGGGTTTTTACGTTGTATTAATAATGAAAAAGCGATTTGTCCTAGACGTGAGAAATTGCTTTTGTGAAATTGATACGGGAAGGAGTATCATTTTAGAAAGCATTTTGAAATGCAAACGTTTTATCCTTTTGAAAGAAGGATGTGTATGTAACTCGTACTTATTTTGAAAGAAAATAAGAAGATTATAAGTGAAAAACTTATCTTGGGTTTTGAAAATTCCCGTATGGTTTTGATTTGTGCGTGAAATAGAGATCCTAGACTCAGAAAGAAGAAGGCTAGTGTTTACATACCTTGTAGAGTCAAAAAGTAAATTACGATGTTTGTTCCATGAGACCAAGACCAAGACGAAGTAGGTTGAATTGTTCCCGCTTCAACGGTTTGGTGAGGACGTCGGCTATGTTGTCTTCGGATGCTACCTTCTCAATAGATATGTTCCCCTTTTGAACATTATCTCTTAAGAAGTGATGACGAATCTCTATATGCTTTGTGCGAGAATGCAATACCAGATTCTTGCTTAAATCGATGGCACCTTTGTTGTCACATAGGATGGCTATGTCGCTTAGATGAATGTCGTAGTCAACTAACACTTGTTTCATCCATAGTGCTTGTTGGCTTGCTTTGCCCGCGGAGACGTATTCGGCTTCGGTTGTTGATATTGCTAGTGCCGTTTGTTTCTTAGAAAACCAAGATGTTAAACAACATCCCATGAAAGTACATACCCCACTTGTACTTTTTCTATCAATGTAATCACCTGCATGGTCAGAATATGCATATACAATTGTTTCTACTCCCGTGCCCTTAGGATACCATAATCCTAATTGTGTTGTACCCTTAATGTATCTAAATATCCTTTTTACGGCTTTTAGGTGTGATGTTTTAGGGTCTTCTTGAAACCTAGCACATAAGTAAACACTAAACATGATATCCGGCCTACTTGCCGTGAGGTAGAGAAGACTACCTATCATGCCACGATATTTAGTATTATCGACGGATTCGCTGTCTTCATCTTTTGTGAGTTTGGTGTCGTATGACATTGGTGTCCTAATTGGTTTAGACTCTTCTAGACCGAATTTTTTTAACATCTCCTTTATGTATTTAGATTGATTAAAGAAGATACCATCTTCTACTTGTTTGATTTGTAGACCAAGAAAGAAACTAAGTTCTCCCATCATACTCATCTCGAACTCGTCATGCATGATTTTAGAGAAATCATCACACATGTCTTGACAAGTGGATCTGAATATTATATCATCTACATATATTTGCACTATGATTATATGTGACTCTCTTTTCTTAGTAAAAAGTGTGTTGTCAACTAACCCCATGGTATAGTTGTGTTTAATTAAAAATGACTTGAGTCTATCATACCAAGCTTTTGGAGCTTGTTTAAGACCATAAAGGGCTTTCTTTAATTTATACACATGTTTTGGTTTTTCAAAATCGATGAAGCCCTGAGGTTGAGCTACATATACTTCTTCATTAATGAAACCATTTAAAAAAGCACTTTTGACACCCATTTGATAAAGCTTTAGATCATTAGCACAAGCATACGCAAGAAGTATTCTTATAGATTCTAATCTAGCCACGGGGGCATAGGTCTCATCAAAGTCTATTCCTTCTTGTTGGTTATACCCTTGGGCAACGAGTCTAGCCTTGTTCATAGACACTACTCCGTTTGCATCTAATTTTTTTTATAAACCCATTTGGTTCCTATTATGGTTTGATTACTAGGTGGAGGGACAAGTGTCCAAACATCATTAGAAACAAATTGATTTAATTCTTCTTGCATAGCCATTACCCAACTTTCATCGTTTATGGATTCTTGTGTATTCTTAGGTTCTATGGTTGAAACGAAACAAAACAAGCTACTTTGGTTTTGAACTTGAGACCTTAATGTTCTTTCGTTTAGCTTTCCTATGACTGTATATACGGGGTGATCTTTGGACTCTTTAATGTTTATGACTTCATCATTTAAAGGTTCTTCTTCTTCAATTATCTTTTTCTTTATTACTATAGCTTCACTTTCTACAATCTCTTCATCGACAAGAGGTGGAGAGGGTTTAGGTGGACTTTCATCAAATTTTATATTTAATGACTCTTCTACCTTCATTGTTTCTTTGTTTAATATGACGTAAGCTTTGTTATTTGGAGAGTAACCTAGAAAGACACCTTCGGTTGATTTAGGATCAAATTTTGTAAGGTAATCTTTAGTGGTAAGAATAAAACATTTGCTACCAAAGACTCTAAAGTGATCTAACGTAGGCTTTTTCCTCGGAGTAACTCATATGGAGTTTTACCTAAGATTGGTCTAATTAAGACTCGATTGAGTATGTACGTTGAAGTATCAACGGCATTGCACCAAAATTTTTGAGGTATGGATTGCTCATTAAGCATGGTTTGACTCATTTCTTGTAAGGTTCTATTCTTTCTTTCAACTACCCCATTCGATTGTGGAGTGCGCGGAGCCGAGAAATTGTGAGTAATACCATTAGCGTCACAAAAAGCTCCAAATTGCACTTCATTATCGAATTCCCTACCATGATCCGTCCTAATAGACACTATAGGACTTCCTAGTTGTCTTTGGATTTTCTTTCTTAATATTTCAAAATAATTAAACGTTTCCGTTTTGTTTTTTAAGAATTTTGTCCATGTATACCTAGAGTAATCATCCACTATGACCAAAGTGTAGTAGTTGCCTCCATAACTTTGGATAGCGGATGGACCAAATAAATCCATATGTAATAATTCTAGACACTTAGTTGTAGACACCATGTTTTTAGCTCTATGACTAGAATGAACTTGTTTTCCTACATTACAAGCATCACAAAAGTGATGTTCATATTTTAACTTAGGTAGATCTCTTACTAGATCTTTGGATGATAGCGATTGAAGAAGTCTCATATTGGCGTGACCCAATCTTCGATGCCATAAGGTCAAAGTATCATCTATAGAAGTAAGACATAGTTTGTCTTTAGGTTCATTACCGATTTTAATGACATAGACTCCATGTTTCCTAATTCTTCTTCCTATGGTTATGCCATTTTTTAATATCTTAGTACTGGTTTTGGTAAAAAGTACATTGCACTTTTTATCACATATTTCTCCTATACTTAAGAGGTTAAAGTTTAGGTTTTCTACATGACATACATCGTTAATGGTTAGAGATTTGTTAGAAATCGTACCTTTACCGATGATTTTACTTTTGCTATTTCCAAACACCACATTACCTCCATTGAATGATTCATATGTGGAGAATAGATCCTTATTGCCGATCATGTGCCTCGTGCACCCACTATCCTTGACCCATTCATCCGGGTCTAGGTCGACCTTTAAGCACACCTAAGAAAACAATTAACTCAAAAGTTTGGTCCCCATTTGTTCATGGGTTCATTAGTGTTAAACATTCCATTCATGTTAGTCATCTATGGATAAGATGAGTATGCATTCCATGGAGCAAAGTTTTGAAAAGGAAAACCATTTTGCATATTTGGGTTCCGTCCCATTTGATGGTTACTTCTCAGGTAAACATTATTAGGTCTCCTAGATGGATTAGGTTTTGAAAAAGATGGAGCTTTGTTTCTTGCAAAAGTAGGATTATATTTTGAAGGCGGTTGTCTAGTGGTGACATGAGTTGGTTTCTTTCTATTAACTATAACAAACTCAGTTCTAGATGAAGAAGCTACGTTATTACCACCGTTTGCTATGGCAGACCCACGGATCCCTGGCTTAACACTAGCCGATTCCCTTTTGATGGGATCCATGGGATCCGCCACAACAGTGGCTGGTTTTTCTAGTACCTTAACAAATTTTGTTTCTTTGTTTTCACTAGTTGATGGATCAAGTTGTTGAATACCTAAACCTTTTTGGTTGTTGCCGGTTTTAACATTATGTAATATCATATCTAAAGTATTCGTACTCATTCTAGCAATTTTAGAATCTAGTTGATCAACTAGTGTTTGAAGTTGAATGCAAAGTTCACATTCACCACTTGCTATTTTACCCTTTTCTAAACGTTTCAGTTTTGCTTTTAATTCTATAACTTCTTTATCTAAGCGTTGGTTTTGACTTTTTAAAAGCTTTTTTTTGTTAATTAGTTTTAAGCTAATATTGCATAGTTTGTCATATTCATTATGCAATGAGTCGTCATCAAGTGATGAGCTACTATAGTATTCGTGACATACCTCGTCATTTGCCATGAGACAAATTTCTTCGTCCTCCTCATCGCTCATTCCCCACATGCCGCTCACGAATGCCTTTTGATCATCCCGTTTAGGACACTTACTAATAAAGTGGTTTGGGTCCCCACATTTAAAGCAAGTACGATCATCTTTTGGCTTCTCGTCCTCTTTTCTTTTCCGAAAGCCTTTCTTATCGTCATACGGTTGTTTGACGTATCTTCCCTTCCTTCTAAAGAACTTTTTAAAGTCCCTTACCGCCATAGCGTACTCCTCGTCATCACTACTCGAAGAGGAGTTCTTTTCATCGCTTGAAGCCTTTTTGGCTTTAAGGGCAAGAGATTTGTGTTTCTCTTTCACCTTTGAGGCTTCGGAGTCTTTAGCAAGGACAAGCTCGTAGACTTTTAAGTTGCCTATGAGTTCATCAAGGGTGAGGATTGTCAAATCTTTTGACTCTTCGATCGCCGTCACCTTGGATCTCCACTTCGATGGAAGTGCCCTTAGATATCTCCTAACATGGTTACGGCTAGAAAAAGATTCATCAAGTGCTTGTAAAGATGTAATAATAGTATTAAAGTTAGCAAATGAATGATCTATAGTTTCCTCATCCGATATTGAAAATTGTTCATATTGTTGAACAAATAAATCAATTTTATTATTTTTAACTTGTTGATTATATTGATGAGTTACAACTAAAGAATTCCAAATTTCTTTATAGGTTTTAAGCATAGAAATTCTTTCGAATTCCTTTTTGGGTAAAGCATTATACAAAACCATTTTAGCTTCACAATTTTTAGAAAGCTTTTTCTTCATTTCATCATTTAGTTTATCATGAGGTATGTTAACTAAATTTCCTTTATCATCATTTGAGGTAGCCTCAAAATCGCCTTCAACAATAATGCACCAAAGATCAATATCTTTAGACTTCACATATGTTTCGAATCTATTTTTCCAATATATAAAACCATTAGTTTCAAGTACTGGTGGTCGTTGCATAGATTTCCCTTCCTTGTAATTTTCAGAGTTTTTAAAATACGGTTTACTTTAAAACTTTTATAAACTTAGCTCTTGATGCCAATTGTGGAAAACTAGAAGGGGGAGGTTGAATAGTTTTGCCGATTTTAAGTTAGTTTCAAAAACTTTAGATTCGTTAATATGTGAGATCTTATGGGTGTAGAGAAAGTATAGATCTAATGATAAAGCAAGTAAATAAAGTAAAGTTAACGGATAGAAATGACACAACCGATTTATAGTGGTTCGGCTACAAGGACACCTTCCTTGCCCTACTCCACTCCCCGAGTCACCTACTCGAGAGTTCAAGCACTATGTCAACAAACTCCTTCACTTGGCGGAGAAGCCTTCACAAAGTTGCTTACACCTTTTTCTAGTACAAAGCTAAATACCGAGTCCGTAACACGGTGGACCAAACCAACACGACTATTGCACAACAAATATGTGAAATATCAAATACAAGATCTTCGCTACAGAAATCTTGCGGAGGAACAAATCAATCAAGGACCCCTTGCTTGGATGACTAGTAGAATGCTCGTGATCTCGCCTTAGAGAAGGACCTATATGAGAATCACTAAAGAAAGAAAGAAGGAAGTACTCTCTAGATCAAGTGATCTTTTGTTAGAAGAGAATGAGAGTATATGAGAGAATTAGTAAGAAGAGGGGTGAGTTAGAATGAAGAAATGGCTCTCTATTTATAGGCAATTTCTGCCACTGTTCCCCGGATCCCTCCCACAAGCGATCCGTCTAGTGTAAACCTAGGGATTCGTGGGACGCTCCTCTTTGCCCATGGGTTTTTTGGTTATGGGTTATGGGTCATGGGTTGGTCCATGGGTTTTCCTTAGATTCAATGTATCAAATGAATACATTGTATCTAGTCAAATGGGTATGGGTTAATGGGTTATGGATATGATCCATGGTTTATGGTTTTTACCCATCCTAATAAACTATTACAACATATGATTAATTACAATATTTTTGTATTTAAATGGCTATATGTAAATGCTTTACAAAAATAACATGTATCCTTATAATTGTACTTAAGATAACATTATATTTGTTATCAACAAAACATAAAGAGATCGCAAAATATTAATAAACGTTTTTACGGTTTATTTGTATTAACACAAGGTGTTAGTTTCTTTTCGACGCTCTTTTTGTTTCGACAAAAAGAGGGAAAAGAGAGTAAAAACTCCAATTCAAACTTTTACGAATTTTAGTTTTTCCTTAAAATAATTTTATGTTTTGTCATCAACAAAAAGGGGGAGATTGTTAATACAAACAAACCGTAAAAACGTTTATTTATATTTTACGATCTTATAATGTTTTGTCGATAAAAAATGTAATATCATTTTAACGAAACAAATAAAATACGTAAATGGTTTGAGGCAATAGTTTACTAACACACTTACGTTTTCACATAAAACACTAAACAAGTAATAGTGTTTTCATGATTTAGTAACACGTATGTACAACAACTAGTGTTTACATATTGGGTAGATATATACCTAATTAGTATGTATTAAAATGGGTAATATAATATGTAGAAGTTTAAGTATTTGACCTATTGACCAAATAAATTGTATGTAGTTGGGTATAACCTAAAGTCCATGATCCATACCCATGGAGCATAACCCATAACCCATTGCATGACATCATGCATAAGTCATAAATGGGTATTACCTATGACCCATGAAGTTAACCCATGACCCATGGACTAGATGCATTGCACCTACTAGATACATTGTATCTACTTGGATACCCATGGTCCAAAGTCTAGGACCCATGACCCATAACCCATGACCCATGACCCAAAACCCATGGGCAAAGAGGAGCGTCCCACGGTTCCCCCAGTTAACACTGGACGGATCCCTCAAGTAAGGGATCCCTGGGATCCGTGGAAGAGTAGCAATAATTTATCTATAAATAGTGAGCTATTTCTTCATTGTCACCTCACCCCTTTCACACATATTTTCTCTTTGTGTTGTAAACTCTCTAACCACAGATCCAAGTGATCTTTCTATGTAGTTTTGTGTTTGTGTGATTCTCTAGGTTCCTCTTAAAGGCAAGATCACCACCTCTTGAAGTCGAGCAAGCTCAAGTCCATGAGTTGCCTAGCTTCGTCATCATCAAGACTACTAATGGTATCTTGTTGATAGTTCTTCTTTTTCTCATTATAAGTGTAGTGTCGAAGACATAGTTGAAAGATGTCTAAAGGGTCAAGACCATGACATTAGTGAAAAGTGTCGAAGAGTCAAAGTAAAGGCATTAGTGAAAGGTGCCGAAAGTTCGTGTTGAAGGCATTAATGAAAGGTGCCTATAAGTCAACTCAAAAGGCATTAGTGAAGGGTGCCTAGAATTCAAGTCACAAGGCATTAGTGAAGGGTGCCTAAAAGTCGAGTCAAAGGCATTAGTGAAAGGTGCCTAAGGTGTACATTCGATATGGTGTGTCGATGTAAATGATAGGTTTGTATTGGGTGAAAGGATATTGATATCCTTGTTGATGTTGTCATAAGGAGTAGATCTCCTTTGGGATAGGAGTTGTGTAGTGTTGGGTAGTAGTTCCACCTTTGTAAATGGAACTTGGTATCTAGCCTTGTACCGGATAAAGTGTAGGCGACGTAGTGATAGGTTTGGTTCTACCTCGTAGAAGAACCTGTTGTCTAGCCTTGTACCGGATAAAGAGTAGGCGACGTTGTGAAGGCTTCTCCGCCACAAGGATTTTGCGTTGTGTAGTGATTACGAACTCTCGAGTAGGTGACTCGGGGAGTGTAGTAGGGCAAGGAAGGTGTCCTTGTAGCCGAACCACTATAAATACTCGCGTTGTGGTTTTGTGCTTCTTACTCTTTATCTTAGCTTTTATTTATCTATACGCTTGTCTATCAACATCCAACACACACGTTCAACTAGATTGGCATAAGTCGATCTAAATAGTTTAAAACCATGTTTTAATCGGTAAAACTATTCAACCCCCCTTTTAGTTTTCCACAAAGTTTGTCAGAGGAAAGATAGACAACACACTGTTTATCTATAGGACAAAACAAGATGTGATACTAGTCCAAGTGTATGTTGATGACATAATCTTTGGCTCAACAAATTATACTCTTTGCAAACAGTTTGAAAAACTGATGACAACGAAATTTGATATGAGCATGATGGGTGAACTCACTTACTTTCTTGGACTACAAATTAGGCAAACTGATAAAGGAATCACCATCAGTCAAGAGAAATATACCTGAAATCTCTTGAAGAAATATGAGATCTCTGACTGTGCTTCAGTGAAGACACCAATGGTCCCTCCAAATAACCTTGGACCTGATCTCACTGGCAAATCAGTCAATCAAACTCATTTCAGGAGGATTGTAGGATAACTGAAGTATCTAACTGCTTCCAGACCTGACATACAATTCTCAGTATGTCTAATAGCAAGAAATTAGTCCAATCCTAAAGAATCCCATCTCACAGTAGCCAAAAGAATCCTTATATACCTAAAGGAACCCCAAGTCTTGGACTCTACTATCCAAAATGTTCAGGGTTTGACCTCAAAGGATATTCTGACTTTGATTATGCAGGCTGCAATATGGACAGAAAGAGTACCTCAAGGTCTTGTCAATTTCTTGGTGGAAAGCTGGTTTGTTGGAGTGCTAAAAAGCAACAATCAGTGGCTATGTCTTCAGCTGAAGCTGAATATGTAGCTGCTGCAGGGTGCTGTGCAAATGTGCTATGGATGAAAAGTCAACTCAGTGACTATGACTTCCACTACAAAATGGTACCCATCTTCTGTGATAACACTAGTGCTATTGCAATCTCCAACAACCCTGTCCTTCACCAAAGAACCAAACACATTGATATCAGATATCATTTCATCCGGGACCACATCATGAAAGAAGACATTGAACTCCACTTCATCCCTACTGAGTATCAACTTACTGATATCTTCACCAAACCCTTGGATGAACCTACCTTCAGGAGACTGAAAGCTGAATTAGGAATGCTCGACATTGAAAGTCAGCAACCTGATAATTAATCATAACCTCAGCAAGTTCTCCCTCAAATGGTACCTGATCCCTGAACAAATCCCCTAAATCACCTTCTCACTGAATGAGTAAGACTCATTCAGGGTCCCTGACATTAGATATGGAGCATTGAATGAGTAACTAAATGCTATAAGTATTTCAGTTACTTAATGTCCTAGGTTGGTAAACATATATCAATTTAATATAGGAATATATGTCTCTATATCCTTCTGTCATCCATGTCATGGGTCCCTCACAACCTTACCACATCCCACATGGCATTTAATGCCTCCTCTCACAACAAATATCCTCAGGATATTTCAACTCTACAAGATGCACTTTTACTGTGCACTATAACTGTTCCCTTAAAAACCGTGAGAAAACTGCGGGTAGTGGAGTGGTCGCATTAAATGAGGTAACTAAAACGTTTTCAAAAATCGACTTTGCAAATCCTCTTATAAGGATTTAAAAGGTACACTTTTGAGGGGTCATTTAAGCCCTTAATTGATCACTTTTGTATCCGTTACTACTTAATTTCGTTCCTTTTCACTTTTTAGGTCTCTTGAAGGCAAATTGCTGGAATGACACTTATTCGGACGAAAAAGCGTGAATATATGAAGAAAATGGCCAAAGTCAAGAATCGAGACACTCAAGCTGCAGGAATTGAAGGGGACGGCGTCACTGCTTAAATGCGACACCTTCGCGAGACATCTTGAGACGACTCAGAGAGCAAATTGCTAATTTACAAGTGACGGCATCAAATTTAAAAGAGTAGGGCGTCGCAACTCAGACGACCTAGATTTGGATCCAGACGGCATCAGTGATTGAAGCTGACGGCGTCACGAGCATAAGGTGACGCCGTCACAGAGTTGACGTGGCCAAGACGAAACCCTAATGGCGGCGACCCGACGGCGTCACAATTAAAGAGTGACGCCGTCGCATTTTGTAACACTATACATAGAATCCGAATTTTTCAGTTTTTAGAGAGGTAGTTTTGTGGAGTAAAAACCTAAACCGAACCAAGGCTGTCTTGTACAGTATCTTAGGGTTCCATACCCTATTTTACAACAAGATAAGTGTTTTACTTCATTAATTCAATTATGTCTTCAATTGTTTGTGTGTATGCTTGCATGTTCTCCATGTCCGGCTAATTTATTTGTGTGTTTGCTTAGATATATGAAACCTAGGTATTAAATATTGATTGGTTGTCTCTTATCTTAATTGTGGTTGACCTAGTATTGCGATAGGTCATTCGTTGTGTTATTAATGATTGATTAGTCTTTATTGAACCTTAGCTTATAGTTACTAGTGGAATTGTAGGCTAAATATCCAAAGATAACCTTAGTGTTAAGTTTATGAATCCTAGAGATTTCGTAGTCATTAACCTTAGGTAGCTTCAAAGAGTTAGGGATAAACGCATACCCTACGACCTTAGAAACACAACGCGTTAAGAATAAGGACGTGACAATTCAACCATCAATAGGAGATAACTAGGGAGTAATAACATCTAAGTAAATACATTTTTAATCATCATAAGAGCACACAACAATAGACATAGACTACACTCACCTTAGTTTAGATAATTAGATAATTAGATAAGTAGAGTAATCAGTAGAAATACCAACCCCCAAATTCAAACCCCGAGATTCGTACCTTTCCATTTTCTAAAAAACATAAAAAAGATAAAAAATAATCTTCCTCAACCCCAACCTTAGCGTAGTAATTTCTCACTAGCATTCCTATTCCCCTAGAGAATGATATCAATTCCCGAGGCTTAACCTAATACTACATGATTACATCAAATTAGCCTGATCTTTTATATATCAAATTCCCATGTTTATGGTCTCATTTGTATTAATATGGTACTTAATTCATTCATATTCGTTCATATTTGCATTTCAGAATAAATGAGGCCCTGGGGCGGAAAAGAAGTGATAAAAGGCCAAATATATGTTCTGAAGATTGATTTACAAAGGCGTATGAATTATTTTGTGAAGGTTACGCCGTAATTGCTTAATAATGTTACGGCGTATTTATGATGCTTTGAAGGATACGGCGTAACCCTGGTTACGTCGTAATTATTTTATGAAGGTTACGGCGTAACTTAATATTAGTTACGCCGTAGAAATTATTTCAGATCGGATAAGTATGAGATGACGAAGGCTTACGGCGTAACTCTAGGATTAGTTACGCCGTAACTATTTACTTGGGCGCAAAGTTTCGAAGACTACGGCGTATTTATAAATTAATTACGTCGTAATTAATTAAATGCGGCTAATTTATATTTTTGGAGGACTGAAGAATAAATAAAGAATTACGATGACGGGCTGAATTCGTCAAAGTCACAAGTATAATTAACACATTAAAATGTGTTATTTGTATGAAATATACCACATGAACCTCACTAGAAAAGTGATGCAAGTTAGGGGCCAATATTGCAATGTGGCCAAAGTTATTATTATAAATAGTCTTCACATGTGCACATTGGAAGACATCAATTGATTGGTGCGTTTGGTACTGTACGGCAACAGGAAGAAAGAAAAGAAAGACAGTAGGTGTACGCAGGTTTTTGTGGGGCAAACCATCGAGGGTTTGCCCCGGTACTCAACTAGGGGATCGATAACTTTATCCTTGGCATAATATGTAATTATTTTCTGACTCATTATATTATTTTGGTTTCATTATTGTTTATTATAATCTTGATTCTCAATATAATTGTTGGCGAATTAATTCTTATTGTGTTCTATTTAATTGATTATAAATTTATTATTAGTCAATTAATTATTTGATGTTATATCTTTGTTTATTTATTGTTTTATATGGTAATTATATTTGTCATTCCATTAGGGTATTTTAAAGATGTGAAAATTAGGTTTTGGCCTAGTTTTGATTCTTTTATTATTAATGCTTTTGCGTTATTAATTGTTTTTAGTGTATGCATGCATAGTTTATTGGTAGCTACCATTGTTTCGGTAGTTTTGAATGGCGGTAGAGGCTAGTTGCTTAGGACATATGACCAACTGACCCTAAGTGAGTAGACTGAGACGGGAAAGGTAAGATATGACCAACTGACGACCATTTCTACTTGTGCGATTTGACCAACTGATCACCTACCGTTTAGACGAACTTAAGAATTAGGGGGTGAGTGTTTAAGTTGCTAACGCCCGGGCACTCACTATTATAAATCTAGCATGTAGCGAAACTTAATGACTCGGCTTAGGGGACCAGGAACAACTGGACATATGAGGGGACACCTGACTTCTCCAGTGGTGGCATCTTTGCTGATAGGTTCGGGCGAATTGACCAAATGTTGTCCTCTCGACTTTGACCCCACTTGAAACAGGAATATAGTGACATTTAGAACCCATGTAATGCGATAGTAAACCCCGGCTCGTAATGACTGCTATTAGATTGCCGAATGATCCCGGGTGACCTGTTCATCTTGGTGAGGATTCTAAGAACCATAGGGTAGGCGAATTGACCAAAAGAGTCTATCGACTTATGCCACTTGCGAATGAACTCGGTTTAAGAATTGCATCACTATCGTTCCCATTAGCTTGTTTACCAGAGAACCAGCCCAATTGATCACGTGACACCTTAAATATTATCAATCCTTACATTAAAACTTATTTATTGACCAATTTAATTAATTATACAGTTAGGAATCAACCGTTCTTGGGACGACCTCGGTCTTACCATTCCCTCACTACATGCGACCGGGTACGCTGCCCATTAGTGCATTAGGTAGGCCATAGGTAGACGAGTTACTATAAATGTAAAACCTGATCAGTAAAACCTGCATCACTATACTACAACGATTAGGTTCACTGCCTAGGGTGTTGAAAAACTTGCTCGATGAAAAAGAAGTTCCTTTGACCCCGAATGCGCGTTGTACGCATATCAAGTTTTTGGCGCCGCTGCCGGAGAATAGAATAGCTAGTTAGGAGTTCACCTCGTTTAGGTTCCCTTGCTTGATTCCTATCAAGTAAATTTTTTTCCCATTTTTAGCTTCCTCGTAGTCTATCCCCCTTCTTCGTGACCTTTGTTTGTAACCCCATCACTTTTCATTATGGAAGGTGATAATCAACCACCACTCATCAACCCACCACCAAATGACCCGCCAAGAGGCAGTACTCTTGGTGAATACTCGAGACCAAGCCACCTAGGTTATAGGAACACCATTGAGCTTCCCGACCAAGCCCAAACTATGGCCCTGCGATCCGACACCATCCGGTTGGTGCAAAACGAATGTGCATTCCATGGACTTCGTTCCGAAGATCCTAATCAGCATCTTAAGGATTTTCTTAAAATTGTCGATTCCATCGACCTCGATGCTACTACTCGGGAGACCACGCGTCTGCGTCTCTTCCAATTCTCTCTACGGGACCAAGCTAGTAATTGGCTTGAGCGACTTCCCGCCGGCTCCATCTCAAGTTGGGATGATCTCACCTCTCGTTTCCTTGCTCAATTTTTCCCACCGGGGAGAACTACTAAGCTTAGGAATGAAATCTTGATGTTCCAACAATGTCAAGGTGAATCTCTCTACGAAGCATGAACTCGATTCAAGGACTTACTCCATAGAGTCCCTCATCACGGCATTGATCTTTGGCTTCAAGTCCAAATCTTCTATGATCATGTCAACTTCCGTACTAAGCGATCCATTGACCAAGCGGCCGGTGAAAAACTTAGTGATCTCACCGCGGAAGAATCATGGGGTATAATAAAGGACCTTGCTCTCTATGACAAAGAAAGTTGAAATGACCCCCGTGAGTTGCCCAAAACCATAAAGGCAATCTCCTTGCCTCCCATTGATTCACAATCTTCCGACCGTAGGATGCTCGAACTTGAAGATCAAGTTAAATTCCTAATGAGCTCATACGAAAATCCTAAGTCTTCACAACAAGTGAACAAAATCACTCTACCTTGTGAATTGTGTAGTGGTCCCCACGACACTCGAGATTGCACAAGACTCCCTGAACAAGCTTTTGCGGACTACACCTCCACGCGTACCGACGGAGCGGGAGAGAAGTGGTACACTTTCAAGCCCGAACAAAAAAACTTAGGAAATTCCTATAACCCCTCATGGAGGAATCACCCTAACCTTAAGTGGAACCAAAATTCAAACCCACCCCAAAGCTCATCTAGTCCACCTAATAGGTTCAACCCTCCAAACACCGGGAACCCCACTAGTCTTGAGGCAATTGCGTCTAGATTCATGTCATTTCAAGATACTCGATTGACTAAGCTTGAAGCCGATTTCAAGCGACGACAAGACGAGATGACAAACAAGCTCGACGCCCTCTTAAAAGCCTTCAACGACCGGGAAGTTGGAGCACTCCCATGTGACACTATAAAGAACCCAAAAGTGAGTTTGATTTCATCGACTTCATGTTCTTGTTCACCATGGGAGAATGCGCATCCATGCCCCTCACACCCAATGGTCCACTCGGTAAACGCTATCAACAAGGGTTCCAAGCAATCCAAAATGAGGTACCAAGGCCCTGCAGCATTGGTAAAACCTACTCTTGAGAAACTCGTCAACCAAGAACCCAAACCTAATCTAGAGGAGGAGTACAAGGAACTCCATCAAGAAAAACTGGTTCTTGAAGTCTTAGCTCATGCACCTTATTATAATGCTTTGAAAGAAAAATATGAGCTAGAACTTAAACTTGGAAAACAAGGGTCCGCTTTTGTGCAAAATAATTTACCTAAGAAGTTAGACGATCCTGGGCTATTCACTCTTTCGTGTAGGCTTGGAACTTCCAAACCTCTCGATGCTCTAGCCGACTTAGGATCATGCATCAATCTTGTTACATTGTCCCTCCATAGAAGCCTTAACTTAGGTAAGATAGAACCAACGGAAACCATCTTAGGTCTAGCGGACGGTAGTATTGCATATCCGGTAGGGATAATAAAAGACATGGTAGTACACATAGGAGAATTGACTCTTTTGGTGGATTTCCATGTGCTAGACATGAATAAGGACCCGACATGCCAATTGCTTGTAGGAAGGGGATTCTTAGCTACCGCTAGTGCCATCATTGATTGTAAGATGTCTAAAATAGTGGTAGGAGAAGGGAGTGCTAGGTCAATTTACGATGTCAAAAAGCATACTTACTACAAAGAAGAGGAAATCCCACATGAGATTAGGTTGGATAGAACACAATCTAGATATGGACCTTGGATTAATAAAGACTCCATAGGTCCCCAAAGACCTTTCTATCTAGATGAAGCCTTTGCTAGTCAAGCGACTTTCCATGAACAAGAATTGGCTAGGGACATGGAAGTGAACCCGTTCGAGGACGCATTAGTATTTAGGAAGATGACCGAGTTCCTAGGAAGCTTGCCCGTCAACCTTGTCATGAATAAGTGGAAAGTTGAGAGCAATAAGCCTAAGCATAAGTGGAATTGGGGTAGACCGCCTAGTGATGGTAATGGAGAGTGGCACATTAGGATAACGATCTATGACCCCGATGGAGAGAAGTTTGAAAAGGCATACCGAACCAAACGTACTACTAGGAACTTAAATGATAAGTTTGATCCTTATGACATTCTAGAGGATAGGCTTACTTATATCGGTATGTAGGGGCACGACTTCGAGTCTAGCTACAAGACTCATAAATAAAGAAAAGCGCTTCGTGGGATGCAACCCATGCTTAATTGTTTGCTTGTTTGTGTCGTATATCTTTTATTGATTGTTTATTCTCATGTTTAAATTTGTAAAAATGCTTTATTTTATCTTTAACCTCGTCTTAATTACATATAAAGGTATTTTACATAAGGGATAAGTGTAGGGAGGATTACACATTTTTCAAAAAGAACGTGAACATGAGAATTACAATTATTTAAAAGATATACATGTGTGTTTGTTCAAGTCAAATGCTTGTATCGAGTCATAATGGATGTTTTGCAGGAAATTTTTCCAGATTCTAAAGATATAAATTTTCCAGAATTTTTTCCAGAAAATCGCATACTAGTTTCTATCAGGATAACCTGACGGCGTCAGGGTCGCAACCTAACGGCGTCAGGAGGAGTAAAAATTGCTTACTATTTTTTCTCGTTTTCTGAGCTACTTATAAATTTTTGGAATTTTCCAGGTCTTAATTTTTCAGAAAATCTGTAAACATCCATTCCACGAGCATTATATCCTAGTTTAGTAGAGTCTTATATACATTGTTACCGCCGATTTTACGTGAAGGTTTCGTTTGTTTTCTTCAAGTGTGCAGGTTTAATTTATCAAGAAGAAGATACATAAGATTGGAAGGAACCTTTAACGCAAACATTCTTCTTGAAGAAAGATTTAACCACTACTTCACACGGATCCTACCGAGCTAATCAGGGGAGTACTAGTTTCTTTCGTTTTTAATTACCTTCCATTATCATAACTTTGATACTTTCGGGGAACATTGGGGACAATGTTCAGTTTAAGTGTAGGGAGGGAAAATAAAACGGGAACTTTGAAAGTATGCTTATCCTTGACTATTTACTTTGTCCAATTTCATTTGTGTAATAAACCATGAGAAATATCGGTTAGGGTAATTTTGGCACCAAATTTAAAATTTTTCATGACATGTAAGAGTGGGCCATTAGTTTTAATAAAGCATCTCATGGATAGGAAGTTATATGACTAGCACAAAAACCCTTTACCACTTAAATTCTATCCAAAAATGTGAGGATCACCCTTAGATTTGTAGGAATTAAAGCATTCCACTTTAATGCTTCGAGTGTGAACCGGTAGTATAATAGATTATAGAACTTGTTTTGTGATGCATTCCGAGATAGCTAGTAAGACTACACTTGTGTAGTTAGGAATAACTAATGATAAGAGGCATTAGGATAACTCTTGTTTGATACCCGTAATATAATTACTTCTTCCACATCGGTTAAGTAATTCCCCCACACCCTTGCGTTGTACTCATCTTTAGTACACGATACCCCTATTTAACCCCTCAGAGCCTATCCTTTTCGCGGTTCTCGTGATGTTTTGATTTTCCGGAATATCAATGAAGAGCATTGTTTACAATCCACCCCCAAATGTACACCCAAATCGCCTTAGCCTAACTTGTATGCACTCACTTTTAGTGCATTATTGTTATCATACTAAACCCTTAGTTTAATTATCTAGTTGCTTGCATAAGTTGCTAAGTCGAGTCATATCCTTTGTGCACAGTTTTGGGACGATTGGGACTCATGGGAAAAGTTAAATTTTATGAAATGACGGGGAGGGAACGTTAAATTCAAATTACCTTTATTTTCGTAATAATGTACTCAAAGTGTTTTGATCTTTTCAATTCGGGCCAAATTAGTGTTAGAGTAATAAAAACTCAAGTGTATGGATGTGCCTATAAATTCCTATTATTTTGATGTTATCGTAAAGGATGGTAGAGTAAAAGTGTATGAAAAAAAAAGTGTAAAAATAAAAATGAAAAATGAAAAATGAAAAAAAAAACATACGGGCTACCATCCAACATCTATCTTTAAATTTATGTTTTTTTTATTTCAATTTATCTAGAGTTTAGAGTGTCGAGTCTTGGCTTAGCAACGCCATTCTTCGCATGCTTGTAATATAAAGATTTTTGACTTGCCACCACTAAATCGCCTATCCCACCAAACCTTTTGTTTCTCTACCGTAAGCCTAACATTACAACCCTTTAAAAGACCTCTTGGATAGTTTTTCCTAGGTGCTTACGCCAAAGCGATGGAGGTTTGATCTAGTCTCAAGCCTATGGTAATCTATGTACTAGGACCGGTTAATGAGTGTTTAACTTCAATTTCCAACTTGATATATTTCATATACACCCAAGAGATGAGAGTATCCAAACACCACTTATGAGGTGCTAGTATGTAATTTGCGTGCTTGTTATGACTTTTGTGGGGCTTATATGTGTTGTGAATCGTTCTAAACTAATGCTTCATGACCCTTAACTTATAAATTAATTGGCCAAAAGCACATTTGCTTGAGGACAAGCAAATACCAAGTGTAGGGATATTTGATAAGGATTTAAAAGGTACACTTTTGAGGGGTCATTTAAGCCCTTAATTGATCACTTTTGTATCCGTTATTACTTAATTTCGTTCCTTTTCACTTTTTAGGTCTCTTGAAGGCAAATTGCTGGAATGACACTTATTCGGACGAAAAAACGCGAATATATGAAGAAAATGGCCAAAGTCAAGAATCGAGACACTCAAGCTGCTGGAATTGAAGGGGACGACATCACTGCTTAAATGCGACGCCGTCGCGAGACATCTTGAGACGACTCAGAGAGCAGATTCCTAATTTACAAGTGACGGCATCAGGTTTAAAAGAGTAGGGCGTCGCAACTCAGACGGCCTAGATTTGGATCCAGACGGCGTCACTGATTGAAGCCGACGGCGTCACGAGCATAAGGTGACGCCGTCATAGAGTTGATGTGGCCAAGACGAAACCCTAATGGCGGCGACCTGACGGCGTCACAAATAAAGAGTGACGCCGTCGCATTTTGTAAACTATACATAGAATCCAAATTTTTTAGTTTTTAGAGAGGTAGTTTTGTGGAGTAAAAACCTAAACCGAACCAAGGCTGTCTTGTACAGTATCTTAGGGTTCCATACCCTATTTTACAACAAGATAAGTGTTTTACTTCATTAATTTAATTATGTCTTCAATTGTTTGTGTGTATGCTTGCATGTTCTCCATGTCCGGCTAATTTTTTTGTGTGTTTGCTTAGATATATGAAACCTAGGTATTGAATATTGATTGGTTGTCTCTTATCTTAATTGTGATTGACCTAGTATTGCGATAGGTCATTCGTTGTGTTATGAATGCTTGATTAGTCTTTGTTGAACCTTAGCTTATAGTTACTAGTGGAATTGTAGGCTAAATATCCAAAGATAACCTTAGTGTTAAGTTTATGAATCCTAGAGATTTCGTAGTCATTAACCTTAGGTAGCTTCAAAGAGTTAGGGATAAACGCATACCCTACGACCTTAGAAACACAACGCTTTAAGAATAAGGATGTGACAATTCAACCATCAATAGGACATAACTAGGGAGTAATAACATCTAAGTAAATACATTTTAAATCATCATAAGAGCACACAACAATAGACATAGACTACACTCACCTTAGTTTAGATAATTAGATAATTAGATAAGTAGAGTAATCGGTAGAAATACCAACCCCCAAATTCAAACCCCGAGATTCGTACCTTTCCATTTTCTAAAAAACATAAAAAAGATAAAAAAAAATAATCTTCCTCAACCCCAACCTTAGCGTAGTAATTTCTCACTAGCATTCCTATTCCCCTAGAGAACGATATCAATTCCCGAGGCTTACCCTAATACTACACTACAACGATTAGGTTCACTGCCTAGGGTGTTAAAAAACTTGCTCGACGAAAAGGAAGTTCTTTGACCCCAAATGCGACGTGTATCATCCTCACATGTTCAAAATTTTCCCTTCTCACCACTCTATAAATAATCCTCTCACAACACATTAAAACACACAAAAATTGTTTTCTGCATCAAAACTCTGTCAAAATCTTTTCTCAACCCAGAAACATTGTGTGTTCTTTTATCATCAACCAGTTTAAGCAAAATCTTCTCTGTAAACAATTTACAAAAGGTTTTCATCACAAAACTCAAAAGACTTTCACCTCTTTGATTGTTCTTGTCAAGAAAATTTTATCCAAAAACCCTAAAATCTTTAAATGGAAATGGCAAGAAGACAGTCTCTTCATTTTGCACCTCAGTGAGTGGGCAGTCTAGAAAACGTTGAGTTTAAAACAAATAACGTTATAGGAAATTTTGAATACCCACATGATTTCCCAGCCTATAAGGGAATCATGAAATTTTTACTTAACTGCCCACTGAAACAGGCCTTTGTTCAGTCCCCTTAAATACTGTACCAAAACCTCCTCAGGGAGTTTTGGGCAACTGCAGTGGCCTATGACCCAACACCCACAACTGATGAGACAGACCTTCGAGCACTCAGGGAGTTTCTCATCAAGTTCACTATTTTAAACGGGGAACAATCAGTCACCCTAGACTATAAAACTTTTTGTACATCAACAGGGCTAGACTATAATCCGGGACAATATGTTGCTCACCCTGACCCAACCGCTGTTAAGGCTGAGTTAGGAAAAATTGTTTTAGATCCAAAAATTTTGGACAGAACCCCAGTCACCAAGAACTCTTTTCTCGCGGCTTGGAAGATCCTATTCACTTTTGTGATTCAGGTTCTCTGCGGGAACCACTCATCCACTGAACAAGTTAACTCTATTCAGTTGATGATGGCATACAGCTTGATAACAGGGACTACTGTCGACATAGGGGAGATCATTTACAGTGATCTCGTAACCAAGATACTGAGGAAAAATAGGGCAAAATATGTTTCATACCCTAGGTTTGTCTCATGTGCTTTGCAAGTGTTACTGGGTTGAAATTATCCTCAGTAATACAAATATTGCGCTTTACCTACAATCATGAGCCTCTCAAATTTTCAAAGAGACCCATCCCTTGTCACTAAAATTGAATTGACGGCCCATATGGTTGCTGTAAACAACCAGAGGGACTCAGTGTCTCCAAACACTTCTCCCAAAAAGAGAAAGGGGAAGTCTCAGACTGGGACTAAAACCAAACCCAAGCCTCAAGGCCCTGCGGCTTCTGGAGCACAGCATAAAAGGCAAAGAAAGTCCCAAACTGACAAGCCACCCAAGGGAGACCAAGCAACATCCACTCCAGTGACAACGAAGGACACTAATACATCACAGTCAGTACCCTTGGTCCCACAGACTACTCCCCAAGATCCAGAGGGAAAAATACAACCAGCTGGTAGGGGAGCGCCTTCCACAACGCCTGATGAGGACATTCGCAAATCAAAGCTTTTATCCGAGGGCACAGCTACTGATCCCAAAGACTCAGAGGGAAAATAACAACCCACTGTTAGGGTTATCACTGCCACTGCTTCTAAGGATGGCACTGGGAAACATCCACCAGTGCTTGAAGGAGCACAGAGGGACAAAGACTCGGAGGGAAAGGAACAACCCGCCGATACGGAAGTCACAACCAATTCCGACTCCGACGAAGGCACTGGGAAAAACCCATCAGTGTCTCTGAGGGGTCACAGGGGGACAAAGACTCAGAGGGACAAAAACCACCCGCTGATACGGAACCCATCACCACCACCGCTTTGCTTATTGTTGCTGAGGTTAATGAAATACTCTTTTCTGATGAAGGGCTTACTGATAGTGAAGATGAAATCCTTTTTGCTGGAGAAGAAATGGACGCTGAGGTTCAAAAAGAACAAGAACCTCAGCCTGATCCAAAGAAGCCTGAGGAGTCACCCTTTCATGATGATGATAACTCATTTGCTTCCTCTGACTCTTCAACATCTGATGAATGGAAGCAATATGACAACACTCTTCCACTCACTGAAAGACAACTTGTCATGTGGCTAAAAAGGGCTACAAGGAGACTATACTTTAGGGTTACTGATACTCTTTGGGATCACCATACTGAAGCAGCAGCAAGTTATGCTGATCTAAAAGTTGAAGTACTTGCTACCAATGCCAACACTGATGAACACAGGGACTTCATGTATGATCACCTACACAGACTAGATGACAATCTGCATAATTTCTCAAATTCTTTCAGGATACTCACAGCAAGCTGGATAAAATCAGGGAATCTGTTAAAGAAGACCCAACACTTAACTCCAAAGTGCTCAAGGCTACTGAGGTCTATATGAAGAATTCCTCCAATCTCACTGAATTGATCACCATGCTCAACTCTGACAATGTCCAGGGTCTTCACTCTTCAGTACAGTCTCTTCAATCCACCCTGGGTTCACTGGATGCAAAGGTTACTGACCTGGCTAAATCATCATCTTCTATGGCCTGGAATCTCGGGCCTAGAATGACAACGCTGGAACTATCTCAGGCCAATCTTGCTGACAAGGTTACAGGTCTTCAACAAGATACATCAGACATTAACTTCATGGTCTCGGAGATCTACCTAGCCTTCAAAGGTTAAGCTGCTCCTTCTCCCTTAGTGTCACAAACAACTCTTGCCCTCACTGACGCTACGACAACAGTTGAGGGGGAGAGAGCTGCTGAAGAGACTCCTTCTCACACTGAGGGGGAGCCAACACCACCTGTATCAGCAATCCCAATCTCTTCAGTCCCACAATCAGGAGCAACAACCTCACTAACAATGAGAACAACAACAACAACACCAATAACAACAACCATACATCCACTAGTAGCATCCTCATCATCGGCTCAGGATAAAGGCAAAGCCACAATGACCACAAAAGAGCCTGAAAAGATCCCCGATGAAATTGGTGGCATCAGGTACCTGCTTACTCCTGAAAAGCTCAATCCTACCTAGAGAAGGAAGACAAGCGAAAGAAACAGGATGGGGAGGAAAAGAAAAGCAGAGAAGCCCTAGTCCAGGTCGTATCTGAGGAAGCTGAGAAGTTGGGGATCAATCCTAAAATTCTTGAAAAAGGACAACCAGGCCAAAAGTTCAAAGCAGCTCAGGATGCTGAATTAGCTGCCTTTAAAAAGAAAAAGGAAGAAAAGAACAAGAGGAATGCTGCAATCAGGCAAGAAAGGATTGATCACTACAACTGGACCATGACAAGCAGAAGGGCCGCTGAGAAAATCACTGATGTGAAATTCATCCCCAGATCCAAACCACTGGCAATGAATGTCTAAGGGGGGATGATAAAAAGTATTTTGAGGTTCATGATCCCTTAAAGTTCACTGACTTTCGGATCACTGGACTTGATGAGCTTGGTCCCATCATCGAGAAGAAACAAAATGCACTGGTCAAAGAACTGATGAAATCCCTTAGCAAGCGTTATGAAAGACTAAGGGAGGCAACAACATAGCTTGGGATACACCCAGCTCTTACTGCGGCTCAAGGATCTCAACCTCAGTCATCCCAAGGTAAAAGGAAAAGGGTTTGTGGAAAACTAGAAGGGGGGTTGAATAGTTTTGCCGATTTTAAGTTAGTTTCAAAAACTTTAGATTCGTTGATATGTGAGATCTTATGGATGTAGAGAAAGTATAGATCTAATGATAAAGCAAGTAAATAAAGTAAAGCAAAGGGATAGAAATGACACAAACGATGTATAGTGGTTCGGCTACAAGGACACCTTCCTTGCCCTACTCCACTCCCCGAGTCACCTACTCGAGAGTTTAAGCACTATGTCAACAAACTCCTTCACTTGGAGGAGAAGCCTTCACAACGTTGCTTACACCTTTTTCCAGTACAAAGCTAGATACCGAGTCCGTAACACGGTGGACCAAACCAACACGACTATTACACAACAAATATGTGAAATATCAAATACAAGATCTTCGCTACAGAAATCTTGCAGAGTAACAAATCAATCAAGGACCCCTTGCTTGGATGACTTGTAGAATGCTCGTGATCTCGCCTTAGAGAAGGACCTATATGAGAATCACAATAGAAAGAAAGAAGAACAACTCTCTAGATCAAGTGATCTATATGTTAGAAGAGAATGAGAGTGTTTGAGAGATTTAGTAAGAAGAGAGGTAAATGAGAATGAAGATATGGCTCTCTATTTATAGGCAATTTCTTCCACTGTTCCCCGGATCCCACGGATCCCTCCCACTTGGGATCCGTCTAGTGTAATCCTAGGGATCCGTGGGACGCTCCTCTTTGCCCATGGGTTTTTTGGTTATGGGTCATGGGTTATGGGTTGGTCCATGGGTTTTCCTTAGATTCAATGTATCTAAAGTATACATTGTATCTATCCATCTTGAGTATGGGTTATGATCCATGGGTTATGGTCCATGGGTTGTGGTTTTTACCCATTCTAATAAACTATTACAACAAATGATTAATTACAATATTTTTGTATTAAATGGCTATATGTAGATGCTTTACAAAAATAACATGTATCCCTATAATTGTACTTAAGATAACATTATATTTGTTATCAACAAAACACAAAGAGATCGCAAAATATTAATAAACGTTTTTACGGTTTATTTGTATTAACAATCTCCCCCTTTTTGTTGATGACAAAACATAATATTATGATGAGTAAAACTTAAGAATAGATGTATGTTTTGAAAGGCCCTAAGTTTTACTTCTTCTCCCCCTTTTTTTCGAAACAAAAAGTTAACCCCTCGAAGAAATAAAAGTGTGGAAATATTTGTCCACGTATTACTTACTCCCCCTTGACGGTAGCTCCCCCTTGTTTGGGGTGTCAAGTGAAGAAAAATTAAAAATCCTACAAAGAAAAAGGTTAGTAACATGCTTATGTAATCTTGTGATTGCCGAGAAACAAGATTGGGAGCTAAGGTATGTAAACAAGGCCTTGTAATAAAACAACAAAGTGTAGTGGTATTTATTCCACCTACAAGCATGTAAAAATAAGAACAAGACTTGTTCTTGAAAATGACTCAAAAAGAAAAAGTACTAAAGATAGAAAATAGTAATAATGATTCCTTCCATGCTTGCATAAGTTTATGGATGGAGGTTTTGATGAGTAATGATATTGATGCGATCAAGGATGAGGTTGAGTATGAGTTGCACTTCTTCCCTAACTTATATTGCAATTTTCCTAGTGGATTGGCAATGTTCACAATGTAAGTGATGTGGGTAATGAGTACGAAAATCTTCCGGGTTGTTTTGATTTATGAGTTGCGGAAGTTGTGGTGGAAAAATAGGAAAATACGGATCAAAGTCCGGAATGATTGGAAGTGGTGGTGGAAAAGAACCTAGATGTTCTTGTAATTTAATGGGAGCTAAAGGTGGTGATGTTTCAAGATCATTGAATATTGTGTTTGGAGAAGTTGGAGGTGTCAAAAAGGTTAATTCTTTTTGCTTTGGTTGTTGAGATCTTTTTGGGGTCTTAAGGAGTTCCAAAAGAGTGATTTTGGGTGGTGAGTGATTTGGTGATGATGTTGGTGTACTCGTTGGTGATGAAGGAGGTGCTATAATGGAAGCATCTTGTGGTGAGTTAGTAGATGGTGATGAGCCATATGATGATGGTTTTCCTAAGCAACACGATCGAATGTTAATCCGTGCGGATATCCTAGAGTTTGATTTTGGTATCTTGGAAGGTGGGAGTAGAAAGGTTTGGGTTTCATGAAGATGATAGTGTGTACTAGGTGATTCATCTAAAGAGTTTGTGGATGACATGGTGTAGTTTGTTTGTGGAGATGAGATGGATTATGCAAGAATTTTGGGTGTTCTATATATAGAAAAACAAATTATTGTAATTAATGCTTGACCTAAAATGTGGATTAAAATCTAATGATTAGATATGAATTTAAGGCATGTGATCATGAGAACACAAGCATTAAAGAGCATACTCCAAAAAAAATGTTGATTTTTCATCCAAAGTGAGAAAAATAGAAGTTGAAATAGCTTCTGTCTCACGGATCCCACGGATCCTTCCCTTGAGGGATCCGTCCAGCATGAAAGCTGGGATCCGTGGGTCTGGTGATCCAGGTAGCACAAAATTTTTCCTTTTGGAAATAATTTTTGCCTAGTGTGTGCCTATATGCAAACCATTTGGAGTTGTGGTTATCTCGACTCCTAATAATAAAAGAAAAATAAACTAGAAGTGAAAAAGCATACTATTATATGAGATAACCCGAAAACACATATTTAGTACTTTGAGTACGTAATTTAGTGTTACCAATTCTCCTAATTCATTGTGGCTTAAATGAATGTACCCGAAAACACATATTAGCTATGTGTCCCCTTTAGCATTCAAAAGACATGAGATGCAATGAAAACGAGTTTTTATGTTGTATTAATAATGAAAAAGCGATTTGTCCTAGACGTGAGAAATTGCTTTTGTGAAATTGATACGGGAAGGAGTATCATTTTAGAGAGCATTTTGAAAAACGTTTTATCCTTTTGAAAGAAGGATGTGTTTGTAACTCGTACTTATTTTGAAAGAAAATAAGAAAACTATAAGTGAAAAACTTATCTTGGGTTTTGAAAATTCCTGTATTGTTTGTGATTTGTGCGTGAAATAGAGATCCTAGACTCAGAAAGAAGAAGGCTAGTGTTTACATACCTTGTAGAGTCAAAAAGTAAGTTACGACGTTTGTTCCATGAGACCAAGACGAAGACGAAGTAGGTTAAATTGTTCACGCTTCAACAGTTTGGTGAGGACGTCGGCTATGTTGTCTTCGGATGCTACCTTCTCAATAGAGATGTTCCCCTTTTTAACATTGTCTCTTAAGAATTAATGAAGAATCTCTATATGCTTTGTGCGAGAATGCAATACCGGATTCTTGCTTAAGTCGATGGCACCTTCGTTGTCACATAGAATGGCTATGTCGCTTAGATGAATGTTGTAGTCAACTAACACTTGTTTCATCCATAGTGCTTGTTGGCATGCTTTGCCGGCGGAGACGTATTCGGCTTCGGTTGTTGATATTGCTAATGCCGTTTGTTTCTTAGAAAACCAAGATGTTAAACAACATCCCATAAAAGTACATACCCCACTTGTACTTTTTCTATCAACGTAATCACCTGCATGGTCAGAATCTGCATATACAATTATTTCTACTCCCGTGCCCTTAGGATACCATAATCTTAATTGTGTTGTACCCTTAATATATCTAAATATTCTTTTTATGGCTTCTAGGTGTGATGTTTTAGGGTCTTCTTGAAACCTAGCACATAAGAAAACGCTAAACATGATATCCGACCTACTTGCCGTGAGGTAGAGAAGAATACTAATCATGCCACGATATTTAGTATTATCTACGGATTCTCCATCTTCATCTTTAGTGAGTTTGGTATCGGATGACATTGGTGTCCTAATTGGTTTTGACTCTTCTAAACCGAATTTCTTTAACATCTCTTTTATGTATTTAGATTGGTTAAAGAAGATACCATCTTCTACTTGTTTGATTTGTAGACCAAGAAAGAAACTAAGTTTTCCCATCATACTCATCTCGAACTCGTCATGCATGATCTTAGAGAAATCATCACACGTGTCTTGACAAGTGGATCCGAATATAATATCATCTACATATATTTGCACTATGATTATATGTGACTCTCTTTTCTTAGTAAAAAGTGTGTTGTCAACTAACCCCATGGTATAGTTGTGTTTAATTAAAAATGACTTGAGTCTATCATACCAAGCTTTTGGAGCTTGTTTGAGACCATAAAGGTCTTTCTTTAATTTATACACATGTTTAGGTTTTTCAAAATCGATGAAGCCCGGAGGTTGAACTACATATACTTCTTCATTAATGAAGCCATTTAGAAAAGCGCTTTTGACATCCATTTAAAAAGCTTTAGATCATTAGCACAAGCATACGCAAGAAGTATTCTTATAGACTCTAATCTAGCGACGGGGGCATAGGTCTCATCAAAGTCTATTCCTTCTTGTTGGTTATACCCTTGGGCAACGAGTCTAGCCTTGTTCCTAGACACTACTCCGTTTGCATCTAATTTGTTTTTATAAACCCATTTGGTTCCTATTATGGTTTGATTACTAGGTGGAGGGACAAGTGTCCAAACATCATTAGAAACAAATTGATTTAATTCTTCTTGCATAGCCATTACCCAACTCTCATCTTTTATGGCTCCTTGTATATTCTTAGGTTCTATGGTTGAAACGAAACAAAACAAGCTACTTTGGTTTTGAACTTGAGACCTTAATGTTCTTTCATTTAGCTTTCCTATGACCTTATCTACGGGGTGATCTTTGGACTCTTTAATGTTTATGACTTCATCATTTAAAGGTTCTTCTTCTTCATTAATCTTTTTCTTTATTACTATAGCTTCACTTTCTACAATCTCGTCATCGACAAGAGGTGGAGAGGGTTTGGGTGGACTTTCATCAAATTTTATATTTAATGACTCTTCTACCTTTATTGTTTCTTTGTTTAATATGACGTAAGCTTTGCTATTTGGAGAGTAACCTAGAAAGATACTTTCGGTTGATTTAGGATCAAATTTTGTAAGGTAATCTTTAGTGTTAAGAATAAAACATTTGCTTCCAAAGACTCTAAAGTGATTTAACGTAGGCTTTTTGCCTCGGAGTAACTCATATGGAGTTTTACCTAAGATTGGTCTAAGTAATACTCGATTGAGTATGTACGTTGAAGTACTACCGGTTTCGGTAAAAAGTACATTGCACTTTTTATCACATATTTGTCCTATACTTAAGAGGTTAAACTTTAGGTTTTCTACGTGGCACAGATCGTTAATGGTTAGAGATTTGTTAGAAATCGTACCTTTACCGATGATTCTACTTTTGCTATTTCCAAACACCACATTACCTCCATTGAAGGATTCATAAGTGGAGAATAGATCCTTATTGCCGGTCATGTGCCTCGTGCACCCACTATCCTTGACCCATTCATCCGGGTCTAGGTCGACCTTTAAGCACACCTAAGAAAATAATAAACTCAAAAGTTTGGTCCCCATTTGTTCATGGGTCCATTAGTGTTAAACATTCCACTCATGTTAGACATGTATGGATAAGATGAGTATGCATTCCATGGAGCAAAGTTTTGAAAAGGAAAACCATTTTGCATATTTGGGTTCAATCCCATTTGATGGTTACTTCTCGGGTAAACATTATTAGGTCTCCTAGAAGGATTTGGTTTTGAAAAACATGGAGCCTTGTTTCTTGCAAAAGTGGGATTATATTTTGGAGGTGGTTGTCTAGTGGTGACATGAGTTGGTTTCTTCCTATTAACGATGACAAACTCAGTTCTAGAAGAAGAAGCTAAGTTATTACCACTATTTGCTACAGCAGATCCACGGATCCCTGGCTGTACACTAGCCGGTTCCCTTTTTAAGGGATCCGTGGGATCCGCCACAACAGTGGCTGGTTTTTCTAGTGCCTTAACAAATTTTGTTTATTTATTTTCACTAAGTGATGGATCAAGTTGTTGAATACCTAAACCTTTTTGGTTGTTACCGGTTTTAACACTATCTAATATTGTATCTAAAGTATTCGTACTCATTCTCGCAATTTTAGAATCTAGTTAATCAACTTGTGTTTTAAGTTGAACGCAAAGTTCACATTCACCACTTGCTATTTTACCCTTTTCTAAACGTTTAAGTTTTGCTTTTAATTCTATGACTTCTTTATCTAAACGTTGGTTTTGACTCTTTAAAAGCTTATTTTTTTAACTAGTTTTAAGCTAATATTGCATAGTTTGTCATATTCATTATGCAATGAGTCGTCATCAAGTGATGAGCTACTATAGTATTCGTGACATACCTCGTCATTTGCCATGAGACAAATTTCTTTGTCCTTCTCTTCGCTCATTCCCCACGTGCCGCTCACGAACGCCTTTTGATCATCCCGTTTGGGACACTTACTAATAAAGTGGTTTGGGTCCCCACATTTAAAGCAAGTATGATCATCTTTTGGCTTCTCGTCCTCTTTGCTTTTCCGAAAGCCTTTCTTATCGTCATATGGTTGTTTGATGTATCTTCCCTTTCTTCTAAAGAACTTTTTAAAGTCCCTTACCGCCATAGCGTACTCCTCGTCGTCACTACTCGAAGAGGAGCTCTCTTCATCGCTTGAAGCCTTTTTGGCTTTAAGGGCAAGAGATTTGTGTTTCTCTTTCACCTTTGAGGCTTCGGAGTCTTTAGCAAAGACAAGCTCGTAGACTTTTAAATTGCCTATGAGTTCATCAAGGGTGAGGATTTTCAAATCTTTTGACTCTTCGATCGCCGTCACCTTGGATATCCACTTCGATGGAAGTGCCGTTAGATATCTCCTAACATGGTTACGGCTAGAAAAAGATTCATCAAGTGCTTGTAAAGATGTAATAATATTATTAAAGTTAGCAAATGAATGATCTATAGTTTCCTCATCCGATATTGAAAATTGTTCATATTATTGAACAAATAAATCAATTTTATTATTTTTAACTTGTTGGTTGCCTTGATGAGTTAGAACTAAAGAATTCCAAATTTCTTTAGAGGTTTTAAGCATAGAAATTCTTTCGAATTCCTTTTTCGGTAAAGCATTATATAAAGCCATTTTTGCTTCACTATTTTTAGAAAGCTTTTTTTTCATTTCATCATTTAGTTTATCATGAGGTATGTTAACTAAATTCCCTTTATCATCTTTTGAGGCAGCCTTAAAATCGCCTTCAACAATAATGTACCAAAGATCAATATCTTTAGATTTCACATATGTTTCGAATCTATTTTTCCAATATATAAAACCATTAGTTTCAAGTAGTGGTGGTCGTTGCATAGATTGCCCTTCCTTATAAATTTCAGAACCCATAGTGATCGGAAAGTTTTTAAAATACAATTTTACTTTAAAACTTTTATAAACTTAGCTCTGATACAAATTGTGGAAAATTAGAAGGGGGGGGGGGTTGAATAGTTTTGCCGATTTTAAGTTAGTTTCAAAAACTTTAGATTCGTTGATATGTGAGATCTTATGGATGTAGAGAAAGTATAGATATAATGATAAAGCAAGTAAATAAAGTAAAGCAAAGGGATAGAAATGACACAACTGATGTATAGTGGTTCGGCCACAAGGACACCTTCCTTGCCCTACTCCACTCCCCGAGTCACCTACTCGAGAGTTCAAGCACTATGTCAACAAACTCCTTCACTTGGCGGAGAAGCCTTCACAACGTTGCTTACACCTTTTTCCGGTACAAAGCTAGATACCGAGTCCGTAACATGGTGGACCAAACCAACACGACTATTACACAACAAATATGTGAAATATCAAATACAAGATCTTCGCTACAGAAATCTTGCGGAGTGACAAATCAATCAAGGACCCCTTGCTTGGATGACTTATAGAATACTCGTGATCTCGCCTTAGAGAAAGACCTATATGAGAATCACAATAGAAAGAAAGAAGAACAACTCTCTAGATCAAGTGATCTATATGTTAGAAGAGAATGAGAGTGTTTGAGAGATTTAGTAAGAAGAGAGGTAAATGAGAATGAAGAAATGGCTCTCTATTTATAGACAATTTCTTCCACTGTTCCCCGGATCCCACGGATCCCTCCCACTTGGGATCCGTCTAGTGTAATCCTAGGGATCCGTGGGACGCTCCTCTTTGCCCATGGGTTTTTTGGTTATGGGTCATGGGTTATGGGTTGGTCCATGGGTTTTCCTTTAATTCAATGTATCTAAAGTATACATTGTATCTAGCCATCTTGGGTATGGGTTATGATCCATGGGTTATGGTCCATGGGTTGTGGTTTTTACCCATCCTAAGAAACTATTACAACAAATGATTAATTACAACATTTTTGTATTAAATGGCTATATGTAGATGCTTTACAAAAATAACATGTATCCCTATAATTGTACTTAAGATAACATTATATTTTTTATCAACAAAACACAAAGAGATCGCAAAATATTAATAAACGTTTTTACGGTTTATTTGTATTAACAGGGTTGAATCTGAGCCTGAAGCCAAGGTGCCTGGCTTTAACTGCAACAGGGAGCTGCCTGAAGGGGTAAATTTTGTGAACTGCTTAGTCATAGAAAAGCCTGAAAGATGACTTTTCTTTATTCATGTATATGGGAACCCAACATTCTAGAGATGGAGTGACATTGATCAGGCATGCGTAGCTACAATGGCAAGTTACTTACCAGTGGCCTCTCAAATCAAAACTCCTGAAAACATCAGGTTCTGCACTGACCTGAATGCCAAGATAAGAGAGCACCCTGACAAAGAAACCCTCCTCTCAAAGAAACCAAAGATAGAAGCACTGGGAATCCACCTTGATTGACATCACTAGCAGCTTTATCATTTTGTATTTTGTACTAGTGATAAGAACCTTGTAATCTGATCAATAAACGATGTATATTTTGTTAAAATAGTCAGTGTTCCTTATTATGTTCATTAGTACATTCAGTGTAAGAAGAAGCCATTTGCTCACTTACACTGATCAAACACTTAGGCTATTTGTATATCCAAATAGAGGGAGACTGTTGGGTTCAGTGAATACCCAAACCCCTTGATTCTAGGATTTGAATAGAAAACACCCTAAGTGTTTAGTCCCTTAAACACTAACAAGTCACTGAGCGCATAGTCACTCAGTGAGTTGTCTTCGGGATACTCAGTAAGAGACAAAGAAGAAGTCTCTCGACTAAGTAAGGCGGAACTTAAGGGGTGAAGACTGAGTCTAGAAGAAGATGGTGGATTCAGTGAGTGATGACAATAACTCACTAAATCCCGAAACTCCTCACCAACTACTACCACTGAAGACA
This sequence comes from Chrysanthemum seticuspe, assembly GCA_019973895.1. Taxonomy (NCBI): domain Eukaryota; kingdom Viridiplantae; phylum Streptophyta; class Magnoliopsida; order Asterales; family Asteraceae; genus Chrysanthemum; species Chrysanthemum seticuspe. The sequence goes on from BPTQ01000009.1 coordinate 160,959,127, forward strand.
AACTGAAGATGAAGACTGAAGGCTATGAAGATTGAAGAATGAGCGGGACAAGGCGAGATAAGTTTGAACAGATAAGACGAAGTCCTTATTAACCAAAGTCAAACTTTCCCTAAATCGTTAACTATCAGGCTCAGTGTCATCACTGACAAGAAGAAAACAGCCTTGTCACTTACTCAAAATAGCCAATGTAAACAGAGACAAAATACATCAGTATTTTGTCTTCTGTAACTTGTCAGTGTGTCCTCTAGGATAGAGTTAAATACCATACTTGTATAAATAGTATAAGAGTTGGAGTGAGATTTAAGCTTGTGCATTATTTGTAAATCACACACACAAGCAATCTTTCACTCCTCCAAATACAACTATGTCCATGAGATAGCTAAGTGGTTCTTGTGTAGTTGTGCTTAGACTTAGCCTAAGCTTAGTGAGGAGTCATACCAACCTTGTCATTTCAATCCCAAGTACTATTCCGCAAGTACTTGGGTAATGTATTCTTTTTTATTCGTTTTAATAAAGAATATAAACGTTGAAAAACTCAGTGTGTTTATCTTATTAAAACTTATCTTTACTTGCATTTTTTCAGTCATTGCTCACAATTAGTTATTTTTACTGTTTTATACGATTGTGAAACGGGAACAATATTGAGAAATAGATGTAGGGGTTTGTGAAAGAAGATGTAAGATAATGTCTGAAATTTAGACGTGAAAAGAATCACTTGTGTCTACAAAAAGAACAAACAGAAACCTCTACCTTCCTGCAGACAAAAAAAGTGAAAAAATGAAAAAACTTGTTAAGAAAAAACAAATGACACCTAAATCGGACAACCCGATAACCAAATCGATGAACGATGTCTAGTTTGCTGTGTATCAATATTATGGTACACACTGGTATTTTGCAGAAAATCAGTACTTTGATTGGTGTATCAATATTTATGACTGTAATGACACACACCCAAACTGATTCGTACGAAATAGGATTAAATAACAAAAAGAAAAACCTTTGAAAACCAAATATAATGAAATTTCAATAATATAAAAAATGTCGCAAGAGTCCAAAGAAAAGAACGGATGGAGAGAGATGCGTGTCTCAAGTATATACGGGGTAATTTGTAACGGTTCGAGAGAGATGCGTGTCTCAAGGATAGAATTTGTGTTGTTGGGAGAAAAGTTCAATCTAAAATATCGATCCAATATTCGAAACCACAGAAAATGAATGTGCTAACGAAGAAGACACATTTTCAAATGAACAATTCTGATAATTCATGTTTCCTATCACAAAAAAAAAACTCAGCAAATGAATCATACAATTAGGACGAAAATTAAATCTTTTTCCATAAAAGGGCAGTTTTATAAATTTTTTTTTTTTTTTTTTTTTTTAATAAGTGTTTTACGTCTGTAAAAAACACATGTAGTTTATTATTTTAGTATTACATGTAGTCTAAAATAACAAATCACAAATGCTTTTTACAGGAGCAAAATTTAACACAAAAAATACTCGAAAATAAAAAGTTTATCGAAATTATATCGAAGTGTCTGTCTACTGAAAGATAAAAATATTCTGGTCGCAATGCTGTATTTTTTGTCGCTTAACGATTTACCGTTTGCAAAGATATTTTATTTTATTATAAAAGGTGAAAAGTGGCTTTTTTTTTTGTTTCGATAAAAAAAATAAAATAATCAGAATTTATTCATTTTAAATAATTATGATGTGTATTGATCTCAATTGGTGTTGTTAATTTGCCACAAATACCAGAATGCAATTTAGTCATTTTGATTTAATTACATTTTTATTAATACATCTAATGACTTATATTACGTCTTATTTTTCCTACATTAAGATACTATATTATGATAATCTTTTCTTCTTCTTTATATATATATATATATATATATATATATCTCTATATTATATATAACAGGAGGCGTTACACGTAGATAATGCCACGTAAACGCCACCTCATTGCCCAGTAATTCATTATTAGCCATGTCATCACATTGTTGCCATGTAAGCATTTTTAAAATTTATTTTATTTGAAGACATTTAATTATTTTTATGCCATGTCATCACAAATTAATGCCATGTAAGGATTTTTAAAATTTATTTTATTTGAAGACATTTAATTAATTTTGAATTTTAGACAATTTTCGGATTTATTTAAATTTTCGGATTTATTCTTTCAAAAAATTTAAGCTTAACAAGAATTGAACTTGGGTCTCTTAGTCCACAAAGAAACATGATAACCACTAGACCAACACATGTTTTGAATTAAATCTTGCAAGTCTTTGATTATATCTTTAAAGTCCAAATTTATAAACCTATCACCATTTTAATGAGAATAAATCCATTATTAACATAAATCCATTATTATTAGGAATATTCGGATTAAAAAAAAAAACAAAAAAGCTCAAAACCCTAATATGTTCAAGTTCACACAATTAAGATGCATCTCTGGAATTCCTTTATCCGAAACTTGCTCCCTGCATTGCATTACGTCTGTATATAATATATTATTGTCTTATCACAATGGGATTTTTGGTTTAAGCAGTTTGCTTCTGTTCGCTACAAAATAACCACTTATTTGTGAACTTGCCACAAACACCACAATTTTATATGAAACATTCTGTCATGTAAAAAGTGTTTTTTCTATTCTTTTAAGAAGAATGATGTTATGCTAATAGTTGCTCATGTAACGATTTCAGGGTGGCAGATAGTCATGTGCCGTGGGCATGTGAGGCGTTTTCGATATTACATAAACAAGACTTTGTCCAGAACCCAACACTTCTATGGTATTCATATGTCTTCCTTTTTTTATAGAAATCTTTGCTCTTCATTACTCTTTTTTCATGTTGTCTTGTGTTTCTTGGGTTGTGTAAAGGTGTTAATGTCTTTACTAATTATCCTGAGTTTAGTCATCACTTACTTAAATAGCATGTATTCCGTTGTTCTTGCAGACCATGTTATTGATCTTTGGTGAAAGGTTATGCAGGTAACATTTATTCTTGGGTCTTTGGTTTTTCTTTATTTACAATTATATTCTTTGTATTTACATGATTCTCCAATCAAGTCTTTTGAAGATGGTATCACATTTTTAAGGGTTTCTAGCTGAGAGAGTCGAACGGCAGTTAAAAGGTATATTGCTCGAAGGCCAGATGGTTCATGGTCTGAGTCTTCTACTATAATTTCAACTGGTCTAGGATGGGGTGCTTAGGTATATGTCCTTTCATCAGTATTAGGATACACAAGAATTTCCACATTAGATAATTGTTATGAATTTAGAGAGTAACGATATGTATGTGTTGCTGTCATTTCATTGTTCGGTTAAGCACTATAGTTGTTGTTTACCAAATAAGTATTGATACACATATTGTTTTAATGATGAGATACAATTGTCCAAGCAAAGCCTTAATTAATCAAAAGTTTTACCAGCAATTCTTTTGTGCTTATAATTATGTTAACTACATATGTTGCATTTCAATATTTGGTTAGACAGGTCCTCATTATGGGTAAAATAGTAACTCATATCGTCTCTTTACAGGTGGTGAATGGAGGGTCTCAGTCATGTTGCAAATCCTAATTTGTATAGCAGGATAGCATTTTTAACAAACATAAACTGGAACGAAGGTGTAATATGGGACGACTAAAGCTGCAACCTGGAATTAAGGCAATTGAAGAAGAGGCATAAGAGTATGAGAATATCGCTTCTGACAGGGATAAAGCTGCTTTGGGATGCATTTCATAACGGGTGAATTTGACACATTCTACTTGAGTTAGGTTCTGTTCTCACAAATGAACTTTGCAACATGTATCAGGTTGTTTGATCAAGGAGTACCTTTTGTTCCATTTTCTGAAACTTAATTCTTACGTTTCTACTTTGGTGTGTGTAACGTGTGTGTGTGTGTGTGTTGCTCATTTATACGATGAAAAATAAGTGTGTTTATTCAAGAGTGACGAATATCAATACTGTGTACGTCATTCCATTTATGTACAACAAGCAAATAGGATACCGTGGGGCGGACTATTTTAAACATACGTTTTATTTTATTTGAAATAGGCTTTGATGCGGTTTTGACATTTTTCTTTATTTTCTTTAGGATGTTCATCATCTTAACTGCCGTTTCAGCAACAGAATCTAGCAATGAGATCTCTTGCAAAACTTGTATATCAAGCACGAATCTATGTGGCACGCCTGAGTCATCACACATTGTATGTATCAGCAACAACATAGGCCAATGGTAAGAGCTGTACAATCTTATTGCATATGCTGTATTATATTAGTCGGTTTTGTAAATGGTGTTTTATGAATAGGTTCGGAAAAAATTGAATTCAAGTACTCGGACTACGGGGCTGAATCGTGATGGGTTAAATCAACCCGTATCTTGACGGAGTAGCAGACGTTGTGTTTGCAGCTATGGCAGGTTGGATACCCTTATATCCCATCCCGCACTCGCAATTCTGAACCAAACGGGGTACCATGAATCTCCATACTTTTTATTTCGTACACTTTTATATATATGTCTATGGTTTGCTGCTAATGACCTATGGTTTGTTGATTTATTTTTCTGCTGTTTACTTTTCCGGAGCTATTGTCCGTGTCTATTTGAGTGATTGCGTATCCATACCTGTAAATTCTCTTAAGAAGTCTTCAGAGGTTCATTCTTTGCTCTTACTGCAGGTGGGATTGGTTTCGGATTATGACTTATTAGCTCTGGATTCTGTATCAGGTAAGTTATTACTCGGAATGCCAAATTAATGTTTTAAAAGACATGTAGCACTTGAATTGTTTTAATTCAAGTATTGATGATGCTAATGTATTTATATCGGTCGCGCATTTGTATATGGTATTATGGTTCAACTATACACCTTCTTAGTTTTCCTACTTGAACCTCTCAGATGATGGTGGTATTAGCTATTTGTTTAATCAGAGGTTTAAGGTGCGTTTAGTTGCAAAAAATGTCCAAAGAAGGACTGCAGCGGACTGACAAGATAATTGGTCTCATGAATGAAATTTTAGCAGCCATGGACACTGGTAACCCTTTGTACATCATAATTTTCTTTTTATAAGTACATTATTACCTTTTAGTTATAGCGTTGGACTTGATAATCTTTTATTTAAGGTTTTATAAGTACAAAGAGATTTCAACTATTTTTGTTAAGGCTTGTGGGTCTATTGATCTCATTATTTTTATTTGGGTGTCAATTTTGTATTTTTATTGAATAATTGAGCTGGAACTACATTATGATTTGGTAGACCGTAGATAACCAACACATGAACTATTTATAACTGCTCAGCTTGTGAGACACTGCGATAGAAGATAGTATTTGCATTGACCATAGACAAGAGGAGGGAATCCGTTAACGAAGTCTGATGTGTATGATATTTGTTATCGCTTTCCTGTTGGTATCATCTTTCAAAATCCATTGCCTTAAGTTTTAGTTCCGCTCCGTGTCTATACTAATGTGTTGCAGGCTAATGATTGCTGAAACATAACAGGTATAATTTCTTTTTATATTTTGGCTATGCTGATGCAAAACATGATTCTGATGCAGGTTCATATAAACTGTCACCAACTTCAGAAAAAGTACATGTTGAAACACTCAAGAGAGTATATAGAAGACCAAAGCGCCCACTGTAAGTAAACCTTCTCATGCATTACACGTTTTATAAGCAATTTCAGTAGAACAATTAGGGGTGATAAAGATGAGCATATTGGGCTGGGTTGACCCCTATCATTATCATGTCCATGTCTTACATCCTGTAAAAGTAACCATTGTGTAGAAAGAGACCTTTGTGACTTTCAAACTGCGCGACACATATGATATTTTCACATGTTAACTTAATTTTATTTGTTTAACCCGTTTGATTAGTTATATACTCTGCTCCTGATCTTTTAACATCTGATCTTTTCACATTTAGATAGTCCATGGTTGATACTTGGTATTTTTAAGCCGCTTAATTTGTCTAAAATTTAGCACTTTTATCTGCTTATATGAAGCAGTTTTAGGATGATACAAGTTAGGGCCGGAAAAGTGGCCCAACGGCTAAAACAGTGAAAGAAAAATGCGTGCTTTTAATATTATTTTCAACTTCATGGGGAAATTTCATATCTTATATTGTTTTTATAAAGCATATATATAGTAATGAAAAAATAGCTATCCACCTTTGCCTATAAGACGTATGTCTCAAAAAGCTTGTGACAGTATTAGGAAACAACGGCATATCATTGTTGATGGTGATGAAATCCCGCCGCCGATTAGGCATGAGATTTCTGGACCCTTTTTTGAAAAAGTTGAAAGAAAAAGGAATAGTACAACGACACCTATTCAAATTCAAGGCCTGCCTGTTATTCTATCAGGAAGAGATATGATTGGGATAGCGTTTACAGGTTCAGGAAAAACATTGGTATTCGTGTTACCATTGATCATGATGGCATTGCAGGAAGAGATTATGATGCCAATTGATGCAGGTGAAGGCCCGTTTGGAATAATTATTTGCCCGTCTAGAGAGTTGGCTAGACAGACGTATGAAGTTATTGAGGAGTTTTTAATACCATTGAAGGAATCTGGATTTCCAGAAATAAGACCTTTGCTCATTTTCTTGGAACGAGTCAGCAGTCTTGAAGCCATTCTGGTCTTACTTCTCTTAAATAGATAAAAGTAACAGCTCAGAAGCGTTTAATAATGTTGTGCTATAGAAGAAGTGTCCAGACGGGTGGAATTAGGGCTTACGTGCTCATGCGTTTCTCGCTACATTTATTAAAAAGTAAAATGTCAATATGTGGAAAATTCATGAATTAAGGAAGAATCAAATAGCCAAGTGAAAAATCGTTGTACATAAGCTTCCTATTTAGTGAGTTCTACCATACCATATAGTGATGTGCATTACTTGTGCTTATTGTTTGAAAACTAATTGTATGATATCTCTATCATATAAGCATCTTATATACTGTTAGATGATGTATTTCCTGCTCTTTCATGATATGCACACTAAGAAGTAATTTAATTTCCGAGTTGGTCTTATGTGGTTAACCGATAACTCTCAATTTACAAAACTCTTGACAAAGCATTGTTACAAAACAATTATATAAGTAGAATCTATACAAATTTCTAAAATTTGATGATTCACTTGCACCACTTTGTCTTTGATAGATCAAATTTGGTTCTTTTTCTTCCTTTCTTATGTATAATTTTTGTGGTGCGGATAAAAATGGAAATAACAACTATGAAGTTGATAAAGCAATCTAATGCCGTCCGCTTATGCCAGGTACTTGGCTTTTCTTTTTCTACAAAATTATATGGTATAATTGTGTTTTATAGCACTTTGTTCCCTCAACATGTTTACGATTTTGGACCTTATACTTATACATGGTTTCAGCCAGGTTATTATTTCAAACGGGTCAAAGAAAATAATTTAGCTCAACGTGAATGTTCTAATCTGGTCAAAAGTCACCAAAAGCGTCTATGCATAAACCTATTACATCAACTATAAAACTTTAGATTATGTTTGTAATTATATTTTTGTATAATCATAGTTAATTTCCATTAATTATCATTTATCTTATTATCAAACATCCCAGGAAGTGGATTTGCGCCAAGTACACTTACCCATGAGCAACAAAATTGTTGGGTAAACAGTCGATATTCTTTACATATTCAAGATAATCATCTCTTTGTGGGCGGTGCGTCAATCGATGGAACGATAGGAAAGTTGCTAAAAAGAAAAAATCTTTATTAGATTATCAAGTTTTTAATTCACTAAAACGGCGGCAAGCTGATATCTTATCATTTGAAAATTAACTAATATTTTAATGTTTCATGTATTCTGTCTATCAAGAAAAGCTCTACTAGGATCTTTGCAAACGGGATTAAATATCAGTTATTGTCTATTAAAAAATTGATTTTTTAAACAAGAATGTATCAAAGATTTATGTACTTACACAATTTAGTTTACCATCTTAACCGTCATTTGTCACGAGGATATGCGAGCAACTTGCGTTACTATATTCATGTTAAGTTGATATAGGTCATGGATATCCTTTATCGATATCAAAAGATAGAGCCAAGCTTTACAAAGCTTGGAGATGAAGTGGCTATGTCCAATGGAACTCATATGTAACAAAGTAAGTTGGTTTCCGCTTTAATATCTTTCTAAAAAGTGCTTAGCTCTAGAAACCATTGAGCGGCTGCAAGTAATGTACACACTTTTATTTTGCAACTGACGTAGGGAGCATGCTGACAACATTGACGACCACTGATGTCTCTCCAATGAAGAGTCTTACACATGAAATACCCGAAACATCTACACCAGCAACAACAGATGAAGTTCAATCACGTACTACAAAAACCAAATGTTTCAAATATAAAAAACGTACACATTAACCTTCAAACACGTACTACAAACATAAAGTTCAATCCAAAATACCAACAAACAAATTCAACAACAACAAATCCATACGCATACCAAATTCTACAACTAACATACAGATACATAACCAAAATAAAGTTAACACAATGATACCATCAGTATGTTAACACCAAACCTAACTACTATTAAACTAAACGAAAACATAAACCAATAAGCGCAGTTGGGAATTTCAACAAACTTCAAACACCGCCATCATGACTGGATCCTCACCATATAAGACATCCTGAGTATCATATACTACCTCCCTTACAAACTGAAATCTAAAATCAACAAATAAACTACCTCCCTTACAAACTGAAATCTAAAATCAACAACAAGTGTTGTCTACAAAGAAGCTTTGTTTAGAATTTAAGTTAATTGTTATATCACTTTAATACATTTTCATTATCTTCAACTTTACAAACATACATAAAATTAATAATGTTTTAAAAATTATATATGTTGTGTTATTAACCATCCACGTAAAACATACAATTATTTATAATTCTTAGAAAAAAAAAACAAAAAAAAAATTATAATATTGTTTGACAATTCTAAAAAATGTATTTCAGTTATCAAAAAACAACAAACAAATAATTATAAGTCATGCCCGCCCATTGGGCGGGCTTCGAAAACTAGTATATATATATATATATATATATATATATATAGGGAGTGTTTCTTGTGAGAAGTCTAATTTTTGTGAGAACGCGAGAATAAATTATAGCCCTCCATCTAATCCCTCCTTTTTTAGATCTAATGGCTAAGATTAATTTACAATTTACACTAACTATACACTAAACATGAGTATTTTTGTAATTACAATCCTTACACCTAATATATTAAAAAAAAATACACACGTTCCTCACAGTTGGAGGTGAAACCGTACCATTCTCTCTCCCAATCCAACCACCTTCAAACCACCGCCATTACCACCGTTCAAATCACCGCCATTACCACCGTTCAAACCACCGCCTGTACCACCTTTCAAACCACCGCTGTTACCACCGTTCAAACCATCACTATAACAACCTGTCAAACCACCGCCATAACCACCGTCGGTCAACATCAATTAACAACATAAGTAATAGAATTGAAGCTGAGATTAGTGAAGAATAAAATCTTTTCAAATCAGATTACATATAAATTTCAGGTAACTGTTACTTTTTTTATTTTTGTCAAAATTTAATTTTGAATTGTGAATTATTATGCATTTGAAGTTATTATCATTGTTTTAATTGTAAATATGTCACATGAATGTATTGATTATGAATTAGGGTTTGATTGTTATAGGCGACTTCATTGGTTTGCGTAAAGTAGAATATAGCAGTGATTAAGTTTATTAAGAGTATCTTCGCACGTGAAAATATAGGAGATATTAATCTTCGCGTGTGAAAATTTAGTAAGCGCGTGATCATCTTCGCGCGTGAAAATAAGAGATATTTTTCTTCGCGTGTGAAAATTTAGTAAGAGCATGATCATCTTCGCCTGAAAATATAAGTGATATTTTTCTTCGCGTGTGAAAATTTAGTAAGAGCATCTCCGCGCATGAAAATATAGGAGATATTAATCTTCGCGTGTGAAATTTAGTAAGAGCATGATCATGTTCGTTTGTGAAAATATAGGAGATATTATTCTTCGCGTGTGAAAATTTAGTAAGAGCATGATCATCTTCGCGTGTGAAAGTATAAGAGATATTTTTTTTCGCGTGTGAAAATTTAGTAAGAGCATGATCATCTTCGCGTGAAAACGTAAGAGATTTTTTTCTCCGCACGTGAAAAGTTTAGTAATAGTATCTTGGCGCATGAAAATATGAGATATTTTTCTTCGCGCGTGAAAAGTTTAGTAAGAGCATCTTCCGCGTGAAGAGAAAAAGGAAGAGTAAAGTGTTGTGCAAACACGCGTTCTTGTATTTAAAATGAGCTATAGATAAAGGCTTGCATGCAACGTTAAAGTTCTTGCTTAATAGTTTAGGCTGCACATATGAGTTGAGCTAGCTGGAATCATGAAGATGCAAGGACTCTTTTTTGCCACTATGCATTTTCACCAAATGGGATTCGAGATGGGGTGACAAATGATCATGTGAACAAGGTAGAAAAAAAATACATTTCTTGATCCGTAGTTAAGCATGATATACTTACATATATATATTTTCTGATGTAGATGTTCGTTATCTACAAGAGATTTCCATTGGCCCTTATGGCAGTTGGAGCATCGCTATGTAGGCATCCTTTGCTCAACTGGAAAATTACTCTCAAGAAACTCTTCGAAGGTCAATCTATTCTTCAGTCAGACAAAAGGTTATTACATCGTCTCAAGACCAGCATAGACGAAGTGGATGAGTTGCCTATTGCCAAGAATAGTTTCTTAGACCTCAGTGTATTTACTGATGATACGCATGTTGCAGACACTCTTCTTATGAATATGTGGGTAGAGTTGTATGGTGATGGAAAGGATGCAGATGCAAGAGACTACCTTCTTGAGCTCTCCTCACGAAATCTTGTAAATTTAGTCCCAAAAAGGTACTCTGCCATTTTGAAAAATAACTAAATTAATACCGAGTACATCCTATTAGTATATGTTACTTTTCTATAGATTAACCAAATTAACACTCCTAATGTTCATGCTGCTAATGCTTATAAACGTGACAATACCATGTTGATTTCTGTTTGTTCAGACTTGAAATTCGATGCAAGAAGGGATTTGGATGATGTTGGAGCAACCTATATTGAAGGTATTAAGTCAATTTGTGTTTTTGAATGAGCACCATCTCTGTCTTTGAGTACTTCATGTATCTTTTATCTCTTTCTTAGTCACGAGTATTAGTTGAGTCCTATGAAGAAAGCCATGGGTGAGTTGAGTCAAAATACTCAATCATAATGTTATTCACCTGGATTAAGTTCTGGTAATGCTAGAGTAGACCAGAACACGACACTCAACCATCAGCCATATTACTAGAATTAATACCCCTTATGACTAGTTATGATCAACTGAACCCCTTTTTATTGAAATTGATGTTATTGAAAGTCAGTTATCCCAAACACCCCCATACCATACATTGTGCATGCTATATTTCAAAAGATAATGGATTATGTTCGTTTAAGGTTTTTAAATCTTGGAACTACATGATTGTGGTTTGGTTTAACTGTCTGCTCCTGAGTTTTGCATTCTCTTCATGACTTCTAATAAATAGCTAATTTTGTTTCGTTTTCCTGAGTTTTATCAGATTGAAAATTCATTGCTGTCAGTTGGACTTATTGAGCTGTCATGTTTATGTTGAGTGTTAGTGGACGTTGGTATTGATTGTGGATATTGATCTGCATTATTATGAGGAACAGGTTTCGGTGCTCTTAAGAAGCTATTTTGCAACATAAGGATATGTGTTTATTACTTTAAACTGTACAAGTTATAGCATATAGTCTTTCTAATAAACACAGGATGTGCTTAGTTTATTCATTCTCTAGACGAAACTAGGCTATTTGAGGTTGATTTTTCAAAAGTGGATGAGCCTGTTATGAAAACATAGTACTAAACCATGGTGAACTCTGATGTGTATTTGACCCATCATCAAGAGTAGGGAGTCATATTCGCTTTCTGGCTCTGCTTTAAATTTCATCTGCAATAAGTTTACTCATCTCCTTTTCAAGCCAAAGTCAAAGTTCAACCACATTTATGCGGTACTTTGTGTTAGATTAGGAACATACATCATGGGCACAATGTCATAAATGAGGAACCAATTTTGACCTTTTAAGATTATTGTTTTGTTCTGAGAGCTTTTGTGATAATACTTGGCATATAGAGTTATAAAATGTTAAATTCTTACGTAGACATGTTGATGTTATGTTACACACGTTATATTTGCATACACGAATCTCTTATTCACTTGTTGGTTAATAAGTTAATACTTTAAAGTGATAAAACCAGCCATTGTAGCTGTAGTTTGATGATGTAAGTTGGAGTTTTTGCGCCACTTGTTGATCACTATCAGAAATGAAAGATCAAGCACTAATACTTTTAATGCACATTGTTAAAAACAAAGAAGATTGAAGCAGATAAGTTATAAATATCTCATATATGGCATTTCTAGACAAAATTCCAGCTTAATTACAACATATTATCTGACCTTGCTTTAACTGCTCTAGTATGCTTCATGTCAGATACAGGGAACTACTCATGTAACAAGCTTGCCTTTCACCCACTTTTATATTGGTTGTTACTTAGAGTTATCAACTGAAAATCATTCCATTATTTTCTTTAACGACATCATTTTATTTATGTACATGTATCATTTATCTTACGATATATGGTATTCGCTCATCGATGTACTTCTATATCACATTAATTGCAGAACTGGTGGAACCTAATACTGGTTTGTGTTCTGCATAAGAATTTAAAGTAATGAAGAGGTCAGGTATCTTTTGCAATATTAAACGAGGCCTGGTACTTATTTTCTACAGACTACGAACATACCGGAGCATAGCTGTTAAATAACGAGCTAAACCAAAAGGTTAGATGCATATAGATGATAACAAGAAAGGTTAGATGCATATATATGATAACAAGAAAGGTAAGCTGTGTTTTAGTTTCTGCAGATGGGAGACATGGTTTTTTGCAGGTAATGTTGTAGGTCAGAGCATGTACTAGGATGGGCAAAGTTAAGACATATTGTGTATTCGTCATCTAGCGTGATTCTCAACTCCAAGACGGATTTGGGACGTCATCAACTTTAGTCAGGTTATTCAAAGGCATTGTATAATAACAAAACTTCACATTAACGTGAATGAATGGTGAATTTTTCACTTTCATTTTTGTTCAAGTAGTCAATTAAGTTAGATTGTAGCTTCTCCCAATGTGCTTTTTGCAAATGTAGTCGCAAGATAATCTCATTGTCTCAACAGAAAGTAAGCTGTAATTTCAATGAATCTTCTTAATTCGAATCACCCCAATTGTTTTGGTTGTAATAGCTGGAATTACAACATAAAAGTCTTTTTTTTTTTCAAATAGAGCCATGTTCTTAGATTGAAAACCGGGCCCTATAACTGGTAATAGAGCCTGTCCTGAAAACCAGGCTCTATTTGATTTTCGCATAGAGTCCCCTCCCCTTTGAGCCCATATGCAAAACCGGGTTTTATGATCCTTTTCAACAGGAATCTATGCCTTTTTTTGTAGTAGTGTAGCGATCTAAGAAAAAGAACTCACCCTATGGCCCCCATGGTGAGTCCAAAGCATATATTATTTGGCAACATATATACATGTAAGATATAACTTTTCACATACACATCAAACCATAACACAAGGTGGCGTATAAGATGGAATTCTAGAGAGAGAAAGTTAGAGGTTTAGGGAACTTAGTGAGAGAAAGTGAAAGATATTATTATGAGCTCCAACTCTCTACCTTGGGAGGTAGAGAGTATTTATAGTCTTACACAAATCGCCACACTTTGGGCTGTGGATCAGGCATACAGTGGGTAAAGACCCGTCCGTCCTCCACGGTGTTACTTAACTAAATACTACTTAACTTAAAATAACTACGACTACGAGCTTTCTAACGATTACATATACTTGAGGTGACCGACTCTTTAATACTGGGAATTTCTAATTCCTAACAATACAAACTCAATACCTCTATCTAGTAGTTTGATTATTGCGTATATCAAAAATTTCTTGCAGTCTTTCCATCCAAATGGATCCTAATGGTGGGATTGTGTTCGAAAATCTTGTAGCCATTCAAGTTAGCAACTTTAACCATGCGATTAGCCTTTATGGACTCTAAGTCAACTTATATCAACTGCTTCCACAAACTCCAATAAAGTTTCTAGTAGATCTCCCTGGTAACACTTCCTGAAATCAATATCTAAATATCCTAAAATCAAGGTCTTGAATTTGTGAAAAATTATTGGTTCTTTGCAGCATGATACGCATGTCAATGACTTGTTTTGATGCCACTGAGAGGCGAAAGATCACAAACAAACTTTGGATGGTTGACTTGGGAGGAAGTGAACGTGTTCTAAAAACAAAGGCCTCAAGAAGAAGGTCTGAAGAAGGAAAAGCTATCAATCTCTCACTTTCTGTGTTTGGTGATGTCATCAACGCCCTTCAAAGAAAGAATAGCAACATACCTTACAGGTAATCGAACTTGGAAGATGCTAAAATGTTGATCCATTTTACACATTAAAGTAAAGCATTCTTGTGCTCACAGGAACATCAAGTTGACACAAGTGATTATACTAAAGACGAACTCATGTATGTAATTTATAGGAGAGGATTCTAAAACACTGAGGCTTGTTCATGTCAGTCCCAAAGAAGAAGATTTATGCGAGACCGTTTATTCTTTGAATTTTTCACTAATCTTGAGAAGTAGTCGCTTAGGAAATACTGAACCAAATGTAAGTTCGTCAACCAAATGTAAGTTCATCAGACCGTTTGACCCGTCTTCAAAATTTCTAATTTTAAAAGTTTCAGGCACCATTTAAATTATTGGATGATGTTATTTTTGACAATATTTGTGACCATGTTACATATTTCGTATACTAAAAGGGTGAAAATGTGTCGTCACACTAACCCAACGCCAAAAAAACAGAAGCTAAAAACTGTGTTTCAGTTTTTAACATACCAACAGATTTTAATGTATAACAATGGCACTAATAATAAGAGAAGGAGATCCTTCTCACAGAATGGTGTTTATAGTTCATAGCAGGTAAAACGAACTAAGTGGCTAAGTTGTTGGATGGTTGCAACAAGCACCTTGGAACCAGGAAGCTTCTTCGGGGATAAACTTCTCTCGTGGTGCCTAAGGATTCCATTTATAGACTGTTAGCCTTCTGCAACTGCAACATTTACTTATTTTTACACTTCTAGTATCCGTGAAGGTATCATCTCCTATCCATTAACAGCTTAAAGCTTTTGATTATGTCTTAGATTGGACAATATTTAAGTATCAACAGTCACAGATTTCAGCTCCTTCTCGTGGTCTTGTAAGTAATAATATAACATATTGAAGTGGCAATTTCGACTCGTTTACTTATGAATGGGTTGTTTAGGTTATGTTATATTTTTAATGGATCATCTGGTTTAAGAACATTAGCTTAACATGAAATGTATTTTTACAATCATCAACTCGTAAAACCTTCTAAAAGCTTAGATTTTTAATAAAACAATATAATATTAGTAATCAGATTTCGCACACTAGCTAATATATATTAGAAAAAAAGTTGTGAAATAGTATTTTGTTTTGGGTCAACCCAACACAATTGACCCGTTTTATAATCTGCTGACACATCCTGTAACCATTTTTTTATAAAATGCATCATTTTCTTTATTTATATCTTAGCAAAGTCATAAAGTACCATTGATTGTGCTCTTTTTTTAGGGTATGGGTGCTAGACAAAGCTCTGGAACGCCTACAACAATTCACAATGGTGAAACACACACAAACATAAACTTAAAAAGGCACATCAAATATAGGTATTTTGAGATTATCTTTGTTCAATTATTAATCTTTTGTAGGTGAGGTAGCTTCTCTTTGATTTACCATCATTACTTGTTATATTAGATGAATGGTTATTTTATATGGAAATGTGTAATCTATGCAGCTCAAAAGCTCCACAGCTCACTCACGCACCCCAAATGGAACAAATCTTAAACAATCAAGCGGATGGAAAATTGTTTATGATGTAAAGGACTACAAGACTTCCATCAACAAGGGCATACAAGGTCTACATTTCAATGATGAAAAAAGGGTTCATTAACAATCCAAAGTAGCTTTAAACCTATTTGACGAACTTGTTATTCTTTTGACCCATATAAAAAAAGAAGCCCCTGATTACTTAAAAGTGAGGAGTGGAGTCCTATTATCGTCAGGTCAAGATGATGGATAAATGGGTAGTATAACAAATCATCTCGATGACCTTAAAGCTTAGTTAATATCTTTTGTGTTGATAACAATTTAGAATTGCAATAGAATTTCTGCATTTCTTTACGGTTGTCATTTGTTTATAACCAAGATTATAGTTCCTTAATTACACACAAGGCTTCACATTGCGGGCATTAACTTATAAGAAGCATAAAATAATAGTCATGGTTATCTTTAGTCACTCATTTAAGAGCATATGTATTTGTTTTCAACACATAAGAAGCATGTCTCTTAAGTTGAAACGACTAGGGGTGTGCTAAGATCGGTTTGGAACCGCTAGTTGTTTTTAAAAGCCCAGTCTTTTATTCTGTCTCTTTCATAATTGATTGACACACTATTACTTTTTATTTGCACACTCAAATGTTTAATTTGATGAAGCGGCATAAAATAAATGTACAACTATTTATTACACATATTTATATGTACAAATAAAAAATTGGAGTGCAAATAGCCTCCCTATAACTAAACACTAAACAACCTTTATCTTTTTACTAGACACATCTGTTGAGATATTTCCTTAACAATAAAAAATGGACTTCCTTTAGTAAGGGGCATGTATAAATGTACATGTATTTATTGGTGAATTTTTTTTTCACACGTGAAGAAAAATGTATATGTTCATGTGGAGAAAAACTTAAATGTACGTGTATTTTCTAGTGAATAAAGTTTATTTACACGTGAGAAAAAAGTATGTGCTCATGCATAAATGTATGTGTTTATTGGTAAAGAAAGTTTATTCACACGTGAAGAAAAAAGTATGTGTTCATGTATGAATGTACGTGTATTTACTAGTGAAGAAAAGTTGCTCAAACATGTAGAAAAAACATATGCTTATTCACACATGAAGAAAATATACGTGTATTTACTAGTGAAGAAAGTTTACTCACACGTGAAGAAAAACTATTCACACGTGAAGACAAAAGTGTGGATTCACCGCGCATCGTGCCATTGTTCATGGGACTCTTTGAGTACAACATACATACCATGTTGGTTAAACTGGATCATGGATCCTGTTCAACCATGTTCTAATTTGTAACACTTGTAATGTAATCTTTATTTGTTTCTAGCTCCTTGCAAGCTCTAATAAAACCGGTGTTCAAGAAAAAAGTAGAAGAATACAAAATATGTTGATAGATAAATGTACGTGTATTTACAAGTGAAGAAAGTTTAGCACACGTGAAGAACAAAGTATGTGTTCATGTATGTGAAAAAGTATATGTTGACAGATAAATGTACGTTTATTTATAAGTGCAGAAAGTTTACTCACGCGTGAAGAAATAAATGTATATATATGTGCATTTACTAACGAAAAAAAATATTCACACGCGAAGAAAAGCCATATATGTTAGATGGATAAATGTACGTGTATTTACTAGTAAAAAAGGTTTATTCACACATGAAGAAAAAAAATTATAAAATTTACTAATGAAAAAAATTATTCATACGTGAAGAAAAAAGTATATGTTGATGGATAAATGTACGTGTATTTACTAGTAAATGAAAGTTTATTCACACGTGAAGAAAAAAATGTATAAAATTTACTAGTGAAGAAAGTTTATTCACACGCGAAGAAAAAAGTATATGTTTATGTATAAATGTACGTATATTTACTACTAGTGAAGATTGCGAAATTCTATTTGTATTTCATGGGTTGTGTTTTTCTTGGTATGGTTGATGGCTAAATTAAGCTGGAATGTAGCCAAGAGTTATGCTGAAGATTGAGCTTTTTGTCGAGGAGGTAAGCGAAGCCATGCCTTCATCATGTCATATGCTCTGAAACCAATAACAGGGAACAATCTGCCAAAAAACAGCAAATCACTGTTAGCATTGCCATAAAATCTAATGACCCAAATGTACAAAAAGGGTACAATAACAATGGGACACAAGAAAAAGTACATTGTTATTTTCTGCTCATAAACTATCAAAACAAAACTACGCATGTTTTCAAACTGAGCATAAGTAAAGATATACTAAAAACCCGAGAATAAAGTTTTAGTTTCAAAGCCTAACCTTAATGTAATCAATGCTGAGGCCTGCAAATATTCATTTCCAACCTTGTTCAGAAACAACTATTGTAATCCCCTTTCACGTAATCTTGTGTCTACCACCAGAAGCTTGCATATTTTCAACCTTAAAAGGACCTTGAAATTAATAGAATAAAATGGAACACGTTACACATATCAGTAGATAAGGAGGAGAAAATGACACAAACCTGTATTTGCCTTTTGACAACGTCTAAAGGGAATGACCGGAGAAAACCCATGACAACACCCGAGAAAACCCATGCCAGTACCAGATCTGAATGAAACGATAAAAGCTTTTCTGACACTCTTTCTTGCTTCAAGTGTCATTCTTGCATTTACATAGAACTGCAGCAGAGAACAACACATATGTTAGTTAGACGTCATTAAGATCGTTAGAACATTAGAAACACCAAATCATTACTACGCAAACCTGTGCAAACATGTGACATGGCGGATGTGCCATCTACTTGAGATCTGAAGGGTTCCATGGTGAAAGAAGGACTCGATGATCATCTGGATTGTTCTTTATCTTGTCAATAACGTCTAGCAATTGATCAAATTCTTGACCACTGTAGTCAGCATGCATGTTAGTATAGCTGTAATTCCTGTGAACAAGAATTTTTATTTGAGATTAACTCAACATGTGGATCACGAACCCCAAAAACAGTAGATTCGACGTTTCTTGTAAATGTGATCTTATCATTAAGCAAGTTATTCTCTCCATATTCTGATATTACACATGTAAGAACTTCATGTTACATTGATAAATTACTAACAAAATTAGTAAAATTGTTAGTAAGTTTCTGCACCATCACAAAACAATGTGTAATTAATTGTCTATGAAGTATCACAATTTCATAACTGACCCTTACCCTGCCTGCCCATTTTAAGATGTATACGAACCTGAGAAAAAAGAGAATGAGATTGAGCAGATGATGGAGTTTAAACCCGAAAAGATCATCAATGAGGGAATTTAAACTACGAAAATATTGTCGATAGGTTGAGCAAGTTGTTTACCCTTGATCACTGGTCCTCTTTCCTGTAATCTTCAATCCCATCTTGATCATGATCACTTGCAATTTTGTCCCAACTAAGAGGACTATCTACTGCACATCAAATTAAGTGTTGGAGTAGTAGTTTTAAAAGGTTTTTATAATAACTTGAGAGTAATCGAGTAAACAATAAACGGATCCTCATGATCAAAGGCATAAAAGGTAGCCATATGTAAGATCTCCAGCCTCCCCACAACTTATAATAATAAAGCATGAAGATTCGCAGGAAAGTTCGTCAAGAGAATACAAATTTCTCCACTGCAGTCACAAAAAGCATGAGCAACACCCCAGGTTCTTCTTTGAAAATAGAACACAACCGATTACACTAGAATTCAAAGATCTGTAACAGTAGTCATACAAAGATGTAAGTTGTTTTGGAGTTGGTTATTTCGAAGTGCTTGTGCTGATAAGTAGTCTTAATAAACAGTTCCAAACACCCACTCTAGAAAGTAAAATGACCCTAAATAATGCACCTAATTCTAACATCATTATATGCCCCCTAAACATAAGTATTCGAATTTAGTCTCATTATCCCCAAACACTAGAAACTACGAGGACAATATGGGTGTTGAGCTACTGCTCGTGACTGACTCAACAGCTCACTTAAAAAAGTAGCCGACAATCATGGGAACAATGATTGTTTTCTTAAATAAGTCAAGGACCAAAACCTATAAACAAAAAGTTATAATAACCAACATTAAAAAACTAAAAAAAAAAGCTTAAGACCAAACACATGCATAGAAAGAGCATCCATATCACCATTTCTAGCGTAAACAAAAAGTTATTAGTTTATATGTTGGTTCACAATTTAGTGAAAGAAAACAGTTAGCTAAAATGTATGGCAACGCTATTCTAGCCGGGTTGCCCCACCAAGATACAGGTCAAATTCAACCATTATGATCTCGTAACATATGCTCGAAAAATATAAATGCACAAAAATAATATCTTCATTGCCAACATAGCAAAGCCTCCCCTACTTTCAATAAATAAATCAAAACTGCCTATCTGTGTATTATGTAGTTCATTGCTTTAAGGGTTGTTAAATAATAATATACCATTTTTTCATTCCAATTGATATAGTAGTAGACTAGTAGCTATTTTTCATAAATTTCAACTCATAACTGTAGAATCGATATATTATTGTGTTTAATGATTCGGGTGGTCTTGGATGATCAAAATACATGTTAAACATTTTAGAGAGAGAATGTAGAGAGATGGTGTTCTTGGTAGAGAGTTGGTTCAATAAAATGTAAAAGGTTAGATGGCCAAGACACACCCCTTCCATGGATGGAAGGGGTATTTATACTTACAAAATAAACTACCTCCTATCGGCATGTGGATCAGGTATACAGTGGGTAAAGACCTGTCCTTCCTCCACGGTGTTACACTACACTAAACTACGCTACAAACTAACTAATTAACTACTAAATAACGTAACAAACTACAAGTCCACGAGCTAATACATTGTAGGATATTAGTTTTCACATACACATCAAACCATAACACAAGGTGGCGTATGAATGAGGTTCTAGAGAGAGAAAGTTAGAGGTTTAGGGAACTTAGTGAGAGAAAGTGAAAGATATTATTATGAGCTCCAACTCTCTACCTTGGAAGGTAGAGAGTATTTATAGTCTTACATAAATCGCCACACATCGGGCTGTGGATCAGGCATACAGTGGGTAAAGACCCGTCCGTCCTCCACAGTGTTACTTAACTAAATGCTACTTAACTTAAAAGAACTACGACTACGAGCTTTCTAACGATTACATATACTTGAGGTGACCGACTCTTTAATACCTGGAATTTCTAATTCCTAACAATCTCCCCCTAAGGGAGGTCACCTCAATCATGTACCAAAATTACATTGAATACAAATAGATATTACATTAAAAATTATTCTTGCATTCTTGATGTAGCCCTTTGCTTCTAAGCTCGTAGTCATTGATTCTTCACGTTGCATGTTTGGTTACTCCAAGTGGAGGTCTTTTACTGATCCACGTGATAATAATTTTGAGTTATCATTTGAGATCATCAGCTATCAAAAATCTCTGTGACATCCTTTGTGGTGTTGGTATTATGTGATGTTGTGACTTTAGGACCGACATGCTCACATTCTGGATCATGATATCTTCACATCAGAGTAGCGGAAGCTTTAGTTGATTCATGATATTGGCAGCAGCGTAGCAGAAGCATGGAGTGAAAATATCAGAGTCATTGATGCACTAATCATGATTTCTTTAGAGTTGAATGTGTTAAGTGAGCATGCGGCTATGGATTGACCGCTTCATTCTGATCAGCTGCAAACGTCGGGCGTACCTGCATACAACAGTTAGCAATAAATCGCACGAAGGTGTCTTTGATCACTTTCGTTGAATTGAGGTACACGGCCCACGGTTCCCCGTTGATCAGTACAAGTACTGCCTGTGATCAGGTATAATTTCGAAGAATTTCCTTGACAGGGTTTCGCAGCTGCTCTAGCTGTTCTCAAACCGGAACATCTCAAAGAAGACAACACGGAGTGAGTGAACCAACGAATTTTAAGTCCACTGATTGATGAAAAGAGATTTGAAAAACAATCGTGTATTGCTCAATAGAAATTGTTTTTGCAATACAACGAAGGTTTTATTGAAAATCAATTATCAATCATAAAAACACCTTTTGGTTTGAAAAATGAGTACACGGTCGATGTGCTAAAGAAAAGAGTTTTTAAGCACAACGACCGGTTTTTCAAAGGTATCCGTCAATCCATAACCTGAACCAGGATTGATTCAAGAGATTGAATCGCCCCATTGTTTCTGTTCAGTTGTCACATGGTTGATCTATATAATAGATCTCACATGCCACCTACCAGGAGCTTGTGTGATGTTGGCTCCAGAAGGTTTTCCATCTTCACTGTGAATATGTTCACATATCACTCGGATGTTCAGGCAAAACCACAAGGATAATGCGTAGGACTCAAGATATAATCTCTCTTTCCACATTGTGTGAAACAGAGAGTCTTCATTGAAAGTGTCCTAATGAGATTGATTGATGATCTCGAGGCTCTAGACTCAATTTTGTGCATATTTGGATCCTGTGCCGGAGACTAGGGAGAGGGTCTCCTTCTTCAATATCAACAATCTCTAAGATAAAGTCGATAGATAATGTCGGTTCCCCGTGAGAATAAAACAAGTCCTTTTAAGAGGAACTTGAGTGGTTTGAAAAGTTGAAGTGTAGTGCGTCACTGGGTCCATGACGTCTTGTCTTCAATACCGATGTTACCATCAGTAGCATATGAATTGAACCCGGTTTCTGCCCTAAGGTTGATTAAATTGAGGGCTATTTGTTTTCACCCTTTTCTCATTCAATTCTTTTTAATTCTTCAACCCCTTCAGTGCTTACCGAGACTTCATAGCAAGAACCTTGTTGGGTTTGTTCCAGTACTTGCTCTATCTCAGTCCGCACTCTTCCCATATCTCACTTTTCTCCTTTTATCATCATACCTAAGGACTTCTACACTAACTAGTGGATTGTCCCTGGGTAGATCCCTCCGGTTCTGGCGGATCATGGGAACCAATACCTAACCTTATCATCCTTATATCACCGTACATAAAGTAATATTGGTCGGTCTATTTGGTATTGTTCATCTGCCATTGGAATCAATTGAAAATCATTTGAAAATCAATCCAGATACTTGTGATATATTATCAAAACATTTTGTACCTGAATTGTTTTTGATATTTTTAGAATGAGTGCTCCCCCTCAACATGTGCATGAATTGTTTGAAATCGTTTTGCACACGGAGGCAAGAGGAAGAATTAACTTCTTTGAATACCATTTTCTAAAATATATCAACATCACTTCCCAAATCGAATCAAGTAGATAAAGCATTTTGGGGAAGGATGGGATTTTCATGATTTTGCTCCCCCTCAATATGTGCTTCTAGGTTTGAAAGGAGTTTTGCACATACTAGAGGGAACCTGCACATTGAGATAAATGATCACGTTTCAAGTCATAGGTGTAAGATAGATGCTCCCCCTCAACATGTGCATTGAAAATTTGAAATCGTTTGTCACATGTGGGAAGGACAGCATGTACATCCTTATAAAACCATTTACCGAATTATCAGTTTAAATCCATTTTAAATCACACATTCTCCCCCGATCACAATTATCAAATCATTTGAGATTTGTGATCTCTTATAGATTTAAATTGATTTTAAAAGCTTTTAAGGAGAATTGTGACTTGATTATGAAAGCGTTTTAACTGATAAGGATCGGATTTTTTAAGACTTTAAAACTCCATTGGTAAAACATGCATGAATATCTTTTGAAAACAATTTGATGCCAAATAACTTTTTTTTTTAATTTAATTGAAATCATTCTCCCCCTCAATCAATGACATAGGTTGTTGATTGAGAGATAGAGATTTTGACAAATAAGTCCTGATGATTATCAAAAAATAGAGACCGAGTTATTTTTCAAAGCAGTTAGTTTTCAGTAGATAAATGTTTATAGAATCAGAGCATTGAATTTTGAAAACATGATAAAGAATGGCTCTGTTCTTTCTTTGAAAAGCGGGTTACTGCCTGAAATGACAGTAAACCATTTTTTCTCTTTCTCCCAAAAATATTTTTGATTTTTTTTTTTTTTATATAATAATAAAAATTCGAACAATATCTAAAGTCCCGTGTCATTCTTTGAATGACAACAACAAGAACGTAGATATCATCGAATCGAGAGAAACATGACAAAATGACAATGTTTTTTGAAGATTTTTCGAGTTTTTCAAATTTTTATGGATTTTGAAAGTTTTATATTTTTCTATTTGATTTTTGATGGTTTTATAATTTTGTATTTTGTTTTTCGAATAGATATATACAAGAGATAGATGAAGATAGACCTTTACACCTCGTCTTCCTCCTGAAGACGTTTGAGTGTTTCTGGTTGAAGGCTTTTCAAGCCAAGACGTGGAAGAATAAACTCAAAACGTTCTCTTGGAAGAGCTTTGGTGAAGATGTCAGCTAACTGGTATTCAGACCTCACAAAATAGAGTTCCACCACACCATTTTCAACTTGTTCCCTGATGAAATGATGTCGAATGTCGATATGCTTTGCTCTTGAGTGTTGAACATTGTTGCATGAGAGAGCAATAGCACTTTTATTATCACAGTACAGAGGGATTTTGTTGAATACAAAGCCATAGTCAGATAATTGAGATCTCATCCATAAGATTTGAGCACAACAGGATGACATGGCTATGTATTCAGCCTCTGTTGAGGAAATAGAAGTGCTCATTTGCTTCTTTGAAGACCAGCTCACAAGCTTATCACCCAAAAACTGAGCACCTCCAGACGTACTTCGACGTGTATCTTGACAACCTGCATGATCAGCATCTGCATGGGCCGTTAGTGACATACCGGTGTCCTTCGGGTACCAAAGACCCATATTGATGGTTCCTTGGAGATACCGAAAGACCCGTTTAACTGCTTCAAGGTGCTTTTTAGTAGGCTTAGCCTGGTATCTAGCACACATGCAAACAGCGAACAAGATGTCTGGTCTACTAGCAGTGAGGTACATCAGGGATCCAATCATACTACGATATTTCATTTGGTCGATCATGATCCCTGAGTGGTCCTCATCTAGTTTGGTTCGGTCAATCATGGGGGTGTCAACAGGGTCACTTGAATCAAATCCAAATTTCTTTAAAATCTCTGTTGCATATTTAGATTGATTTATGAAAATGCCTCCGGGACTTTATGAAATTTGTAATCCCAAGAAAAATGACATTTGTCCCATCATTGACATTTGAAATTTTGAACTCATTTCATTTGAAAAACGATCACATTCCATGTTTGACTGACTTTCTGGTGAACAATGTAGGATCAACTGCTCCTTTGCTGAATCCGGTTGATAGAAGAAACTTTGACAATGTATCATACCATGCCCTTGGAGCTTGCTTTAAACCGTAAAGAGCCTTCTTCAAACGATAAACGTGAGTAGGATGCTCTTGATTCACAAATCCTTCAGGTTGGCTGACGTAGACGACTTCTTTAAGATCTCCGTTCAGAAATGCCGTCTTCACATCCATCTGATAGACTACCATGTTCTTACTAGCAGCATTAGCCAGAAAGATTCTGATTGCCTCGATTCGAGCAACTGGAGCAAAAGATTCTTCAAAGTCAATACCCTCCTCTTGACGGTATCCTTTAGCAACTAATCGAGCCTTGTTTTTCAACACATCACCATGCTCATCAAGTTTCACTTTGAAGATCCATTTAAGAGCAATAATCATAGCACAGTCTGGAGCAGGTACTAACTCCCATACATCAAGTCGATCAAACTCATGAATTTCATCTTGCATGGCATTGAACCAGCTGTCTTCATTCATGGCGGTTTTAACATCTTTTGGTTCGATCTTAGATAGTACGGAGTTGAAGAAGCACCATAAGGCATCGGTTGCAAGTTGTTTCCATGTTGATATAGGACGAGAGGGATTTCCAATGATGTTGTCTAATGGATGATCGTGAGTCCATTTTTTGAGGTGTTCATGTGGCAGTTGTTGAGGGACTGAGGTAGCTGAGTCGATGTCTCCTGAAGAAGATGGTTCTGATGATGATTCAGGAGCAAATATGTTTTCAAATGGAGCATCTTCAGGAGTAGCAAAGGGATTAACTTCATCATTGATGCCCGAAACATTTCCATGATGTACATTTGAAGAATGATGATTTGTTGATGAGACTGAAGGATCAGCAGCAGGTGCTTCTTGACTTTAGGATATTGAGACTGAAGGGTTGACTTCATTCACAGGAATATGAGCATCCTCTGTTGTAGGGATCAACACCTCATTAGTGATTGAATCATACAGTTCATCAAACATAGGATCAAACAATTTCTTTAAATCATCTTCAGATGGAGGTACATATGGAGTTTCTTGAGAAGAGTTTGGAACAAGGGATGAACCAATGGGACTGTTTTGAAGTGCGGGTCCTGAGCTGGAGTGTCCAGGAGCCATTTGACCGGTCAGCTCATCAAACGTAACGTGAATTGTTTCCATGATATTTCGGGTTCTTTTGTTGTAGATTCGGTATCCCTTTTTGTTTGAAGCATACCCTACAAATACTCCAATGTCTGCTTTAGCTCTAAGTTTGCCTAAGTCTTGTCCCTCATTAGTTGGATAACACAATGCACCAAACACACGAAGGAAAGAGAGATTAGGTTTTCTTTTGTGGACAAGTTCATATGGAGTTTTTCCATGAACAGTGTGAATCAGGGAACGATTTTTTGTGTAGCATGCAGTGGCAATTGCTTCAGCCCAGAGAAACATTGGAACCTTTGAGTATATCAGCATTGTTCTAGCGGCTTCAACAAGAGTACGATTTCGTCTTTCAACTACACCGTTCTGTTGAGGAGTTCGTGGAACACTTCTTTGATGGCTAATTCCAACGCTTTCATAGAATTCACTAAGTTGTTTGTTGACAAACTCAGTTCCATTGTCTGTTCTGATAATTCTGACGGTTTTGTTAAGCCGAATCTGCAGCTGTTTGATGAGTTTGATGATGATATCAGGAGTTTCATCCTTTGTCCTTAAGAACTTGACCCAGGTAAATCTAGAGTAATCATCAACCACAACTAACACATATTTCTTCCCAAAGATATTCTGCACCCTCATTGGTCCACATAAATCCATATGAATCATATGAAGAACTTCTGTGACAGAGTTAGTAGGTTTGGGTTTATGGGCATACTTCTTGCTTTTTCCCAATTGACATGCTGAACAAAGATGATCCTTTTCGTACTTGAGTCTAGGTAAACCTACAACTAAGTCCTTTCTGGTGAGATCATTGATGGTGCCGAAGTTCAGGTGATTGAGACGACGATGCCATAACCATGACTTTGTTTTAGAAGCCTTTGATAACAAGCAGATTGGAGATGACCTCATCATGTCATCGATGGAAATTGTGTAAAGATTTGAGCCACGAGTTCCTTTTAATAGTTCCTTACCATTAAGATCTCTAACAAAGCAGGTATGTTTTCTGAAGGCTACTTCTAGATCAGAATCACAGAATTGACCAACAGAGAACAGATTATGACCCAAACCTTCCACATAGTAAACTCTAGAGATGACACTATCACCAACAACGTAATCTCCATAACCCATAATAGCACCGAAATGATCATTACCGAATCTAACAGTCCCGATGAATTTGCTCACGAAGTTCATGAGCCGCGACCGGTCTCCAGTCATATGCTTGGAACAGCCTGAGTCCAGGTACCACAGAACGATTTGAACGATCTGCAGTTGAACACAGACAAGAATGGATAACTGGATAATTGGGATCCCCATGCAAGAATGGGTTCCATTTGGTTAGTTACAATGGTTGGAACACCCACATCAGAAATAGAAGCATTCATATCAGAAAGTGAGGCAATGGAATCATTATGAATAGATGCAGTACTAGTGTCTGTATTAGCTCTGTTCACAGTGTGATCACTTCTTAAAGGAATAGTTCTACCAGTAGGCATCCATTTTCTAGTGGGCATTATCTGATTAGTCTTATGACCAACAGGTATCCAATAGAAGCCTATTTTACTGAATGTTCTTCCTGTGGGTTTCCACTGTTTTCTAACTTTCTTTCGTTTTTGCCTTTTAGCCTTCTTAGCATGAATTTTAGCATTAACAATATTAACTGGACAATTAACATCATTAGGCAGAACATTAACACCACATTCATGATTAGAAACAGAATTCAAGCAGACATCAGTACAAGGTTTGCATATAGTATCAGAATTCGAATTAATTACAGTACGCCTATGGCTAATACTAGAATCAACACGATTCGTTTTATTCGATTCAAACTTAAAGTTCCTAGATTGTTCTTCTACTCTTTTCCAGTGCACATTCTTAGCTTGCGAGGTCCTATCATTCCTTGTATTGTCTTGAGACTTTGACCTGCTCCCTTTAATGTCACTGATTACTCCTGTAGAGGGAATGGGAACATTAGTTGGTTTTACTACTCTTTGCATCACCTGTTTAGATGTGCTGGGATCTGAACTACATGCAGGTGCACTAAGGTTCACTTTCTTAAAACTAGAGGTACTGAGATTTGTACTCCTAGAAGGCACACTTGAGTTCTCTTTCTTAGCATTGACAGATCTGGAATCTGAACTACTTAAAGGCACACTACGGTTCACATTCAAAACATTGCGAATCGAATGCATATCATACTTGGCATTAGGCATCGAGCATGGAATCAAAGGATTAACTCTCTCACCTAATGACTTTGGGCATATTGTGATCAAGCATTCTAAGATTTCTTGAGATCGTTTGGCATATAAGCATGCATGTCTAATTGCATTATCATGAGGTTTCTCTAGCTTATCCTCTTCAACAATCTCACGCAGACATTCTAAGCAATCCTTAAGAGATGAGAAGTATGTTTGAATAGCAAGTTTGTTGTTCCTTAGATGAGGAGGGACATATGTCACAGAAAAAGCATATTTATTACAAGAGTGAACCTTTGATACACCATTCTCCCCATTGGTCATTGGCATTTTCCCTTTTACCTGAATCTTCAGATTCTCAATTTCCTTTTGCAATGAAGCTATTTGTTCGTTATTTTTGTTACGAGTAACCTTAATTGATTCAAATAACTCATTGAAATGACGTTTAACCTTTTCATTTTCTTCTAGAAAACTTTCGTTTTCCTTTTGTAAAGCATTTACTAGGTTTTGAAGATGAAACGTTTGAGAATTCTGATAATCTAAAGGAGGAGGCATTTGGGAGCCTGTCATATTGTTCGTTTGACCCTTTAATTGAGAGATTTGGGCTTTCAACTTTCTGATCGTGTTGCACTGAGCTTGAATCTGTTCATCACGTTTGTTAATTTGAAAAACTGCATCAAACTCTGGAACATCTGATGATGTCTTGATATTTGAAGTTTTGACATTTTCTTTAAGATGTTGATATTTTAGTTGTAAATTAAAATGCTCAACTTCTAGTTTAGAAAAATGTTTAACCAAATTGTCGTGATCATCCAGTTCAATTTTCTCGTTTAGTTTAGAATTAGTTTTTTCAAGCTCAATGACACGATCATGGGAGACTTTCAGGGCAACAGATAGTTCATGAAATTTGGAAGCATTAATAGAGCAATTTGAAGCAGTAAAAAACATATCTTGAGCAACACATTCAGTAATAAGAGTCTCATTCAATGTATGCAAGTTCTTCCTCTCAATCTCATTACATTTTAGTGCACGCTCATAGTCACTAACTTCAACTATTATTGCATCAAATTCCTTTTCCATGCCCTTAATATCCGTTTCTATCCCCTTTTTAAGACTCTCAAAGTGATCATTTAGAAGTTTAAAGAAAGGCATGACCTCAGTTAAATAACATTCTTTCATTTGTTCAAAACCCCTTTCTCCTTCAGTTATACCAGTGGGTGTGATCCTTTTCTTGCAAGTTTTCTCAAAATCAACAAATAGTTGAAAAATAACGTATTGGCTAATTAAGGTCTTGCTTTTAGTGGCAATTGTTCTAGGAACAAGATGCATTGGTGTGTTAGGAGGATACACAGTTGCTCTAGGCATTTTCCAAAGGGGAGGGTTTGTTTCAACAATATTTTCAGCTTTCAGCTTATCTAAATCCATTTTCCAGAAGACTTGTTCGGGAGTCAACAATGTCTGAGTCTTAAACTTGTTCAAGGAAATCCAGTTTTCCTTCTTGTAGTCATGGGGAGTGATAATTACTTTCTTCTCTTTGCATTTAGGATCATTTAGTTTCTTATTCATCTTCTCCCTAGTGACTTCATCTAATTTCTTATCATCCTCAGTGCACTCAACGCAACTAGGTTTTTGTCTAGGTTTAAGAATCTCATTGCCATCATAGATAACACTTTGAGCTGCTTTTGCTATCTTTCCATACTCAGGGTTGGGTTTATCTATAATGGGAACACTATGCTTATCGCTTATAACTCTATGCTTAGTGATCATGTGAGCAGTCTGAATGGTGTTTCCTTGCATGTACAACTTGTTTTCAAGTTTGTTTTTCAAAGTTTTCAGATTAGAAAAGTCTCTCAAGAGCTTTGATTCCTTTTCATTAAATTCTTGCTTAAGCATTTTCACATTTTCTTGAAGTTCTTGTTTTTGCTTAGTTGTTTTAGAAAGTTTTTCTTGCAAGGAATTTAATTCTTGTTTCAATACTTCTTCTCTAAAATTACTTTTTCTAATTACTGTACGCACTTGGTCATCCATTTCCTGCTCACGAGTGGTCAACTCAAATTTAGCACGTTGTTCATAAATAGCAACACGTTCTTTATAGGCATTTAGTTCAGAAATTACAGAATCATCAGGGGCACATGCAGTGTATTCATCAAAAACATAGTCATTGTTGACTGCAGAAGATGCATCACTTGGTACAACTTCACTTTCACTTTGTTTCACATATTGATCATATGGGACAATGTCGGTATTACCCATATTTTCAATATTTGATTCAATAGTTTCAGTTGATAGTACTTTGTCATGCATCTTTTGCACATCAGCATCATCGTATAGTTTTAGTACCTCTGAGATGAGTTTGTCCTTGGATGGGCCAGCTTGTGGTGAAGAAGAGACCTTGGGAGAAACCATTGGAGAAATGCTAGCCATAAAAATTGTGTGTGCAGTAGGTCCATCATCCACATCAGAGTCGTATGCATCACAATCAGCAACTTGAAAGGCATTCTGATGATTGTGACCTATCTCCTGAATAGGCTGCTCATCCACATCTGCATCATAAGTCTTGGCATTGCCCTCAGCAAGAAATAGCAATTCCTCTTCATCCAAAGCAGCACCATTGTCCTGAGCTTGTACAAGCAGCATCTTATCTCTAAAGTAATCAGCATTCTGTAGACGCTTTGGAGATGTGCAGTTTCTAGCAATGTGTCCCTCACCACCACAGTTATAACATTTGATCGGCTTAGCTTGACCTTGGTTACCATTCCTTCCTCGATTCTGGTTACCAACATAACCTCTACCAGCTCCACCTCTTCCCTGATCATACTGTCTTTCCTGAACTGGTTGCACCACGATCCTTCCATCTTAAACAGTAGCTTGATTGTGTGGGTTAGATGCAGTTCTGAGGTTGTTGTTGGTTTGTGGGAGAGAATTCATGTTTTGACTAATCAGAAGAGCTAGTTGATTAATGAAGTTACCCACGTGTGCATCAGCATCAGCTTGTTTGAACATGGGATCCGGAATGAGTTTGTGATTACCATTACCCAAGGGTATGACTTGTGAGGCTTTGGTTGTGATTCCGATGTTTGAGTAGAAGGTAGTTGAGTCATTGGACGAGCTTGTCTCTCCCTGGTTGGTTTTGAACTGATTGAGAACCAATTTTTCAAACATAGCATGTCTCTCATTCTGAAGGAGGAAGGCATAGAGTTGCTCATAGTTTGTATTCTTCAATCCTTTAGTGAGCTTCACAGAGGTGACAAACTTGTGCCATTCGGGATTCATGTTGTTCACAAATTTTGAGTTCAGCTGAATGTTAGGCATAGTCATTCTGATGTTTCTCATGTCATTCACCAACTTATGAAATCTCACATAGTACTCACAGACACTCTCATCTGGTTTCATCTTGAAGTGTTCAAATTCGTCATAGAGTTGTGATTCTCTGTCTTCCATAGTTAATTCTGAACCTGAGAGAAGCATCTTGACATTATCCCATACTGCCTTTGCATCGGTGTTGTGATTGATCAGCATGTAGATGTCTTTAGGAAGACCTTGAAGAATAATGTTAGAAGCCCTGATATCTGCATCGAATCTCTTTTTCTCCTTATCATCAAGCTCATCATACATTTTAGGTCTGTCCATTCCGTAAATAGGAGTTCCATCATCATTAGTATCAAGTATATCTCTAGTCATCTCAACTCGATACGGTCCTTCATCAATTGATTTGAGAATGTTGACACCATTTTCCTTTCCAAGGCAGTACAATCTGATTCGTTGAGCCCAAGAATCGTAGTCAGTTCTGTCAAGCATGGGTGGACGAGTATCTGAGCCAGCTGCTTGAACATCCTCGGCAACAGTGGAGATGATAGTAGGAACGTTGGTAGACATGTTAACAGATTATACGGGATTTTATAACTCTATGATTAAACCGGGAAATGGATTCTTTCACGGGATTTTACTAAATCAAGAGAAAACCGTAAACAATCACCCAAGTCGCTAGAAGAAAATGCACCAAGTCGCTAACACTTAATTCTCTACACTCCCAAGTCGCTAAAGTCCCAAGTCGCTAGACGAGTGCAAGTCGCTAAGCAGTAACTCGCTAAGCCTCAAGTCGCTAGCAGAATTTTGGCAGCAATTCGCTACTCAAGTCGCTAAAGATACAAGTCGCTAAAGAGCAACTCGCTACAAACCAATTCGCTACCACCAAGTCGCTACCCGTAGTGGAGAGTCCACTACTTGTACTGTAAATCGCTAAATCTAAGTCGCTAGGTATAAAACTGTAACTCGCTACAAATTTGTGAAGTAAATCGCTACGAAGAAAGTAATCCGTGAGTTAAGTCGCTAGCAAGAAAAAACCACATAAACATCACTTTTCAATCCAAAAACAACCCAACCAAGATGATTCAAGCTTACCAAATGAAAACCTACACACTTGTGATGATTCTAAACATAAAAGTACTAACAAAATCCAAACTTTAACACAAGAAATCAACCAAATGATGCAAAAACCACTAAACTTTTTCAAACTCAAAAACCACCTAAAAACCACTAGAAATCCAAAGATGTGCAAGATATGATCTAACCATGGCTCTTGATACCAATTGTAGGATATTAGTTTTCACATACACATCAAACCATAACACAAGGTGGCGTATGAATGAGGTTCTAGAGAGAGAAAGTTAGAGGTTTAGGGAACTTAGTGAGAGAAAGTGAAAGATATTATTATGAGCTCCAACTCTCTACCTTGGAAGGTAGAGAGTATTTATAGTCTTACATAAATCGCCACACATTGGGCTGTGGATCAGGCATACAGTGGGTAAAGACCCGTCCGTCCTCCACGGTGTTACTTAACTAAATGCTACTTAACTTAAAAGAACTACGACTACGAGCTTTCTAACGATTACATATACTTGAGGTGACTGACTCTTTAATACCTGGAATTTCTAATTCCTAACATATATGCTAGACCATAATTGGGGTGACCGACACTTTCTCATGGAATTTCGAATTCCTAACAATCTCCCCCTAAGGGAGGTCACCCCATGAAATACATTTTGTATCCTAGCATTCTATCTTTTTCTTTAGTCTTGAGCTCGTAGACTTGAATTCTTCAACTTCTGCATCTTTGTACTTTTTCAGTGACTCTTCATAGTCCGAGTGCTTTGTACTTTCAGTGGAGGTCTTTGAAGTGATCCACATCTTTGATGATCTTCGAGCTTTCTTTGAGATCATCAGCCACAGTAAATCTCTGGATCACCCTTTATTGTGTTACCATCATGTGATGTTGTGACTTTCGGACCGACATGCTCACACTTTTGAATCATGACATCTTTCCATCAGAGTGGCGGAAGCTTTACTGGTTCATGATATTTGCAGCAGCGTAGCAGAAGCATAGTATAAAAATATCATAACCAGGTTATGTAGATATGCACCAGTCATGATTTCTTCAATTAAGTGTGGATGTTATGAGCATGCGGCTTTGGATTGACTCCTCAATTCTGATCAGCTGCAACCGTCCAAATGTACCTGCAAACAACAGTTAGCAATAAAACCCACGAAAGTGTCTTTGATCACTTTCGTTGAATTGAGGTACACGGCCCACGGTTCCCCGTTGATCAGTACAAGTACTGCCTGTGATTAGGTAGGATTCCTAAGAATCTCCTTGACAGGGTTTCGCAGCTGTTCTAGCCGTTCTCAAACCGGAACGTCTCAAAGAAGACAACACGGAGTGAGTGAACCAACGAATTGAGATTCACTGATTGATGAAAATTTGATTTGAAAACAATCGTGTATTGCTTAGAAGAAAGAGTATTGCAATACGACGAAGGTTTTATGAGTAAGATCAAGTTTCAATCAAAAATACTTTTTGCATTTGAAAGAGAATACACATTCGATGTGCTAGATAAAAGAAGAAATTTGCACATCGAACGGTTTTTCCAAAAGTATTTTTTCAATCAGAGATACTTTTTGAATTTGAAATATGAATACACATTCGATGCGCTAGAGAAAAGAAAATTTGCACATCGAATGGTTTTTCCAAAAGTATTCGTCAATTCCAATCCTGGACCAAGGTTGATTCAAGAATGAATCTCCCCATTGTTTCTATCCAGTTGTCACAAGCTTGATCTTTTGAAAAGATCTCACATGTCACCCACCAAGAGCTTGTTTGATGTTGGCTCTAGAAGGATTTCCATCTTCATCGTGAATACTTTTACATATCACTCGAATGTTCTGGCAATACCACAAGGATAATGCGTAGGACTCTTAATATATTCTTACTTTCCACATTGTGTGAAACAGTAAGTCTTCAAGAATAGTGTCCTAATGAGATATTGTGGATGATCTCTTGGCTCTAGAATCAATCGTTCATATTTGGTTCCTATGCCGGAGACTAGAGAGAGGGTCTCCTTCTTCAATATCAACAATCTCTAAGAGAAAGTCGATAGATTATGTCGGTTCCCAGTGAGAATGAAACAAGCCCTTTTAAGAGGAACTTGAGTAGCTTGGGAAGTTTAGTGCAGTGCGTCACTAGGTCCATGACGTCTTGTCTTCAATACCAGTGTTACCTTAGTAAACACCAGTAGCATATGTATTGAACCCGGTTACTGCCCTAAGGTTGAATTATTGGAGGGTTATTTCTTTTCACCCTTTTCATATTCATTTCTTTTTCATTCTTCAACCCCTTCAGTGCTTACCGAGACTTCATAACTAGAACCTTGTTGGGTTTATTCCAGTACTAGCTCTGTCTCAGTCCGCACTCTTCCCATATTTTCATTTTTCTCCTTTTTTCAACATTCCTAAGGACTCTACACTATCTAGTGGATTGTCCCTGGGAAGATCCCTCCAGTTCTGGCGGATCGTGGGAACTAATACCTAACCTCACCATTCTTATAACTCCATACATAAAGTAAAATGGTCGGTCTTTTGGTACAGCTCATTCTTCCTTGAAACCAATTGAAAAATCATTTGGAAAAACAATCAAGGTACTTGTGATACGAGATCAAAGCATTTTGTACC
Source organism: Chrysanthemum seticuspe (assembly GCA_019973895.1). NCBI lineage: Eukaryota > Viridiplantae > Streptophyta > Magnoliopsida > Asterales > Asteraceae > Chrysanthemum > Chrysanthemum seticuspe. Next base: position 160,994,724 of record BPTQ01000009.1, read on the forward strand.
TTAATAGTTTTGATCATTTAGAAAACCTCCCCCTCAACATGTGCATATGATTTAGAAATTGTTTAGCACATGGAGGCAAGAGGATTTTGAAATATTTTCTTTGATCACAATTTTCATAGAAAAGACCATTTGATTTTCTTGGTAAATTCTCCCCCTCAGTATGTGCATAGGATAAGTGAAATCATTTTATCACATAGAGGAAAGAGTTCTTTTGAAGCACATTCACGAACACAAAAGCCATTTAAAAACCATTTGAAAACTCAATCAAGGTACTTTATGTTAAAACATAAAAGCTTTTGTACCTCGATAGTTTATTTTCTTTTGTAGTGCTCCCCCTCAATATGTGCTTCGAGATTCGAAAGAGTTTAGCACATATGAGAGAGCAGCCTACATAATTGAATCAAAACGATCATCTTTTATCAAATTTCATATTAAATCACAAATTCTCCCCCGATCAAAAATATCAAACCCTTTGAGATTTTGGATCCCAAGTGATTTAATAAGGTTTAGAAAACATGGGAGAATATGTGGCCAGGTTTAAATACTCATCTTGTTTTTGGATAAATCCTCCTCCTCAACATGTGCATTGTGTATTTGAAATCGTTTGGCACATGGAGGCAGGAGTGCCTTTAAAGGACTAAAACCCAATTCCATTAAAACAGATTTGAGATTTAAATCACGATCTCTCCCACGATCAAAAATTTGAAACCATTTGAGATTTGTGATCCCAAAAGATTTAAATCATTTAGAAAATTTTAGAGGAGAGACGTGGCAAGATTTGATTTTGAAAAATGACAGATAAGGACCATTTTAAGACATTAAAGATTGTTAGTGTCAGGTATGATTGTTTTAAGAGATCTTTAAATAAAATAAAACAATTTCACAATCAAATAAGAACAGAAAAAATTTCATTTTGAAAGACCTTGATTTTTAAGGAAAATCATACCATGACATAACATTAAATCTTTAGATCACCACATTTTAACGTACAAACGGACTTGATAGATGAAATATCGTTTGAAAATATTTAATTTGAAATCACTTAAGATTTGACAGAACAAAGTCCGGTAGATTTCAAAACTTTGAATCCGATTTATTTTCAAAACAATATTTTTCCATTTTCAAAACAATATTTTTAAAAGTTTTAGAAAAATGGTATCATCACTATTATCCCTGCACAAAAATACGTTAGGTGGTTGAGAAGCTTCTGTTGGTGCTGTAGAGTTTGGAAGAAAAATCGTCTGCTGATGCAGTGAGACTTCTTACGTTGCATTTTAATGCCAGCTGAGGTCAAATTAAGCTCCGTTTCTTCATTTGCTGATGAAGAAAACCATCTGCTGATGCAGTGAGACCTCTTACATTGCATTTTTCCATGCCAACTCTCCATAGAAGTCCAATTAAGCTTCGTTTCTTCATTTGTCAACCCAAGATATCGTTACCCTTTCCTTGCGGCATCCAATCATCTTCAATTGTGGGATCCGGATCGGGAACATTCTTATATACCAATATACCTGCATACGTTAGTGAACACACATACAAATATATAGTGGTCGACATCACCCAAACAGCAATCGACTAATAAAAGTCAATTCAACATATCAATCAGTTCATATAAGGCATGGGAATAATGTGTTTCATCAAACTATAATCATCTAAACCTAACAATCATATCCTAAATTCCTAGTCCTTCGACATAGGCAAATATCATTTTTAATTAAGCGCGTAGGATAATTAAAAAAGCCCGTTAGATGATATAGATTTGAAAACATTATCCCTCTCAATCAATGACTCATTTTTTAAAAGTTTAAAAGCGCTGAAGTCATTGATTGAGTTTTCAATTTATTTCGAAAACTCTGAATTAGATTGATTTTCAAGCAACTCATTTACCACCATTTTGTTAAAACAAATATTTTTCTGAAGAATTTTAGACGGAAAAACATTTGAGTGGGAACAGCAGTCCTTCGACATACTTTTCCTCATTTTGATTTAGGATAAGTGCACGAAATATTTGAAATTGGTTTAAGCGTAGCACTTTCCTTTTCTTAAAAGAGCGGGTTGCTATCTGAAATAATAGCAAACCATGGTTTAAGCGCGGGTTACAGTCTGAAGTAATTGCAAGCCATTTTTTGAGACATGTTTAAAAAAGAATATTTACACCTCCTGCTCGAACTTCATCTATGGTCCCGTGCCGTTATTGAATGACATTTTTAAGACCGTAGATGTTATCAATACCAGAAGACATGTCTTGAGAAAACAATATTTTTGGAATTTTCAAATTTTCTGATTTTTATGGGTTTTTGAAGGTTTTATATTTTTCTATTTTCTTTTTGTTGGTTTTATATTTTTGTATTTTGTTTTTCAGATAAATATATACAAAGATAGAGTAGATGATATAGTTTAAGAAAGATGATGATACGAGTACCGAGATAAGGATATCGAACAGCCCCGTTGTGGAAGATAGAAGTCATCATCTCTTTAAACATTCACCACCAAAGCTTCCAAGGGCTCTTGAATTGAAAGAAATTGAACCATCTGAAAGTGAGACTTTGGCAGCTTCCCCCCAAACCGAAAATCCTTTAGCTGAGCAGATTCCAAGCTTTCTTTCAAGCTTCTCTTAGCCAGGTGCACAAAGAAGCACACCATTATCATTGAACTTGCTGCTCCTTTTAAGAATAATCACCGTGATTCTTTGTTCGAGGCTATATCATCCAATAGAACAGCAACGTATCATCCCACTCATAAATAATCTTCTCAAATTTCCTAACCACTGAAGTCTGATCGATCCATTCCAAAAAAGGTGTCAAGAGAACAATTCCCCCAAGTAGTTGAATTGATGCAGTCAGTCTCTTTGTATAATGCTCAAGAACTCTCCTGAATACACATCATGAGGGTAATGAAGAACACCTCCCCAATGTTCACATCTTTCGTCCCTGATGATAGTGTATGAAGCTCAAGAACCCGAAGTACACCAATATCCAAGAGCTCTCCCGAATACACATCATGAGGGGAATGAAAACACCTCCCCATGTTCACATTTTTCTTCCCTGATGATTGTGTATGAAGCTCAAGTATCCGAAGTATACCAATACACAAGGAAAGAATAACTGATAACATTGAAGAAGCAGGCCAAGTCACTGATTATCTCTGCGGGTGACAATCTCTGCGGATGTCAACTCCGGAATAAGTGATTATATCTCTGAATCACTGATTAAGCACTTAAGTGAAACAGCTTAGCATCCCCAATGTACACAATCTCTCTCCCCTGATCATTGCGATACCATCGAAATCACCACACACTTGTGTACCTCTTTTATCTTCAGAAACTTTCTCTAACCTCTCTTCCCCTACATAGTTGGAATAAACACTAAACGCCATGAGTCAAACCTTGAGTTTCTCTGCGGTAATGACATTTGTCTTCCCGGGATATCTTCAATCACTTAGAAGAATTAATTTCATCAAGTTTACTCACGTTTAGATACGTGTCTCCTTCCCCCTTTCTGGTTTTGATACTTCAAAATCAGCAACTCTTTGTAAGCCCGTATACTTGAACTCCTTTGAGAAGAACACATGTAATCATGTGGGAATCAACTTGCTGAAGTAAAATGTGAGCAAGTCTAATTGGGGATTAACTTTGGCTTTTCACTCTTCCCCAATTAGTGCTCTCCCCTAAACCGACAATCTTTATGATGAATGCTTGAATTGAGAAGAAGTCTTTAGATCGTTAAATGCAACTCGTCTTTAGTCTTCTAACATGTAGCAGAAAATGTAGAACCGACTGTAGACTCGACCTTCTTCAAGATTGTCCGAATGGGGAATAGAGTGTTAACATCTTCAACTCACACCAAAAAGCATCCCACCAACAAGCATCCCAATTAACTTACATCTTGCAAATCCCCTTAACTAAAATCCCTCCCAATCAAACAAGAACAGAAAGATATTCATCAAGGAAATCAGCAATCAGGCCGCAACGAACACACAAGATGGTAACACCAAACTACCCATCACATCAAACAAGAACAGAGAGATTGTTCGGAATCATCATGTTGATGTATACGTGAAGCATTAACCGGAAGCACTTTGTCGATAAACTCATCAATCCGAGTGAAGATGTCAACCAACGGCTCTTAGAAGAAACTCCATGTAAAGATGATCCGATAAGAAGAAGCTCGGTTCTTACATGAATTTGGAGCCGTTCGACCATTTATTCTCAAATATCAATCAACCATGCAAAAAATTCACACTTCTTCTCCCCCTCAAGAATTTCATACGGAGATGCCATTCTTGATTAAATAAGTGAAATCATCCAAATGTAGTCTATTCACACTTCTCCCCCGCAAAATTAGCACATGATGTCGCCATCGTCATTATAGTTGAGCAAGTGGAATCAGAAAATAATCAACTGTAGCCCGGTTCACTTGATAATTGAAAGCACATGGAAAAAGCATGAAGCATGTTGATGAGAATGGTCATAATTGAGAAGATTTCTCTTCTTCAGAAGATAAAGTGCACTGACACGTACACTTTTCTTTTCTTTAGAGTACGAGGCATGAACTATAGTGTTCATACGTCATAAGAAGATTTCTCTTCTTCGGAAGATAATGCGCACTGAAACGTACACATTTCTTTTCTTTGGAGTACGAGGCCTGAACTGATGTGAACAGACTTCATAATCTCTCTCTATTCAGCTCTCTTGGCAAAACATGTAATCAATCCCATTATCATTCAGTAGGCTCTTTGTTGTGACAGCTGATGGAGAAAACCCAATATGATGAATTTGACCCTGAAGTAAAGTAACCCGAACTCGTGACTTAAACTTGCACATATGTAACAAAGAGCGGTGCTGATTTCCAATAGCATCTCTAAGTACTCTCTTTGTACTCTATACTCTTCAACCAACCAACCATCAAGTATAAGATGTACATTACCTCTTGAAAATCCACAATTGAATGTGACACTGAGCACTACAACGTAACTCCTTAAAGTGATAGTTATTTTGTGGTGGTAAAAGCCCAATTCCCCCAAGTGGTAAAAGAAAAGGTAAAAGTCACCCAACAATAACTAAATTTCCAAGTCTTCGTGTTTGATAATAAGCTCGAACAAGGATCTCGAAGAATCTTCATCCAACCATCCCCGATACCTTCAGATACTAAGTACACTCGCCCGTGATATTTCACTTCAACCTCAAATAAATAATACAAATTAACGCCGTTGTCACATCTTCTGAACTGCTCAAATCTAGCCTTCTTTGACATTTAAATGAACTTTGATAATGGTTTAATCCTGACCATGGTCAAAAGCACATAACCCCGTAAAACCATGTAATAACCAAACTGCCATGATGAATATCCAAACACACATCCAATTTATGAAGTACACTCTTTTATCCCTTCTTCGAAGCATAAACCGTCGCTGCAGCATCAAATGAGATCCCGAAATACACTTTCCTTTCTCCAGGATGGTTCCATCATTACGGGATTTTACAACTCTATGGTTTAAACCGAGAAATAGTTTCTTTCGCGGGATTTTACAAAACCAAGAATAAACCGTAAGATAGATCCAGAAATGCACTTTACAATTACCAGGATGTTTCCATTGTTACGGGATTTTACAAGTCTATGATTTAAACCGAGAAATAGTTTCTTTCGCGGGATTTTACAAAATCAAGACAAAACCGTAAACAATGTCAGCTTGAATCTATTATGACAATTTTGGTTTCGGTGAATATCTGTTTTAGGGGAACATGCAGCGGTTTCATAAGTGGTTCATTATCCAACCTCAACAACATCAACAACCATCCAATCAACACTCTGGTAAACACAACATTCATGCATTCTGTCGGCTATTGCAGTGACAACAAGGTGAAGTAAGCCTAATATGCCAAACTTGAGCATGAAGTAAAATTCCCCAGATTTGTTACTTAAACTTGTACTAATACTAGTGAAAAAGAAACGGTGTACCCAATATACAAAACCTCTTGACATTCTCAACTGAGTGAGACATCGAAGTGATAGCTACGTTTTGGGTAAATCGAGAAAGAATCACAACCGTACCTAAATAGCCAAGTCTTTATCACCCTCTATAAGCGCCCAAACAAGTCATCTTCGCGGAAGGGTAGAAAGAAAGAAGACGAAAATAAGTAAACACGTCCGAAAAACCTCACTTCAAATCCAAATAAGAAATATCATCCAAACACCTCGTAGTCAACATTTTCAATAAACACTTCAAGCCGCGACATGATAATCTCCGTGAAAATGCATAAACCAAGTATCAGACCGCATAACACCACAACTTTCATCATCAACTCTCAAATCATAGGATAATCATCAACTGGCCCAAATGTTCACAATTTTCTTAAGCCGGTTCAAAAGAATACCCAATTTATATCATACCTAGTTCAAAACAAATTCAGCTGCTCATTGGATATCACTATCTACCTAATACTTAACGTCAATATTTATCAAAAAGTTGTATAGAAAATACAAGCTTTGATATGTCACTTTATTAATCCATTTAAGTGATATAGGTGTAAGCACATTATACTTCAGCATAAATCCCTCCGAATTGATAGTCCAAAATCTAATTATTTTACCCGGTCCATTAAACAAATTTCACCAATCCATAATCACTCTTTAGCTCTTTAACGATTGCCAATAAAACCAATTCTAATTAAAATTACTTCCAATAATGGGTGTCTAAATCTTATCAAGATCATTTCGGGTCTCAGAGAATTTCATGAACCATTAAAAGGATACTACACGATCCAATATAAATAATTATACCGAATCCAAGCTCACGAAAAATCCCAATAAACCCGTCATATGTCACACTTAACAGTTAGTTCCATGTTGCATATTCAGATACTCAACAGTTTGGTCCAAACACATAACAGTTTAGGGCCCAATCCACTTGAACAATAGTACACGATCCATTCACGAGGCCCATACAAGTACATCGGCCCATGGATATCACAGATTAGATCTACCAAATGGTGCCCTAATCTCACGGGTATTTAAGCACACAAAATACTCATTCTTGCCCTAAACACTAGGAACCCTAATCACTCCATATCCTTTGTCCGCCCCCATCATAATTATGGAAGAAACAACGTATCAACAAAACCCTTAAACTCATCATAATCTGCCAATCTTCTCAAACCATCAACATCATTTCAAATCAGTAGACCTTTCATTGAACCACATCTCATTTCATTCATCTGATATGTATAACATCGAGGGGTTCGCCACAGGGATGGCTTGAACCCGACATCACAGCCACAGGGATGGCGATTGAGGGCTAAGGTCGTAGCTTTAGAATCAAACCAAGGTAGGTTATTTTGCGTTTGTGTTTTCTTTTGTACATTCGAAAGAATGGAAAAAGTATTAACAATAATTGTTAATTACTCTTCATTTGTCGAACATAGAGTTGAAGTAGAACTTGACAAAGGCAAAGATCAATGATGTTGAACCTCTTTCAAAAATACAAACCTTCAAGGTTTTGTTGTGTCTTAGTGATACCATGAAGAGGTGAGCCGAAATCTTTGTTCCCTTTATGTTAACATTGACACGAATCTGTGATGACATCTGAGATTCATTTGTAGTTTACTTTCATGTGTTTGCTTGTAATGAATCAAAAGAAGGAATGAAATGGTATGTTTTCGTCCCTTCTTTGAATGTATTCGAATATAAAGATTTTGATCAGTGATGATTTTGGATTGGTAAACTTAATAGAAAGTTGTATGCTTTAGAAACCAACCACGAACTGAGATCATTGTTTTCTTGCATTCTTGTTCGAGTCTTGGTTTAGTTTCGGATCTGTTGAGACTTGGAGTCAATTCGTTTTCTTTGTTCTTGAATATTTGGCATTGAAATAGACTGATGATGTAGGGATGAAACTGAGGTCGTGATACAGTTTTGGAATGATGGTATATTGTTTGTGGTCGTGATCTATTCTTCATCTACCTTTCTGTCTAAGTCGCTAGGTCAAAGTCTTTGAGTCAAGTCGCTAGCTCAAAGGAGTCAAGTCACTAAACAAAGGTCTTGAGTCAACTCGCTAAGCCAAGTTGCTAAGCCAACTCGCTAAGCCAAGTTGCTAAGCCAACTCGCTAAGCCAACTCGCTACCATTAGTAAAGACTCATGGCAAGTCGCTAGGTCAGTTTTGTTCACACAACTCGCTACACATTTTCAGAACAAGTCGCTAAATAGTGACAAGTCGCTACCCTTTTTTTTCATGAGACAAGTCGCTATGTATAAGGTACAATGAACCTGGACACAAAGACAAGTCGCTAACTTGATAAACAAGTCGCTAGAATGAATTTTGAAATTTTGCAGATGAGTTTTCCGTTCATTTTTCCAACCATATTCATAGAGAGCCCAGAAATTGACATAACCAGTTCCATATGTCTGTTTTGACCACATGACACTGACCAGTTTTGACAAAAACATATATGACCAAATGACCAAAACAGTATGATATTCAAGATTGTATTAGACAAAAACATGATACTAAAACAGTTAGCAATGGACCATGTAACCATTATTGACCAACAGATACAAAAAACTGTTAAGATATGTTTACCCATGAAACATTATTCCAACCACAAAACCACACAAAATAGTTTTAAACAAGTATCAGGACCACAAGAAAAATCATCAAAACACAACAACCCTGGCTCTGGTACCATTTGTAGGATCGATATATTATTGTGTTTAATGATTCGGGTGGTCTTGGATGATCAAAATACATGTTAAACATTTTAGAGAGAGAAAGTAGAGAGATGGTGTTCTTGGTAGAGAGTTGGTTCAATAAAATGTAAAAGGTTAGATTGCCAAGCCAAACCCCTTCAATGGATGGAAGGGGTATTTATACTTACAAAATAAATGACCTCCTATCGGCCTGTGGATCAGGTATACAGTGGGTAAAGACCCGTCCTTCCTCCACGGTGTTACACTACACTAAACTACGCTACAAACTAACTAATTAACTACTAAATAACGTAACAAACTACAAGTCTACGAGCTAATATATGCTAGACCATAATTGGGGTGACCGACACTTTCTCATGGAATTTCCAATTCCTAACAATAACTACTGCCAAATATTATTCACCGCATAAACTGACAACATTATTGACAAGGAGTTTACCAACTTAAGGTTGAGTTGCTGGTGCATACCTGAATTGACACGTTATATAATTATAGTGTCTATGTGCGTTGTGTAGTTTTTTTAGATCGGGGTACATACCCAAGGACTCGTAAAGGAGGCATGTATTGCCATTTATTGGTTTCAGTTTCTAGAACAAATGTATGTGTCATTGGTCCTGCAGATTGTGGACCATATTGTCAAGTGATTGTAAATATATCTTCCATATGTCACCATTCCTAAATGTGAATGTGTCTTATCTTTCTGGCATTCTAAATCTTCCTCCTGAGTCCTGAAACAACACAACTTATATATAGTTTGCAGCAAGAATTGCAACAAATATTTACAGGTTACATAAATGTACCTCAAGAATCTTGTAAATTTTCTTTATTTGAGAATATCGTGATCTCAGTGAAAGCAACAACGTTGGATTTTTCACATGCGAAAAATCATACGTATGTTCCAACTTGACTAGCAAGTACAATGCACAACAGTATCCATACACACTTCTGAGATGAATGAATTTCAAAATTAGTCTATAAACAAAAAATAACTTAGCAAAAAATAAAAGGCATGAACCAGTTTCGGGATTGTAAAGTGACCATACTCTCATTCAGAACCAAGTTGACTTGTGGAATCTGGATGCAGTATTATAAGTTTATAACACCAACAATTAGAGTAGACTTGTGAAATCTGGATGGACTACAATATTTTACCTTTAGCTAATAATAATGATTCATATATTAAATATTCGTGCACATCTTTCATATATTTATAAGCTACAAGAGATATATCTTCACATGTGACTGACTTACGAGACATGTATTTTCACATGTGAAAACGTTTTTCACGTATCCTAAAAACCTAGAAGACATATATTTTCACATGTGACCAAGTTGTTCACATATCTAAATAAGCCGAGACATATATTTTCACATGTGACCAAGCCACGAGACATATATATTTTCACATGTGAACAAGTTGTTCATGTATCTTAAAAAGCTACAAGACATATATTTTCACATGTGACCAAGTTGTTCACATATCTTAATAGGTCAAGAGACATATATCCTCACATGTGACTGAGTTACGAGACATGTATTTTCACATGTGAACAAGTTGTTCACGTATCCTAAAAAGCCACGAGACATATATTTTCACATGTGACCAAGTTGTTCACATATCTTAATAAGTCAAGAGACATATTTTCACATGTGACCAAGCCACGAGACATATATTTTCACATGAGAACAAGTTGTTCACGTATCTTAAAAAGCTATGAGACATATATTTTCACATACAACAAAGTGGTTCACGCACCTTAAAAAGCTACGAGATATATATTTTGACATGTGACCAAGTGATTCACGCATCTTAAAAAGGTACAAAACATAGATTTTCACATGTGATCAAGTTCACGCATCTTAAAGATCGATGTTCCATGTGTAACAGGTCTTTAGAAAGTAACGAAGAAAAGAGAATCAACATAAGAGATTGTAGGTTTAACTGATTAGATACAATAGTTACTTACCTAAAGGTTCCCATGAAACGAGATTTCATATGTTCATCTGTATCCATTGCTGAATTTGCAAGACAAAGATAGACCACATGTCGTTCAAAGAAATGTGAATTTCAAGACGACTTATTAACTTTTTTCACATGTGTAGGTTAACAACAAGTACTAGTCAACGTAATAAAAACTTAAAAAGAAAACCTTTTATTCAGAAATATATTGATTGGGCTTGAAAGCTTATTCACAAACCACTAAGCTAATATGTTTAGGGGAGTTGCACCAAGGCTCAAGGCACCTATATAAGCTCATGAAAATGCAAGACCTTAAGAGCACCACCGAGACTAATGAAAGCATGTTAATTGGTTTGAATATTATTTTTAGCTTGAATCTCATAACCATTTTGTATTTGAAAAATGTGCACCAGATTAAGATTTCAACTGATAGATGATGCATACATTTAATTTTGAATCTATCAAATGAAGATGTTTTTAAATAATCTAACAAATCAAAGCAAAGTTGGACATGCCATTGAACACCACCTTGTTCCTCGCTAAACAATACAAAAGACAACACTTAAAAACTTCGCACATGTCTTATTAGTTTCATGTTTTGTAGATTAGAATCTGAATCGGAAAAGATGTCTAATTGTTTATGATCCTACCATCTAGCTACACCAAACCAAATATGTAATTCAATGTCTCCTCTTCAGTAACTCACGTAATCAGATGCATCTCGAACTAGTCTGAGTTAACGTTTCTAAGACCACCTCCAAACGAGATGCTCATATTCAGATTTTGTACAACAATTGACACAAATTAAGCATTAATAACTCATATTCAGATGTGAAATGTCATGAAAGTCAGATTCAGGTAATGTAGTAAGCTGGTTTGTCTCAAGCACTGGGTTAGAAAAATTCAACTTGGTTAAAGCAACTGGGACATTAGCTGTCACGTCATCATTTAGACTAGGTATCTGTTGTTGACCTAAAATTAATACTTTTATAAAATTGCTTACCTTTATGAAAATTTGATGGTTTTTTCTGTAACTCAACTATGAATTTAGAGTTATATACTTTTGAAAATCTTCAATTCTTAAATATAAAATCATTTTTTTGGTCTCATCAAGTTACCTGAGGCATATCCACCGCATATCTGATTTTATCAAAGGTGAGGGAAAGGGGAACAAAGGTAACACCATCCCATGCTTCGTTTTCTTATCAGCTTCAATGGTAGTGGCTACTCTTGATAACATTGATCTTGATGATACACTTGTTTGAACTTCAATTTTTGAGTCTCCATAAAGATTTTTGTTTTATTTTTATAGCATTTCTTGCAACCAATGTTTCTTCGGATAGAACTGCCTGCGGCTTCCCAAAGGCTACATCAGATGACCCATTTGATAATAACAAGAATTTGTACACTATTTTGCTGGAGATCAAAATGACAACAATATAATATATAAGGTCTATATTGATTCCTTACCGTTGAGATATGTGAGAGCTAAGACGTTGAAGATATTGAAGAGGAAAATAGAACCAACAAAAGCACCTACATAGATACAATACCATTTTGATTCTTTGAAAAGTCCACAGGACTTTAGAACAGCAAAAACTAATGTTTCTGTGGAGTTTGGTTGTGATGAATTGATTACAGTAACCACATCAGTTGATCCAAAGGTTTCTGTTTCTACCGGTTCAGAAGTGACGTTGAAGGTTTCACCTTTTGCTTCAAGGGTTCGTCTACTAATTCTTCCGCCAACTTCATCATCAACTCTTCGAAAGCAATTTGTGAAAACTTTTTCCCATTAAACTTGCAAAGTGTCGTTTATAATTTCTTGTGCATATACTTTTAAATCCTCTTCTAAAGCAACATGGGACTGCTCACTACAGTAATTGGCAACCTGCATTGAGATAAAGGGTTCAGCTTTGATGATTTCGTACTATAAAGGTCATATTTTATCACGTTTACGAAGAGTCGATTATTTAGGGCACATTCTATCTCCAGCGGGTCAAATGGGTAAAATGTGGCTAAAAATTTAAACTGGTGAAACAAGTCTACACACTTTATTAAAAAAGCTAATCGTTATTTGATAGTATAGTTTTTGTGATCATATTCTTAGCATTAACTATTTATAAAATTGGTGAAACAAGTCTACACACTTTAGCATGTACCTACCTCTATATCTTTAACATCATTGCTTGATAAATAGCGTTCCAGTGCCCCTTTACCATACAAGATTTTAGCACCACAACTCGGTCCTTCAACTCCAACAACCTCCTCATCAACTACAACGGCATCTATTATATCGTCCCCAGCTCTTTCATCAGGAATCTGTAACAGAATCATACAAAATCATAATGCTTTCAATAATTCAAATTCTTGGTTGACATATTAAGAGGAATCTTAGGGTTTACAAACCTCGTACATGGCATCCATTAAAATGTTCTCTAACAAGGACCTCAACCCTCGAGCACTAGTGTTTTTAGTTATTGCCTTTTTTGCAATTAGTTTTAATGCACCTTCGGTATAATGTAGCTTAACCTTAAAGAACAAGAACAAAGAAAGATAATTGACATATAAAAGTCAAATGGTATATCTCTATCTATCAACCATGAGAAAACTTACTCCATTCATCTGAAATAATTTCTTGTATTGTTTGCCTAATGCATTCTTCAGCTCAGTTAGCACCTGCATAAATATGTAAATGCTCGTGAGGATAAACCTGATTGAACATCAATGCAATAATCAATCTAAAATCATGCAAAAATTATACCTGGATTAGTTGATTTTCTGTAAGAGCCAATAAATTAACAAGAATCGGAAACCGTCCAACAAATTCAGGAACCAATCAATAAGAAATGAGATCGCTGCTCTCAACCTGACAAAAAAAATGTCAATAAAGTTTCCAATCATAACATTCCTATTATAGTTTCCTAATACAATATGATTGTTGGTTTCTAGTGTTCAATTTTTTCCAAGCACTCGGTCAACACCAGAGTGTAACCTTGTTTGTTACGACTATGCAGTGCCTGAGTTCTATTGACTATCTGTTCAAACTATTCAATATTTGCATAATCACTGAAACTATCTGATACAAACCAGGTTCGTATCACTATTATATCCCAAAAAAACTGAGAAAATATCCTAATGATCAGGTTTGTATCACTATCATATACAAAAATGGAGTGAGCTTACAGTTTCCAACAATGACGAAGTCACCGCAGCAGTTGTAACACCTCCGGTTCTTATGTTTGCACGAACAGGTGCCCCAAATCCAATGAAAGAGTCCTGACGTCTAAAATAACACAATAGTGTGAAACAACATCACGCACACAAATTAAAGAAGACACAAATACCATATACATTTCTGAAATGGTTTTCTCAATATCTATAAACGCACCACCACAATAAACAGAATATCTTTTGTATCGATCTGCAGAAAAATACAAATAAACTAGATAATAAACTAGGAAACTATGTATGAGCACCGCATAAAGAACAACAGAAGCAACGATTTATCATCTGGTTAAACGGAAATGGGACAATTTCAAAGTCGTTCAAAGAGCAAGCAAGTGTAACCTTTGAAATCAGTTTATTTGAAATAATCTTAATATATTATTGATTCACTAAAGTTTAAATTGATAGACAAAAAAAGTGTTTGAATGCCACCTCAACTCAACCTGTTTAAGAGCCTACAGATTTACCCGTTATCTGATCCAACATAATGCAATAGCCCATTACTATAATCTTTAGAGTCGAGTAGAATCAAGTGGACAAAGGGAACATCTCAAAGTTCTTCTTGGTTAGAAAAGAATATAATTTACATGAATGTAGGTCAACATTGCTGAATCTTTGCTTACCTTTGAACAAGTGAAACGGGTCAACTCGAATTTGTGAACTGGGCGAGCACTTATGATGCTTCCTGGAACAAATTGTAACAGAAGGTTAATCATTAGTGAAACACCAATATTGAAATTTTGAATCATGACTCTATAGGCATGTAGTATGTGTTTGGGTCAGGGACAAGTCAAAATAACTTAGGGTAACAAGTCACTTTTAGTAAGGGTTGAAACGGTCTTGGTTCGAGCTGGGTTGACCCCAAACAGTTTGACCCGTTAAACCGATTTTGCACATGTAAAGAAGTTCTTAACAAGCTAAGAGACAAATATTTTCATATGTGACAAAGTTTTTCATGCACCTTAAAAAGCTACAAGACGTATATTTTCATATGTGACGAAGTTGTTCATGCACTTTAAAAAGCTACAAGACGTATATTTGCATGTGTGAAGTTCTAAACAAGCTACAAGGCGTATATTTTCACATGTGATGAAGTTGTTCACTCACCTTAAGAAGCTACAAGATGTAAATTCGCGCGTGTGAAGAGGTTCTTAAAAAGCTACAAGACTTATATTTGCACGTGTGAAGAAGTTCTTCACAAGCTACAAGACGTATATTTTCACATGTGACGAAGTTGTTCAGTCACCTTAAAAAGCTACAAGACGTAAATTTGCACGTGTGAAGAAGTTCTTGAAACTAGGGAGGTTTTATTAGATGAACTAAGCTAATAATGGGGGCCAATTAAAAGCATCTACTTATCTCCACATGTGAAGAAAACTAGTATTTCAGCGAACACCTAGTGTGCATTGACAAAGAACGAGAAAAAAACAAGTTCAACTTTCAATTTCATCATCAAGCATACATAATCATCTAAATTACTCATCAACATAACTAATAGCTAACATAAAACATATAAAGCACGAAAACGAATTTATCTAGATCAAACATTCGAATAAACTTAATTCGAGTTGAAAATTAAATTCGAACAACTTGTTCACATGTGAAAATTAAATTTGCACAACTTGCTCACATGTGAAAATTAAATACTAAATCTTATCTAGATCTATATCTTCAATTTTATCATCAGTTTCAAAATATATAACTAATTACTAAATATATAGAAAAATAATAATTTGTCTATAATCATTGAATCAAAAGCTTAATTCGCACTTACTGATGATGATGATGATAATCAATGGAGCATGGTGGTAATTGGTGATGATTGTTGTGGCGGACGGTGGCGGACATAGTGGTGGTTGGTGGTGCTGATGAACCTAGAGAGAGTGTTTTCGTTTTTGATGATTGTTATGAGTAATGGTGAGGATCATGATTATCGGTGGTGAACTTTGAAATCGATGGTGATTACGGCGGTGAATAAGTATGGTGGTGGGGTGATGAACATTGCGACGGTCGGTTGTTATTAGTGATGATTTTTTGAGAGAATTTCCTGGTTTCACACTTAAAATGCGAGATGTGTGTGTTTTTTTTATATTTTATAGTAGTCTCAAAACTAAAAGGTCGAAAATGCCAATGTTTATTGAATCTCTTGTGTAAATCGGGAGGATGATCTTAGCTGTTGGATTTAATTAGAAGGAGGATGAGATGAATGGCTAGGATCTTTTCTCGTGTTCTCACAAAAAATAAACTTCTCATTTGAACGCTTGTCTATATATATATATATATATATATATATATATATATATATATATATATATATATATATATATATATATATATATATATATATTAAATATGTTTAAGGGTGTAAAGTCTAGGGGATGTTTACTAAATTTTAATTTATTTACACCGTTCGTCCTTGTGGTTTTGCTCCAAATCACTGCAGTAGTCCTTTTTTTTTTTTTTTTTTTTTTTTTGCTCCTTATGCTTTACATTTTGCACGCTGTCAGTCCTTACCACTAACTGTCGTTATCTTCTCTGTTAACTCAGTGACAACGTTAGTTCATTTTGTGTTTTCTCTTTATGTAAAAAGAAAATAGTATAAATAACTAAGATATTAAACTTAAAGAAAACTCCTTAAAGAATAATTGAATAAAGTATATTGCAACCACAATGATCTTGTGTTTTCTCTTAACGTATAAAATATTATTACAAATAAATAAGACGAGGTTTGAAGCCACAAGCTTCGCGATGGGACTTTTGAATATAAAAATACTGATTTTCGTTGCACTCCGCCACAGAAGGCAGGGGAGGTTTGAAGCACCGCGCTTCGCGGCGGGACTTTTGAACACAAAATTATTGATTTTCGTTGCGCTTCGCAACGAAGCTCGAGGGACTAACTCTATAAACCCAAAGGACTATTTTCGTAAATTGTTTTTTAATTTTGTTATAGAATTTGTCCTTACGTTAGCGTTTCGTTGCAAAGTTAGTCATGAAGGACTGAATTTGCAACGAACCTGTTACATGAAGGACCAATAACGTAAAATTTGTGTTGATTATTTTAATAATAAAAATAACGGTCGTTAACTAACGACCGTTAGTAGATAACGGTCATTAGTTGACGATCGTTCTCTTCACACCTAATGGGTGTGGCTTTAGTAAAAACGGGGCTGGCAATAGTCATCCTACTAAATATAGTACTCTCTTCGTCTCAAATTTTTTGTCAAGAGATAAAAATCACATAGTTTAATAAAAGTGGGTCTACTTTAATTTTCATCTACTCAAATAGAATCTTCCCTCACTAAATTCTTTAGTTTTTACTTAAAAAAGAACATTTGACAATTATTTTGAAAATCTCGAAAAGAAAATATGAATTATAATTTTGAGACGGAAGAAGTAGTAATAGTAATATCAAACATAAAGAAAAGTGAAAATTACTGTGCTACCCATTTATTAATGGGTGTGTCTGCACAGACCCACCTTTAACTTCAATCTCAAAACTACCCATCCATGTCGGGTATATATTTTCACTATATACACGACATGGACGTGTATGGCTAGGAATGATCTTTGCAATTAAATCCTTAGCAATGTCGGGTAGAAAATCCCATGTATACACGACATGGTTTTTTTTTATTGTTGTTCACACCTTCCTATGCCCATCTAGTGTATACAATTACACGACATGGACTTTTTGTACACGACATGGGAAAAAGTAAAACTAATGTCGGGTATAAAGGACATTTGTACACGACATTGACCTTGTATTTAAACTTGGATAAATTTGTAGGCTGAGAAAGAGAGTAATACAATAATTGTTTATGCAGGCCTATTTTCTTATTTTACAATAATTGTTGATAAAACACAATGTAGAAAAAAAGTGTTATAAACAAAATATGTTGACGTTGAATAAATTATATGAGAGCAATAGATTTTTATGTTTTACCATCAAGCCCTTAGCAAGTTAATACTAGGGGTGTTCAAAAACTCCGAGAAACCGACGAACCGATCTGATTCGATCAGTTCGAAATCGCAAAAAACCGATAACCGAAGAAACCGAAACCGAGAAAACCCGAAACCCAAAAAACCCGCTTATCACGGTTCGGTTTCGGTTTTTACTTTTAGTTATCCGTAGTTACCTGAACCGAACCGTGTATAATATACATGAAGGTTTTAACAAACCATTCATAAAGATGTACAAGTATTAACTATAATATTGCACTACTTTTATCATATAACGCATTTTTACATATCTAATATGATTATTTACTAATGTCCATGGATTACATATGATTAATATGATCGTAATCTATAAACGTCAAATAATTAGTATTAGTTCTTTTGTTACATATGGCAATTTGAATGTTTTTATTGCGACGGAACAACATTACTATTACTCTAATCTCTTCTATGTTATTTAATTTTACTAAAATATATTACGTTCTAATTTATGTTATTGTTCGCCCGATTCGATTTTTTAAAATGGTTAACCGTGACCCGAACCGCGGGTAACCGCTCATTTGGGGTATCCGCATGTCCGGTTACCCGCCTAGTACTATACGGTTCGGTTTTGGATAGTAAAATGAACTACCCGCCCCGCGATGGATAGTTAAAATTTCTAACCGAACCGAGCCGAACCGCCCCGTGAACACCCCTAGTTAATACCTGGTTGTTTGTGTAGCACCATACCTGTAGGACTGATCATGACAAAAAAATTGAAAAAGCAGTTTTCAGCATTTTCCAAGGATTATTTTCACATAATCTTCTGGAAGCAGGCTCCCATATGTCACTAAGTGATATCCTTGACAAGAAAATAGGCCTGCATAAACAATTATTGTATTACTCTCTTTCTCAGCCTACAAATTTATCAAAGTTTAATGTCGTGTACAAATGTCCTCTATACCCGACATTAGTTTTACTTTTTCCCATGTCGTGTACAAAAAGTCCATGTCGTGTAATTGTATACACTAGATGGGCATAGGAAGGTGTGAACAACAATAAAAAAAACCATGTCGTGTATACATGGGATTTTCTACCCGACATTGCTAAGGATTTAATTGCAAAGATCATTCCTAGCCATACACGTCCATGTCGTGTATATAGTGAAAATATATACCCGACATGGATGGGTAGTTTTGTGATTGAAGTTAAAGGTGGGTTTGTGCAGACACACCCATTAATAAATGGGTAGCACAGTAATTTTCACGAAAGAAAAGTCCATAAAAAATTACACTAAAAAAAGAAAGAAAAGTTCATAAGGAATAATTGAATAAAGTATATTGCAACCACAATGATCGCCTTCCATTCCACTAGTCGAATTATTTTTCCAACAGTATGAACATGATGGTTTAAACTATAAAACTAAACATATATCCTATGCAATGACTTAGCTAAAGTTAACTTTGTCTTGATTTTTTATTTATTTTATATTACAACAACAAGAACAACAACAATATCTAATCTAACGAAGCGAGGTTAGGGGAAGTATAATGTAGACAATCATATCTTTATCTCATGGTAAACCCGATAGTAGGGAGATTGTTTTCAAGATGATCGATCTCTAGCATGTGTGAAGGTGGAAATGTTCAAATATGACGTGTCTTAGTATTTACGGAGTATATGTGAATGTCAGAGTGTGTGAAACTATATGGATAGTGAAAAATGTAAACATAAAACGCATAGCAACACCCAAGGA
This sequence comes from Chrysanthemum seticuspe, assembly GCA_019973895.1. Classification (NCBI taxonomy): domain Eukaryota; kingdom Viridiplantae; phylum Streptophyta; class Magnoliopsida; order Asterales; family Asteraceae; genus Chrysanthemum; species Chrysanthemum seticuspe. Next base: position 161,014,304 of record BPTQ01000009.1, read on the forward strand.
TAGTGAAAAGAAAAAAAATACAGAAGTGAAATGAATAGAAACATACGAGCATAAAACGCATAGAAGCATAGAATATAAAAAGGGCATAAGAGCAAGTGCACATGATATCGACAATATGATGAGAGATACAAATAAAAGCGTATAAAAAAAGGCAAACATAAACATATAAGAATAAGAGCATAAAAGCATAGGAAAGATAAAAGTATATATACCATTTAAGGGTGGCCTAGTGGTAAAAGGGCTTATCACTATCATTCTAAAATGTGTGAGGTCTCAAATTCAATTCCTGCTAGGTGCAAACAACTTTAAGTGGTCACGCCAACCTTCTGAAAAGGGAGGGTTTTACATGGTTTGAGTCTATGTGGCGGTGGGTTCAAACCCCGTGGATTAGTCGGTCAAAAGGTCGGAAATCACGGTTAAAAAAAAAAAAATAAATAAATAAAAGAAGAAGAGAAGATAAAAGTATAAGCCCATGCAACAAATAGGCCCTATTAGCCATATATACAACATGAGACTACTATACTCGCCTAAAAACAAAAAAGTAAACCAGTTATGAATTTCCGTACCCCAAAATGCGAGAATAATTATGTCAAGTGGGGCTAACAAAATCATTTATAAAGCCTAAAAGAAATTATCTCTTAAATCCATATATCTAAACGTAAAGGTAAATAAGTACCAATGCTATTAAAAAGTACCTAGAAATCCTAGAGAAAAACTACCATGCATTAGGAAACGATCTATACCCTTTAACCGTCTATTCTGATTCTAGCTCTCCCGAAGTTTTTACTTTAAGTTTTAGTGTAAAATAAATATCCAAATTGTCATCCTAATTACATTTCTTTTGCGCTAGCATAAATTTAAGTGATACACGATTATATTTTTTCGTCTTTCTTCCAAAACAAGTACGACATAGTCTTTATGGTTGACATAATTTGCATCTTTTGTTCCTTTGACAACTAAATTAAGTACAAAAATCATTTCTAGTAAGAACGAAACATGTAAGATTTATCAACGATAGATATTTTTGTTGTATTTATTTTATTTAAAGACAACGAAAAATACGACTGTATTTTAAACGCATAAACAATGTGTGTCAGATTATTAACATTATATTATATGTTAGTACAAAATTGAGGACAAGTATTGAAGACGGCCTAGACTTGCCTAGTAACGGGGGTTTCGCGGAAGTCTTGAGAATTATGAACTTAGTGAATGTATTAATTTTGATTTGCTAAGAAAGAAAGCACCGTCAGTTTTATCGCGGGAGGGATTTATGCGGTCAACCTTGGGTGTGAGAGTAACTATTAGAGAGAAAAATTATATGTGTGTATTCTAGTGAGAGAATTGTATCGTTGGGAGTGATTAATCCACTTCTATTTAAAGGTTCGGACTCTTTGAGTCCGGGATACGATTCGTGATCATTATAACTTCTCAAGTTAATTTCATAAATGGTCTCTGTGGTTTGTCCGGTTTAACGGATTTAGTCATTTTACTTTTTTTTAACGGATCCAGTCCCTGTGGTTGCGACCCGTATCGGGTTTAGTCCCTTGACCACTAAGTCCGTCAGTTTACCGTTAAAATGCTTGTTCGGTTTAGTAAAATGACAAAAACACCCTTATTATTATTATTATTATTATTATTATTATTATTATTATTATTATTATTATTATTATTATTATTATAAAACATCAATTCATTAGAAAATCATAAGAAATTACAAGAAATTAGTGGGGAGCCGAGAGACTAACTGGGCCCCCACTCCTCTAGCAATAGCAAAACAAACCCTACTAAAAATATAGTTAGCACCACGTGCGCCAATATCTTGAGTGACCGAGAACTTTCGGATTCGCTTCAGCAGGGTCACCGCCTCCTTCTCGAGTTCACCAAAAGAAGAGAAAGAGAAGGGGATGAACCTATATCCAATATCAGCGCATTTGGTTTCGTACTTGACGCGTTTGCGCTGTGCGGCTTCAATCACGGCACGCCCTGCCACAAAGTCAGTCATACCAGTTTGCGTCAAGGGCGATGACCCAGTAAAGATCAACACACACATCAAGGCCTCTCTCCCACGAGTAAAGTAACAAGTCAGCTGGGCGTAGGTGTTGGTCTCTCTCTCCACAGAGCCCGATATCAACTTCTTTACGAGCTGAAACCCCTACCCGGGAGCAGATATCAGCGAGAGTGTCACGCACTGTTCGTCCTTGTGGTATACGTTGACCGACAAGTTTCGTCCTTTGACCAAAAAAGGTTTACCGTCTGTCCTTAAATGCCAAACGTTATGTACCGTTGGTCCCTCCTTCTAACGGCCCTTGTTAACGACCGTTAAGTCTTATCATGTAAGGGTATTTTCGTCTTTTTACATTTGCCACTAGTATCTATAAATAAAATATACTAAATTATCTAAGAATCATGTTTGTGGATATGGTCGTGTTTTCATTTCAACATTATACCCTTTATCATCATCAGCAGAAAAAAAAATCCAAAAGTCTTCTTTTAACCAAAATCATTATCATCATCAAAAGAAAAAAAATCTAACACAAACAAATTTCATCATCAAGAACAAAAAAAATCTAACAAAAACCAATTTCATCATCAAGAACAAAAAAACTAACACAAACCCATTTCTTTACCAAATTAAAACCATCTCATGGTGTACACCTACATCACTAGATTTTAAACAAAATCATTATCATCATCAAGAACAATAAAAATCTAAAACAAACCCATTTCATCATCAAGGAAAAAAAAACTGACACAAACTTGTCATCCGCATAAATTTGACCCTCAATCTGTTTAATTCCAACATTGTCATCCAAAGTTCTTTGCTCAGCTACTTTCGGCACTGGCTTATTATCCGACACACCTAACGCCTCCTTCTTAGTACTAAACGGCACTTTCTTACAATCACTAACAATCCGTTTCAACATCATATTATCACCTCTAGTAAATCCACTAACACCACTACCAACCATATCAGGATCCTGCAAAAACGGATGATTCAACGGATTCAAGAGCTCCAAATTCGACTCAAACATCCGATCCCTCCTCAAAAAATCACTCTTCTTCTCAAACCAATCCCCCCACCCTTCCCTCAAAACCGAAACTTTGAACAACAAAGCATCCTCAACCCCTTTCACCTTAACCAACTTCCTCCTAACATTCTCATCCAATGCCACGTCATCACTACCAAATCCTACGTTAAAATCACCCACATTATTGTTGCTACTAGATTCAAAAATGGAGTGTTGATAATCTTCCTCCTCCTCTTCCCACTGATCAATGGACCGCTTGTCGAAAGCGCGACGGATCACGCCTTAGACTTGATCAAAGTAGCACTTTATCTTGACGTCATCAGGGGATGTGATGATGACGTCATCATGGAAAATGGGAAGTGGGTTTTGGTCTAGGGGGTCAAGTGGGTTGTTGGTGATGGTTTTGAGGGGTGGGTGGGGGTTGGAGGTGAGACGGATGTAGAGGATGGTGATGGAGAGGAGGAGGAGGAGGGTGAGGATGTGGGTGGAGTAACGTGGTCGCCGCCGTGAGATCTGCTTATGGTTGATTGTTCATGTTAGATCTGTCATCTTGTGTGTATATGCTTTTTTTTTGACATTTTTATAGTGATTGGAAGTGATGGTGATGGTGATGGTGGTATGAAGAGTAGTGGTGAGATGAAGAAGAAGCAAAATGATTGGTGGTGGTGGGACTTACCATTATATCCTCATTAATGATTGTTTGTGTTTAAAATGAAAAAGAAAAAGAATATAGCAAATTTACCATTATATCCTCATTAGGGTATCAAGTGGAGTGACTTAACGGTCGTTAACAAGGGCCGTTAGAAGGAGGGACCAACGGTACATAACGTTTGCATTTAAGGACGGACGGTAAACCTTTTTTGGTCAAAGGACGAAACTTGTCGGTCAACGTATACCGCAAAGACGAACGGTGTAATTTACTCTTATTATTATTATTATTATTATTATTATTAGCAATTACAGTTTTTGGCCAAAGCAGATTTTGAAAAGAACAAGAACAATTTTTAACACCTCATCTTCCTCACTCACAACCACCACCACCCACCATTAAATTCGGCCACCTTCACCCAAATTCGGTCACCTCAAACACTTTTTTTATAACTCAATCAAAACCCATAAAAATCTTTATAGAATCAAACCCAAATCACATTTAAACCTTAAAAAATAGCATCTATCATTTCATAATCAAACCCAAATGACATCAAAACACAAGAAAAAGTCCTCTTAATCTAAACCGCATCCAAACGCATTAGACACACGATCTATCATATAATTTCATTTCCATGAGCATTGAAACACGAAACCCATAATCTTTTTCAAACCAATCCGTAAAAAGGAAAAAAAAAACACAATATCTTAGATTCATCAAAACATTAAAAAAAAGATAGAGTTTCGATGATTTGATTTTGTTGTTTGGTATTGAAAAATAGTATGATGGTGTTGATAGGGGAAAAAAGTATGAAAGACCCAATACCAGTTTCCAAAAAGAAGAATAAAACTACAAATATTACTTACATGAAAATACCTCTCACCCAAAAAACCCAGTTTACAAAAACGAACAAAATCAAAAAGAAATTCAAAGTTACAATAATTTAAAGTTACAAGTCCAATCCAAATACTCTATCTGCTTTCTTTTCTCCACTAAAATTATAAAACCCAAAATTATAATAAAAAATCCTAATAAAATCAATACCAAGTATACTTAAAATCTCTACAATCTTGAAAAACACGTATTTCATCATCTTCCCCACAAAAGCTATGACTCGTAATCCATTCAAGACACACCACTTTAACCCATACACGTCATTTCTTAATGTAACAAAAAAGTCACCGATTAATATAGATCTGGAGGATGCTGGTGGCGGGTGATGATGGCGTGGGTAGCTAGTGGTGGTGGCGTCGGTGGCAAATTTGGTGGATGGTGATAAAATGATGACAAATCTGGTGGTTTGTGGATGGTTGTGGATCTGATAATATCTTGAAAGACCCGGCAGCGATGGTGGTGTTATGTGCATCGTAGTGGTAGTTGTTTGAGAGATGATGATAGTTTGTAATAACCTAAAATTTGTTTACTAAATTCCGTTAAAAATTTGAACCTTTAATACGAGCGATGTGAAACTGCGAAAGATACTAATCCTAAACTTAAGCTACAAATAAAAGACGACACATAACTTATATATATCACACGACTAATGTAGTCCTATAGGTCCGGTTTTAAATTAAATGCGTACACTACTTAGTCACTTTGAAAAATTGTCTAGATACACTAAAATTAGAAAATGGAATTAGTCTCCTCAAATCTCAAAAAATTTGGCACTTTTGTTTTCCTATCCGAAATTAACCTAACCGTATAACTCACCTTTCCCCCTCATTCTCTCAAACCCTAAAAACCTAAAACGTTTCCACCCAAAACCAAAAGAAGCGGCAACAAGAGAATTTCTCCCAAGAATTTCAAGGGTCGTGAGGTAGCAGAAGACTGGTCTTGGATCATGTGGGTTGCTAACGGCTTGGTGTGTTTGTGGTTCCTAGTTCTTTGTGTTAAGTCGCTTCAAAGGTATCACTTTGTTGTCCTCTAATCCCAGTCGACTCTCTCTTGTGATGAATCTGATTTTGGCAGTCTTAAAACTTACATGCATAACTAGTGTTAAACCTGACCTATTCTCCCTTAATATGTTCAACTCTAACCTGAAAATTGTGAACCCTAATTTGATCATGAAAACATTTTATAACCTGGTATTTAAACCCAAGAAAAATTAAGAAGGGCGTATGTTTATAAGTACAATAAGGGTTGTTTTGAAGGTGTATAATGAGGCATTTAATTGGTGGCTTATGGTGTATGTTGTGCGGCGTATACAAGGCTGGAAACATGCTTGCTTAACGTATATTAGAACACAAAGAAAACATGTGAGTATGTGTATGAAAATCAGATTTGAAAGGGGTATGATATACGTGTGTTTGGTCTCGTTATTTCATGTGGTCATGATTGTTAAAGTTTTGAAATGGTTTGATGGTACATGGGCCGTTTTGGTATTGTTGGGTCTCGTTAATGCTACTAAGAAGGGTTAAAGTTTTGCGTCTCACTAAATGGTAAGGGTAAAAGGTGTAGCTCGTTAAGGGTTAAAAGGTTTTAAACATATAATAGCTTAAAATGAATTCAGGAAATTGGACAGCCTTGTAGGACGATTAGTGTGAGTTATAAAATAAGTTTCATAAGTGTTAGAGCCTGGATTTTTGTTTATAAATCTTGTTTTATGTCTTATTTAAGTTCTCAAATTGGTTTGGGTGCATTTGGAGTTGTTTAAGTCGTATTTTTGAAATTTATGAAAACATGTGTCAAAGCTGAATTCTGAGTACTTAATATCAGTTGTAGTTTTTGATTTTTTATTTTCAAACCAAAGGGAGTTTAGAGCTCTTCTTTTACAGGATTGATATCTAAGATATTGGTGACTTTATGGAATACTGGGGATTTTTCTAAGGTGTTTAAGTAAGTCTAATAAACGTAAACTTTTGGGGTATACCTCCTGTGCACTTTCTAGACAGACGTGGAAATATGAATTTTTAAAACACACTTAGGCTTTGAGATAAAATCTGAATAAATTTGTGAAGTTACCTAACTAATATGGGAACACCTGGGAATTTTCTCAAAATTATTTGAGTTTTTTGATGGGTCATTAAATTCATATAAAACTGGTCCAGATATGAAGTTAAAGAATAAAAGACACAATAAGAATACCAATAAGTAAAAGACTGATAACAGCAAATAGTCATGAATATTAAGTGTCAATTTCTCCCGATAATGCTCGTATTTTATATCATTTATATGGATTTACGCGTGTTTTCCTTTATATTTCACTTTTAGGTAAATTACGAGTATTAGAGCTAAAGAGACGCGAATTTGGATATTTTATAAGAGATTTATGATAGTATGCCCACTGTGAAGAAGCTACTGCGTAACTCCACTCTCACATTACGCCGTAGCTAGTGCGTGACTCAGAAGGCCAACTCAGCAACAGATTACGGCGTAACTCCCAACTAAGGATTACGCCGTAACCAATTAGGTCAAAAGATGTTTCTCGCCGCTATCGGCTACGCTGTAACCCCTTCCAATGATTATGGCTTAACCATGTCATTTGTAACCTGTATTGAAGATACGGCGTAACTCATCCCATGTGTTACATCGTAACTAGCTTTGCGAGAGCATTATTATAGAGTTATTAAGGTTACAGCGTAACTCTCAACTAAAGTCACGCCGTAACTAGATCTCGCCTATACATACAAGCCCTAATTTCTGCATTTCACATGATTCACTCCACACCAAAAAGCAAAGAACGTGAGTAGGGGTCCAAAGGCAGATCTTGAAGAGCATACGGAGCCATCTCCAAGGGAGAAATCACTCCCTAACGATAAGCATTAGCGATTATCTTTTCTTTTACTTTCAATTCATGTATTTCAATATGTTAAACATTAAATTGGTTGTTTCTTTTAATATGATCGACTAAGCACCTTTGGTGCTAGCCTAGTTATGATTCCTTAATTGTTTTGTTTTCGTGTACATGCTTCCATATAAATGTTTCTAGTGTATGCATGCATAGCTCGTTGGTAGCTACCCTAGTTTCGGTAGTTTTGAATGGCAGTAGTGTCTAGCTGCTTAGGAGAATTGACCAACTGACCCTAAGTAGGTAAACTGAGTTGGAAGGGTAAGAATTGACCAACTGACGACCCTTTTTCGCTTGTGCGAACTGACCAAATGATCACCTGCCATTTGGATGAACTTAAGAAGTTAGGGATGAGTTTCTAAGATGCTAGCGCCTGGGCACTCATTGTTACAAATCTTGCATGTAGCGGAACTTAATGACTTGACTTAGGGGACTAAAAACAACTGGACTTTCAAGGGTAGTAGCTTGATCTCCGGTAGAAGCCTTTGCTGATAGGTTAGGACGAACTGAACAAATGTTGTCCTAGCGACTTAAACCCCCACTTGAATCAATTGGAAGTAGTTAGACGTGAACATAACATGATAGGATGAGTAACTAGGTTATCACACTTTACCCCTATTGATCGCAACTCTATCCTTTATTTTCTTTCTTTCATTTCTTGTTTATTAGTTTAATAATCATTTCAAACCTTAGAACAAGTAAAACCAGTGACACCTAGACTTATTTAGAACCCGCTCACATAGCTCTTGGGACGACCTCGGTTTTACTGATTACTACACTACACACGACCGGGTACACTGCCCGTGAGTGCATAAGGTGGACCATAGGTAAACGAGAGTTTATAAATATTAAAACCTGTTCAGTAAAACCTGCATCAAGTTTTTGGCGCCGTTGCTGGGGATTTATATTAGGATTTTCGTTAAGTCTTCTATTTTTGTTTTATTTTGAATTTTCTTGTTTTCTCACGATTTCTTTTAAGTTTCAGGTACCATGGAAGTCGTAAACATTGATGACCTCACTCTGTAAGAATATTTGGCATTGACAAGGGAAGAACAAGGGTCGGGGATCGTTAGTCCTGCTATCGCCGAAGATGCTCAGTTCGAAATCAAACCGCAATTTATGAGGGAGCTTCTTGCAAATCCCTTCTCCGGAAGCATTACCGATGATGCTTACGAACACGTGAATAACGTGGAATACATTGTCAGCTTATTTAAAATTCCAAGATTCTTGAACGATGCTGTCATGTTACGTGTGTTCCCTATTTCATTCACTGGAGCTACTAAAAGATGGGTTGATAGATTTCCAGCCGGGACCGTTAATACTTGGCCCCTCCCAAAAAAGTACTTCATTTAAAAGTATTGTCCTCCATCTAGGACAGCAAAGCAACTCGAAGAAATCCATAACTTCAAGCAAGAGGGGGATGAAATGCTGTACCAAGCCTGGGAAAGATACAACGAACTCCTGTACAAGTGCCCTACTCATGACTGTAATAGCCAGCAGAAGGTGAATGTCTTCTACAAGGGTCTAAACATCTCCTCGAGACAAATGATCGATTCATAGGGTCCAATAACTGGAATGAATCCAAAAAGGGCTTTAGAAACTATTCAAAAGATGGCTGACCACTCTCATAAGTGGCACAACGGAGGAAGCAATCGAAGTATAAGTGGGAGTGCGGAAGGCCTTGCATCTATAAATAACAAACTCGAGAGTCTTGGTAGAGACATGAAAAAGCTTAAGGAAAATATGCTCTCTATACAAGTTGGGTGCAATGAGTACGATGACACTCACCCTGCCAGGGAGTGCCCGTATAAAGAAGAAGTCAAGAGGATTGAAGAGGTGAAATATGGAAATAATAGACCATTCAATGGATATAATGGTAACGGGGCTAAATATCGTAAAAGATCCCTAGGATACTATACGAGAATCAATAATAACCCTCCTAAACCGATCCTTGAAGAGTTAATGCATAAATACATCGAGAAATATACAAAAAAGAATGACAGATTCAAAGAATGGATGGTTAAGGTGAAAGAAGACACTGACATGAACTTACAGAATCAGGATGCCGCAATTAAAAACCTCAAGACCCAAATTGGGCAGTTAGCTAAAAATCTGGGGGCCAGGAATGATGAAGCTATTGCGTGCAAGGCCATATTTACACAAGATAAACCGACGGAAGAACAGTGCACCTCTTCTGTCACTAATGACCTTTGTGGGATTAACTACTTAAGAGAAGATGACATATCTGAAGATGACGAGAACCTGCCAAGCCAAATTCCTGAAAAGGAACTCTATCAAGAAAGTTTTGTGTTGCCATGCACTATCGGTAACTTTAAAATTCCCGCTTTAGCTGATTTAGGGGCTGGGGTAAATCTTATTTCCACTTCATTATTTGATCCCTTAAAACTTACCAATTTAAAGAAACAACAATGATGATTGAAATGGCTGATTCCTCTAAAGCTGTACCTCGGGGGTTGTTGATAATTTTCTTCTAAAATTTGGCAAATTCCTTTTTCCTACTGATTTTGTGGTTATTGACATGGGCAAACGGGAAAATTACAACTTAATTGTTGGAAGGCCTTTTTTAGCCACTTGTCGAGCTCATATAAAAGTTTTTGAAAAACAAATTTCTTTAGGAACTAAAGGGCAACGAATTACTTTTAACATGAATGAACAATTGAATCCTCGATTAGAATTTTCAAAAAAGGTTGACGTTGTCAATGTCCCATTACTTGACCCACCTTTATGCTATGACCTAGGGACTAACTATTGTATGCAAGGTGTTGATAGTTATGAACAGGAACAGGAAACAAGTGATCCAATTGGGGGCATCCAGGAAGCTCCAGACCTTATCAAGCATTGTTGCATCCCTATAATAGCAGAACATGACAGATCGATGGAAGCATGGCCCACGTGTAACCCTTTCCGTGAGTATTGTAATGGAAATATGAAGGTGGAAGAATGGACGTGCCCTCACGAGATTGAGAGACACAACATAAAGTTTGGGAATCTGTCCTTTGAAGATTGGTACAAAGTGGGATTTGGAGACTCGAACGCCAATGCAGGGTTGATCAAACAACTAAAACGCGATTACAATGAATATCATTTCCTAGATACAAAGACCGCTAATAAAGGTTCAACAATGAGTGCCACCATTGATGATAATAATTCTATAATTGAAGACGATGACTACGGAAAGTCGTGTCTATCATTCAACGAATGGCTTTTGCAAAAATTTGATACATGTATCCGTCGGCAACACAGTCAGAAAAAGAGTTTTTGCCGAATGGATGAATGATTGCCACCAAGAAACGGAAGAAGTTGGCCTAGTTCGAAGGCCACCGTAAAGCCCCATGGCTTTGAGTCTAACTTAAAGACTCGATAATAAAGAAAAGTGAACCAGAATTATCCTTTTTATTTCTTTCTTTTATTTCTATTTTTGTTGGGTTTTGTGTTTCTAACAAATTTTGCAGGAAATCGGAGAAGAATTCATAAGTAACTTGAACGGGGACCTGACCTGTCCATCAGTTACGGCGTAACTCATTCCCATGATTACGCCGTAGCACATCATCAGTAGCGATTCTCTCCAGAGCATTACCAATTACAGCGTAATCCATTGCTATGGTTACGCCGTAGCTACCCTCCAGTAGTGTCTGCCAGGTTTTGCCATAATTACGGCGTAACTCCTTCAAGACGTTACGACATAACTATCCTTCTGTTTCAATTCTTTCTATTAAATCACAATAACCTTGTATTAGTTTCTAAATGAACTTTATGGGTATGTTCCCTGTAAGCCCTCACGAGACTACACTCGTCCACTTATGACACCAAGTGGTTTAAAAGGCTTGTTGCATACGCTAAATGCAATTGTGATTCCAACGAAAGTGAGTTAGATTTCTTTTAGTTTTTCTTTTTCTTTTTTTTTAGAATTATGCTGGTTGGTAGTGTGATTTTAGGGAATGAAGTTTGCTCGTGGATGCTTAAGCGAAGGCACGATTCTTTTCGTAGGCCTTCTTTCTTTTAGGAGTGAATTTCAAGGAAGTTCTCGCTCTAATTCTACTTTCTCTTCACCTTTATTTAACGTTTAGTACAAAAGGGACTTTGTACATTTCAAGTGAGGGGATGGGAGTAGAATTATCTCTTAAACTTTATTGCCCTCGTTTTTCTAGTTTATTTTGAAAAATTATGCCATTTTTAAAATTTTGACATGTTTTTCTTAACCTAACTAGATTAGACATTAACCGAGCACATTATAACCCTTGATATTATATGGTGAGATTAGCCTTATCCATTTCTAATTATTTACCCAAATCCTCTAAAATTATGAGTGTGCCGGTAGCTTGTATACTTTAGAACTTGGCCCTTGCATCATTTCGAGACCATAGACGAGTTATGTTGAGTTCACTTAATGTATTTGAAATATTCAGTTTAAGATGGCAATATTATAGGATTATCACCCAAACAGCCTATCCTTGTGTGTCTACCGATTAGTCACCTCGACTTCTCGACCCCCATGTTAAACCCTTTTGTTGCACTCACCTTTAGTGCAAGATACCCCTAGAAACACCCGTCTGAGCCATTCCTTTCATTTTGTTCACCCAATATATATGTTTCGATACACCCATTCACCTTAGCCTACCGTGTAGTCTTAATTTGTGATCGGGAAGTCTTGTTTGCCTAAGTTCAAGGTTCAAGTAGAGAGGTTCGGAAATCACGCTTTCGTCAAAGACATATATTTGAAGATTATTGAAGACCCCCCAGATTCTCAAGTTATGTTCATCTCAAGTGGGGGGATGTTATGTTTAGTTATGATGTAAAAAAAACAAACGAAAAAAAAAAACAAATAGTTGTAGTTATTTGTTTATTGTAAAGTGTAAAGTTATAAGCACTATGTTTAGAGCTCATCAAATACTTAGTATCGAGGAGGCCATCTCGGCCAAATTTGAAGAATGAAGTTGGTAATTATTGCGCCAACCGTTGAAGAACAAGTAATGTGCCCATCATGACGTCCGCTAATGGCACATCTACTTGGTATATCATGATTCGGTTTCTTAGCCTTGAAACTTGAACTTTGGATGAACGGTAAGCGGTGATGACTTGGTTATAGGTTTAGACTATTTGCTTGTTATTTCTTACTTTACACCAATTATATCTCATGTCTTATCCTACCCTTTAGTCATGAAGCGTGTCTAGGTGATGAAGCGAGCAATTTTTGGTGTCTTGGCATAGATTTGGTCATGTATAATTGATTTTGTCCACTTTGTCGTGACATGTTAGTAATGACGATTCACCCTTAACCCATGTCGTGTCTACCCATATTGCCTTCAATAATTGTTTAGTCCTTAACTCTAGTGGTGGAGATTTGTGTAACCACCAAGCTTATGATAGAATACATGCTATGACTGTGCTTTGAGTGATCACCCCGAAATTGACACTTAGATTAGTTGAGAGATTTTGAGTGTTTTGTTCCCATTTCGTGAGGTGTTCGGCTTTGATTTATTCTAGCATAAGGGATTTTAAACTTATATTTTCTAGGTAATGGGAGATATCTTTATAGAAATTTATCTAATAAGGTCTACTTGAGGGCAAGTAGAGTTCAAGTGAGGGATATTTGATAACATCAAATAGTCCTGAATATTAAGGGTCAATTTCCCCCGATAATGCTCGTATTTTATATCATTTATATGGATTTACGTTTGTTTTCCTTTATATTTCACTTTCAGGTAAATTATGAGCATTGGAGCTAAAGAGACGCGGATTTGGAGATTTTATAAGAGATTCATGATAGTATGCCCACTGTGAAGAAGCTACGGCGTAACTCCACTCTCACATTACGCCGTAGCTAGTGCGTGACTCAGAAGGCCAACTCAGCAACAGATTACGGCGTAACTCCCAACTAAGGATTACGCCGTAACCAATTAGGTCAAAAGATGTTCCACGCCACTATCTGCTACTCCGTAACTCCTTCCAATGATTACGGCGTAATCATGTCATTTGTAACCTGTATCGAAGATACGGCGTAACTCATCCCATGTGTTACTCCATAACCAGCTTTACGAGAGCATTATTATGGAATTATTAAGGTTACGGCGTAACTCTCAACTAAATTTACGCCGTAACTAAATCTCGCCGATAAATACAAGCCCTAATTTCTACATTTCACATGATTCACTCCATACCAAAAAACAGAGAACGTGAGTAGGGTTCCAAAGGCAGATCTTGAAGAGCATACGGAGCCATCTCCAAGGGAGAAATCACTCCCTAACGATAAGCATTAGAGATTATCTTTTCTTTTACTTTCAATTCATGTATTTCAATATGTTAAACATTGAATTGGTTGTTTCTTTTAATATGATAGGCTAAGCACCTTTGGTGCTAGCCTAGTCATGATTCTTTAATTGTTTTGTTTACGTGTACATGCTTCCGTATAATTGTTTCTAATGTATGCATGCATAGTTCATTGGTAGCTACCCTAGTTTCGGTAGTTTTGAATGGCGGTAGTGTCTAGTTGCTTAGGAGAATTGACCAACTGACCCTAAGTAGGTAGACTGAGTGGTAAGCGTAAGAATTGACCAAATTACGACCCTTCTTCGCTTGTGCGAACTGACCAAATGATCACCTGCCGTTTGGATGAACTTAAGAAGTTAGGGATGAGTGTGTAAGATGCTAGCGCCCGTGCACTCATTGTTACGAATCTTGCATGTAACGGAACTTAATGACTTGGCTTAGGGGACTAAAAACAACTGGACTTTCAAGGGTAGTAGCTTGATCTCCGGTGGAAGCCTTTGCTGATAGGTTAGGACGAACTGACCAAATGGTGTCCTAGCGAATGAAACCCCCACTTGAATCAATTGGAAGTAGTTAGACGTGAACATAACATGATAGGATGATTAACTAGGTTATCACACTTTACCCCTATTGATCACAACTCTATCCTTTATTCGCTTTCTTTCATTTCTTGTTTATTAGTTTAATAATCATTTCAAACCTTAGAACAAGTAAAACCAGTGACACCTAGACTTAATTAGAATCCGCTCACATAGCTCTTGGGACGACCTCAGTTTTACCGATTACTACATTACACACGACTTGGTACACTGACCGTGAGTGCATAAGGGGGACCATAGGTACACGAGACTTTATAAATATTAAAACTTGGTCAGTAAAACATGCATGAAAGACCTATAAAAGTAAGAGAAGTTTATGAAATGAGTATGTTTGTGATATGTAAGTATGTTTTCTGTAGATATTGTGAAGAGGTAGAGGTGATTTACTTTGTGTGATTTGCTCGCTTGCACATACTTTGAGGTACAGATATTCCGTCATTTCAGTAATGATACTTCTTTTCTCTCATGACTCTTGTTCATATTTGATATTCGATTTGTATTCTCTTTGCTTTGATTCGATATGATCCGTTTGATATGATTCGCTTTGGTATGATCATCTGATTTGATATTCGATTAGTTATTTGTTTGCTATGATATCCGTTTGAGATCCTTGCTTTGATATGATTCTGTTATGTTGATATGATCAGTTGGGATATGATGTAATTATGAATATGATATGATATGATTCGTTTTGTTCAGTTTCCACCATGGAGGTACCATGGCCATGTCACTGATGCACCAGTGGCATGACACTATCTGTGGCGGTGTGATTAGTCCACGACGTTCCCTTTTTGATATGATTATGATATGTGTACACTTGGCCATTATGAATACGTATGTACAGTCTCGAACTGGCATATGTATATTTGATTCGTTTTGCAGGGAGCCTACAGATGCATTCTAGGTATTTTGTTCAGTTTTGGTGATGTGGCGAGTGTGTGCAATACACCCCCTCACAGTTTGGTACATCTGGAGTCTGCAACTCCAGTGTACAATTTGACATGATTTAGCTATTGGATATGGGATTTGATATGATTTGGAAGATATGATATTTGATATGAGATTTGATATATTTGGCTATTAGAGTATCTCCTTTAGTATTTGAGCTCGTGAAAATATTTTGATTTTAATGATTATGTGACTATCTGATATTCTGATTCATTCGTTCACCATGCCATATTTTGTTCCATTATTTAGTTGGCTACTTATTCACTCAGCATTCTTATGTGATTCATCCGACTACTATACTATACTCCAGTTCATTTGATTTGCTATACTCTCCTTCCATTTTGGTTGGCTACCAAGCTTATACTTCAGATTATCACTTCATCCGTTTACCGTGCTCTTATATGATTATCGGACTCATCTGTTTACTATGATATTATATGATTATTTGATCCATCTATTTACTATGTTAATATGTGATTATCTGGTTACCATGCTATTATGTGACTATTTGATTTCTCCGGTTGCCATGCTAGTATGTAATTATTTGACTTAGCCGTTTAACATGTTATACCTTCGTTCAATTATTTCTGTGGACTATGATTATCATTTAGTATTCCTATCTGCTATCTATGACTATCATGCTTGTACTTCTATTTGGTACGTTCCGTTGCTTATGAGTTTGGTTTGATATAGTAATCGATATTTACATGACTTGTTGATCTGACATGACAACTCTTTTCATGCTACCGTTTAATGATGGAATTGGATTCAACATATGCTATCTGTTTAGTTGACTTTTTTAGTTTGCCATGATATACTCTTGTACAGTTACTTCATTTAATTATGATGTTCGTTCAGCATTCCTACATGATACATGTGACTATCATGCTTATACTACTGTTGGTATTTCCGTTTGTTATGATATTCGTTCTATTTGCTAATTGTTGATTATCTGACTTGTGTGATTGCCATGCTTACATTATGTTCAGTTGCTTCCGCCTGCTTATGGAATTCAGCTTAGCTTATATTGTTAGGATCAGGCGAGAATAATCGAGAATAATCAGTAGCAAAACAAAAGGAGATCAGACAAAAGTTTGTTGTATTACAAATAAAAGGATACAAGATGAGTGTTGTGTATAAATGAAAAGAATTAGCCCTTATTTATACTAATGGCTAATATGATTCTAGAAGCTTCTAACCTAAATATCCTAGATATTTCACAATATAATTTCTACTAATCTCTAGATAATTCTTCTTAAGTATCTCCTTTTCTAGATTCTTCCAAAATACCCTTTAGACCAAAATTACTAAACTACCCTTAGGAGGTGAAGTCACAATATCTAACAATCTCCACCTTGAGTTCAACTCCTAAGTAACACCATATCTAATTCCAAGTTCCAAAGGCTAGAGATACTAGCCAATTTCAAATCAAACGATCGATTCCCAAAAGCTATCCGAAACAAAATCGATCCAGAACAAATGCCGATAACTTCAAAACGAACAATCAAATGTTAGCCGAAAAATTCAAAACGGCTAACCGAACAAACCAATCGGCTCAAACGATCTTCACCAGTGACAATCAAATTCAGGCAACAAACTTTAAAAGCCTGACAAACGAAGATCCAAAATTTCCAAACTGACAAATTCCAAACGATCGAACAAAATTCAAACGACCTGATTATAGCCAAGTCTTCAAACACCAATCGATCTTCAAATTCCAATTCTAATGACCCACTTATATCATAAGGATTACGGTCAAACATTCAAAGCTATTATCCGAGTATCATACATATTGAAGTTAATGAATAACTTGACGAACGGCCTCTGATAATTCAAACGCCCCAAAAATGATACGGATAATACTAGTGACCCACTTATGTGATAAGAATTACAGTCCAAATTCGAATACCAAATACAAATACCTTTATAACCTAATTGTAGGTTACTTTTGAAGAGAACATTCGCTCAAAAAACCAAGAAAATGAAAGCCAAATCTGCTCCAAATGAAGTTTGTATATAACAACACTGATCCAAAATCCAATCACAAACTTCCAAAAGAAAATCAAAGAAATAACAAAATATTGGCACAATTCCAAAATCTCATATTCAGGTTCATAGCTCACTTAGTCGAAGCGCCCATATTCAAACCCAATAACTAATCTATCCACAAAGCAAACAGAGATTAACAATCCCTAGACAAACTGATCGATTCAACAAGTTAACTATCCCTAATCCCAATCAACTAACACCTTCAATCTATCAAACAAACAAAAAGCAACGAATGAGAAAATCCCAACTCACAAACCTGATATCCAGCAAGACTGATTGACAGCAACCACCAAACATAAAACAAAAAATCAGACCTGATGTTTCTACAAATTGAACGAATCAGCAACCACCAACACACAAACAAAAAACAAATGATATCAAGAAATTAATTCTTGAAATCAACCAAAAGCTGATGTCAATCAGAAGAAACCCAAAATAGTTGCAGCTTGCTTCAATCGATCGAGTGGCTCTTGATACCAATTTGTTAGGATCAGGGGAGAATAATCGAGAATAATCAGTAGCAAAACAAAAGGAGATCAGACAAAAGTTTGTTGTATTACAAATAAAAGGATACAAGATGAGTGTTGTGTATAAATGAAAAGAATTAGCCCTTATTTATACTAATGGCTAATATGATTCTAGAAGCTTCTAACCTAAATATCCTAGATATTTCATAATATAATTTCTACTAATCTCTAGATAATTCTTCTTAAGTATCTCCTTTTCTAGATTCTTCCAAAATACCCTTTAGACCAAAATTACTAAACTACCCTTAGGAGGTGAAGTCACAATATCTAACATATGTATCTGATTATCTGATTGTTTGTTTTGCCATATTTATGTTGAGTTGATCTGCTGACTGATATGCTTGTACCCTGGTTGGTTACTTGTTTTGATTATGATATTGTTCATCAACTCCTATTTGGTTATGTTTTGGTGTGTATATGATTTGGATATCTATATGTGCTTATATTTGTACACTGATGTGTTGCTTTTCTTTGGTCTCTTTTGATTTATGTTGTTTTCGGATATCTGTTAATATTGTGTTCTGCAGGTTCCTCATTGACTCATTGGGTTCATTCGTTACGACTTTGTTATCAGTCTCTTTTGATTCGTTTTTGTATTTTTGATTATATTTAGCTTTCGTTTTGTTATATCTGTTCACTGGGCTTTTTAAGCTCAGTCACATTTTCTTTTCCATGCGGCAGGTACCAAGTAGGATGTCGGGTTTTGATGGGCTGAGAGTAAGCGCATTTGAGAGAACCGACCCTAGTTTCCCTTATTATTTGGATTCACTTTGAAGAACAATTGTTTTGATATTTCATTTCTTTTAAACATGTTGGATACTGTATTTTTTCTTTTGAAGTCATTCGTTTGTATGACTTGTCATTTTATTTAATAAGACTTCTGTTTGCGCTTATATGCTTTGTATGACACCATAATGTGACATTTTGACCGGTGTCGGGTTGGGGTGTTACATAGTTGGTGGCTGAGTATAATATTTTTAGAGAAAGAAATAGTGTGCAAGGAAGTTATAGTGCTGGCTGAATTTTGTTTGTATATTGACCTCACAATATTGTTTCTTAAATATATATAAAAATATATTGGTAAATGACTAAAATAGTCTCTCACTTAACAATCAAACTAACAGATTTGGAGTTAAGGGACCAAACCCGATACAGGTCGCAAATACAAAGACTAAATCCGGTAAAAAAAAACAAAAGGATTAAATCCGTTAACCCGACAGATCACAAGGACCATTTATGAAATTAGCTCTAACTTCTCGAATATACGCAAACATAAATTTCAACGTATTTTACAATCCCAAAAGCATTATTCAACAATCCAAACTTTCAAGTTTCAATCATTTGTCTTTCTTCTCACTAGTTGACTCATTCTTTATTCTCTTTTTTCCTGGTCAATGGTAGCTCAATTTCTCTTCATTGTTTTTACAAACTCAAACCCTTTAATCTCTCACAAAAACCTTCATTTTTCTCACGGTAACATCTAATGGATGCAACCCTTCAAGCTGTCTTAGCTGCCATAGCCAGTTTCTTCATCATCACCCTCATATTTAGTTTCATATACTTCTTATGCAAAACCAAGAAAGAAACTAGGCGGGACATAGAGTCCCGCCGTCGGACCAGAGCGATCCGCTCTGGTCCGAGTATGAATACAGCATCTTCCTATAGTGTCTCTGAGAGCCAGCTTTTTGATCCATCTTTGAATCAGATCGAGATGGTTGACTTGGTCAACGCCACCCGAAACTTCTCGCCCGATCTGATTGTGGGCGATGGAAGTTTCGGGCTAGTTTATAAAGCTAAACTTGCTACGGGTGTTACCGTTGCGGTTAAAAAACTTGACCCTGATGCTTTCCAAGGGTATAGAGAGTTTCGGGCTGAAATGGAGACACTTGGCAAAATCAGACATGATAATATCGTCAAGTTTTACGGGTATTGTGCCGCGGGTTCGGAGCGGATTTTAATTTACGAGTTTAGCGAAAAAGGGAGTTTAGACCAATGGTTGTATCCCACGTCATCATCGGATAATGATAATGACGTGTTGTGGGTACCGTTATCTTGGAAGAAAAGATTGAATATTATTATAGGTGTAGCGAAAGGGCTAGAGTTTATGCATAATTTGCATACACCTATAATTCATAGAGATATTAAAGCTAGTAATGTTTTATTGGACAAGGATTTTGAAGCACATATTGCGGACTTTGGGCTAGCTAGAAGGATTGAGAATGCGCATTCTCATGTCTCGACTCAAGTAGCCGGGACTATGGGGTACATGCCACCTGAGTATTTTCATGGAGCCACATTAGCTACTGTTATGGGGGATGTATATAGTTTTGGGATACTAATGTTTGAGATCGCTACTTCTAGGCGTCCAAATTGGCCATTGAAGAATGAAGATGGTAAAGAGATTCGGTTGGTTGAATGGGCTGCGTCTATGGTGTCGCAGAATCGGGAAATGGAGATGATGGATGTTGGCATGTCGAAAGAAGACTTAAAGGAGAACCAGGTTCAAGAGTTTTTCAAGATTGCTACGTTTTGTACTACTGAAGCGCCCAAATTACGACCGAATATGAATGAAGTTGTCAAATTACTGAAACAAATTCAAGATGAAACTGCAGTTTAGTGAATGTTATTTAACCTTCATTTGATTCTTTTTCTTGGTATGTAAAGATTTTATGGGGTTTATTTTTTGGGGCATTTTAATTGTGAGTTCACCATGAAAGGATGTATGTAACAAATAAAACCTCCAAGAAAAATGCCTTACTCGTATTATGATGATCATAAGAATATATTTTTTACTATTATTTTAGATTTGTCTTAGAAGTTCGTATTTAATATATGCTCAGACATCATGGTCTTGTTTTTAGGCTCGGGATTATTCAATTTTTATAAAAGATGTCAATTAAAAATTGGGGATGGCTATCCAAATAAATATGGACTGGGGCAGGTACGATTATGGCGCTTAAATAATGATAAGCACTTAATAATCAAATATGTAAGATCCTTATTCGAACGTGCTTATGAATAATTAACTGGGAGTAGAGCTGGCGGAACAAAATGGGTGACATTGTCTCTGGACCGTAAAAGCTTGTAATTTATGTGGTTCGGGAGGTCTTGGTTGATCAAACATGATGAGATGAATTATTGTTTTAGAGAGAGTAAGTAGAGAGAGGGAGGAGAAACAAAGATAAGTTTATTGATAAGATGAAACAATGAACAAACCTAATGCTTAACCGCACCTCTCATGAAGAGTAATGAGGGGTATTTATATGCTCTAACCACTACAACTTTGCCACTTAAACGATACTAGTCCCTGAGGGCAAAGTATACTACGAATCTAGTCCATTTCACTAGTGTGACGTTATCTTTATAAAATAGCGAGGCTAACAATCTCCCTCCAAGATATCGTCACACGTGAATGGTTACAATGAGATATATAAATACATAAACAAAGTAAATTACAATAATAATAAACTATGTTGACGTTGTTGATGCGCAGAGTCTCTGTAGTCTAGATACTGAGGCAAACTTGAAGTTCTTTCTTCCGACGATCTCGGAATTTGATCTTTGGCGCTGACGGCACAAATCCTTGTAGCTCTGAACTTCAACTGTAACGGTCTAGTTAGGTTATTACTCCTTCCTAACTAGTGAGCCTTTTGTCACGACCTGCCTACTCGTGGTTATCATTTTTCATGTGTGCTCGGGATTCTAGATTATTCCACACTTCTCTTGGAAGCTCTTGGATAATCTTGGAAGACTTTAGAAGATATTGGAAAGTGTTGGAAGCTCTAGATTGTCTTGAAAAGACTAGAACCTCATGGAAATTCTAGACTTCTCATGGAAGTATGTAGAACTTGTACATAGGAGTAGTATAAATAGAGGAGGCCTCATTTGTTCAAGGCATCCTTTGAAGTTCACTTGTAATCAAAGCTTGTAAAGAGTTCTCTAATAAAACTAAGTGTTTCCATATTCCACTTGTATCCTTTCTTAGAAACTATCTTTCGTTGTATACATCGTTGAGTATTCGAGCAAGGCTGAGCTTAGTCGAGACTAAGTGCCGCACGGGAGACCTTGTAGAGACAAGTCCGTGACAAGTGGTATCAGAGCCAGGTTGATTCAAGGCGATGGCAAGCGAGACCGATAAGATTGGTGCTAGTGGAAGTGCGGTCATTGACGAGAGGCAAGGTCGCGATGATAAGCGTCAAGACCCGAAGAAGAGAGGTGTGTCTAAGGACGTTATGTCGAGCTTTGATAAGAGATTGACGGGTATTGAGACATCCGTGTTGGAATTGAAGACCCAAGTTGAGGGCTTGAATGGTCTAGACACCGAGTTTATGACCATGAAGGATGACTTTCGGGAGGTCATCAATACGCTTAGCGGTTAATTTAAGCGTGAAATCAATGGCCTAAAAGAGTTGTTCGTAGGTAAAATCTTCAACATTGAAAAGACCATCGAAGACTTGCAAGCTGATGTAGTGATATGCAAGCGATCCATGGCGAACGGAGGTGGTAACGTTGGTAATAATGCTCCGAAGATCGATGTTCCAAAACCATCACCGTTTGTGGGAAAGCGAGAAGCTAGAGCGGTTGATGATTACTTGTGGGAGATGGAGCAATACTTGGAGGGCGTCAACATTACGGATGACGAATCAAAGATCAAGATGGTGACCCGATATTTGAAGGATACCGCGGCGTTATGGTGGAGACGTCGATATGGAGATATCGAGCGAGGTACGTGTACTATCAATACTTGGGCTGATTTTATTGCGGAACTAAAGAAGCAATTTTATCCTGAGAATGCTAAGAACGAAGCAAAGAGTCGGCTTCGTAAACTTAAGCATTCCGGAACGATTCTAGATTATGTTAAGGAATTTACAACACTAACCTTGGAGATTCCGGATCTTTCCGAACAAGACTCTCTCTTTTATTTCCTCGATGGTTTGCAAGGATGGGCTAAGACGGAGTTAGAGAGACGTGGAGTTCAAGACCTTGCTACGGCTATCGCCCATGCCGAGGGCTTGATTGACTTTAGTACGAGAAGGGAAACGTCTAAGCCGAAGGATCGAGCCATAAGAAAGGTGGGGGAGAGAAAGTCGCTCAAGAAAAGAACGATAATACACGTAAACCACCCACCGGAAAGAACAAGGAAGTAAAGATGGCCTTCAAGAGTGGTGGATGCTTCATATGTGACGGACCTCATAAAGCTCGAGATTGCCCCAAGAAAGCAAGCCTTAATGGAATGACGGCTCATGAAGACGAAGGCCCAAGTGATGGTGGATGCATGAGCTCGATGAGGATTTTGAATGCAATCAAGGCCAAGACGGAGGTGCCAAAAGTTGTTGGGAAAGGATTGCAATTTGTGGAAGCAACCATCAATGGAATCAAGGTACGCGCTCTAGTAGATTCTGGTGCCACTCATAATTTCGTGTCGATTGATGAAGCCAAGCGGCTAAGGATTAGCTCTACGAAAGAGAGTGGAACGTTCAAGCCGGTAAACTCAAAGGCCAAGCCGATGGAAGGAGTGGCCAAGGATGTTCGAGCCAAGATTGGAGAATGGGAAGGGATGATTGACTTGTCGGTCGTCCCGATGGATGATTTCGATGTGGTTCTTGGGTTGGAGTTCCTAGATAAGGTAGGAGCTTTCCCTATGCCATTTGCTAATTCTTTATGTATCCTAGACGGTGGAAAGACTTGCATGGTTAGCACGGAGCGGGATTCTAAGTGTGGAGTGAAGACCCTTTCGGCCATGTAATTCAAGAAAGGTTACAACAAGAGCGAGCCTTGCTATTTGGCGGTAACAAGGCTAGTGACGGATGGCGAGTCGGGAAAAGTAGAGATACCGAAGGAGACCGAGAGGGTTCTTGATGAGTTCAAGGATGTGATGCCCACGGATTTGCCCAAGAAGCTACCACCTAGGCGAGAGGTGGATCACATCATCGAGTTAGAACCGGGTTCTAAGCCACCCGCCAAAGCCCCTTACCAAATGCCACCACTCGAGTTGGAGGAGTTGCGTAAACAACTCAAAGATCTTTTGGATGCGGGCTATATTCGACCCTCGAAAGCCCGTATGGTGCACCGGTGCTATTTCAAAGGAAGAAGGACGAATTCTTACGGATGTGCATAGACTACCAGACACTTAACAAGGTAACGATTAAGAACAAGTACCATGTTCCTCTTATTGCGGATTTGTTTAATCAACTTGGAAAGGAGAGATACTTCTCCAAGTTTGACTTGAGATCGGGGTACTACCAAGTACGAATAGCGGAGGGATACGAAGCTAAGACGACGTGCGTCACGAGGTATGGATCTTACGAGTTCTTAGTCATGTCCTTTGGCTTAACAAATGCTCCCGCTACATTTTGCACCCTCATGAATAAGTTATTTCATCCGTTTCTTGATAAATTTGTGGTGGTATACTTGGACGATATCGTTGTTTATAGCCATACCTTGGAGGAGCATGTCTTACATTTGAAACAGGTCTTTCAAGTGTTACGAGACAATGAGCTCTAAGTTAAGCTAGAGAAGTGCTCTTTCGCCCAAGACGAAGTCGAGTTCTTGGGACACAAGATCAAAGACGGGGGACTAATAATGGATGGTGCAAAGGTAAAAGCTATCCAAGAGTGGGAACCGCCAACCAAGGTGACGGAGTTACGATCTTTTCTTGGCTTGGTGAACTATTACCGACGATTTATCATGGGATACTCGGCGCTAGCATCTCCCTTGACGGACCTCCTGAAGAAGAAAAATGCTTGGACATCGGACGAAAAGTGCCAAGCGGCGTTCGAGAGTTTGAAGAAGGCGGTTATGGAAGAACTGGTGTTGAGACCACCGCATGTAACCGTGCCTTTTGAGTTACATATGGATGCATCGGACTTTGCTATTGGAGGAGTGCTAATGCAAGAAGGACATCCGATCGCATTCGAGAGCCGGAAGCTAAACGAGACGGAAAGGAAGTACACCGTGCAAGAGAAAGAAATGACGACGATCGTCCATTGCTTACGGACTTGGAGGCATTATTTGTTGGGTTCGAGATTCGTGATCAAGACGGACAATGTTGCTACGAGTTACTTTCAAACCCAAAAGAAGTTAAGTCCTAACCAAGCTCGGTGGCAAGACTTCCTAGCCGAGTTCGACTATCACATGGAGTATAAGCCGGGGAAGGCTAATATGGTAGCCGATGCATTATGTCGCAAGGCGGAGTTTGCGGCAATCACCCAAGCGCAATTCTTCCTCCAAGATCGAATCAAGGAAGGATTGGAACATTACCCTTTTGCCAAGAAGCTCATGGCCCTAGCAAGAGATGGAAAGACTCGAAGATTTTGGCTTAAAGGAGACATGTTGTTCACGAAAGGAGATCGGCTTTACGTGCCTAAGTGGGGTGATCTTAGGCGTGCAATCTTGAAGCAGTGTCATGATTCGAAGTGGGCCGGTTGATCGTTGCGGAACCGTCAAGTTTTCTCACGCAAGCTGATCACTTGTGAATGATCAGCCGTAAGGAACTCAAAACAGATTACACACCAATGCAATTTAAGATCAGGAGAATACAGTGGATTCCCGGGTCGTTAAGTCCCACGGAGGTTGACTGGTGTTTAACACTTGATCAGATGGTAGAATGATCACTAAGGATAGTGATCAGTAAGGATATCGATGGAAATTTACCTAAAGAAAAGATTTGCAAATTATAGCGACTTAAATGCAAATTAAGAAAATTAAAAAGGTAAAATCTATTAAATAAACGCTATCACTATTTTTACAATGATGTTTTTGTGATTTTATAAAATAAAATGACTTAAATTAACTATCTTAACTAAAACGTAAACTCAAATTATCTAAAAACGTTACTTAAAATGGAAACGTACGTTATTTGCAAAAATTACGCTGGAGCGCAAGCAAAAACGTAAAATTAATGAAATAAAAGGCCTACGAGTGTACAACTAATTTTTTTACTTACTATATGATAAAAGAAATTTTTAGAAAAAATATTTATATTTTTTTGACTTTTATATTTTTTATTGTGATTTAATTACTATAAAACACTAATTAATTGATTAAAAATATTAAAACTAATTAGAAAAATCTCAACTTTTTACAGAAAATACTTAAGACTAATACAGATTTAATAAAAATACTAAACTAGAAAAAGCTACTTTGGATAAGCTAGAAATAAGCTAAAAGGGGCGAATAAGCTAAATGAGACAAGAGTGGTTATATATTTGTTTTTGCAAACCATGACAAGAAAGACCCAAGGGCGCTATTGGCATACAGGTACCCACTATCACCTTCACAAAGGGGGAGGTCTCAGGTTCGAGCCTGCCTACCCCCTTTTTGCTAACTATTTTTTTTTTCAAATTTTATTTTACAAACTAATTAAGCACATGAAAATAAGCACTTTTCTCAACTATCACTTTTAACAAAGACCACTGATAAGCACTTAAATAAGCCCAAAAATCACAACAGTTGGCTTTTGAAAATGGAAATAAGAACTAGTTAAGCTAAAATGATTATTAAGCTAGAAATAAGCAAAAACTACAATGAAATAAGCTAAGTGATAGTTAACAAGCTAGTTTTACAACTGAATAAGCTTGAAAACTATAGATAAGCACTGATTAAGCTTCCAATAAGCACAAATTCAAACTGATCACACAGGGTACTGTTGGTTTTATAGCCACTTTCTAGATTGAATTTAAGCACTTGAATAAGCTATAAAATGGAAATAAGCACTTGCACAAACAAGCTGACCAGCTGAACTTTCTAAAAAACTAATTTACTGACTTTGGATTACAAAAATGAGCTTTTGAGGAGCTTTTGAAAAACTGGTGAACACTAGCTAATCTATAAACTAGGAAATGGACAGAACAAGAAGCTTATTGCAGGCTTATTGAATAAGCTGCAAATTGAAAAATGACACTTGGAACTTTGAGACAGCTAGGTTGGCTTCTCAAAAAACCAAATTACACAGGCTAATGATCTTTATTAAGCTCTGTAAGAGCTTGTGAAACAAGGTACCAAACCTGTGTACAGGGGACCTTTTTGACTTTTTTGATTAAAACAAAAGTTTGACTAAACTGAACTTTTACTTGATCTTATGGACTGAATATGTTATAACAAGCTCTGATAAGATGATTTAAGGTTAGAGTACTAAATTATAAGCTGATATGATGAGACTAGCATTCCTAAATCTTAACAGTGAATCTGCAACTTGAGATAAGAAACTAATTTGACTTTTTACAAACTAAGTACTGGTTTTTATGCTTGTACTGTTTTATTATAAACTAAAGTAACTTAGATTGACAATTAACTACCACACAACTGGTCTTTAGCTGGCTTGATTCAGCAATTCCAAACACCCATTTTCTTGACTGTTTTGAAGATTTTCATAACAAGAAAAAGATTAAGACCATGAGATTGATTGCAGAACCATGTAACATCATTTATTAACTCTAAATAGACATTAAACAACAGTTATAACAACATACAACTCAATGATGATCTATATCCTATTTAAATTGTTAAAATGAAATTTTTATAAACTATAAATTAAAAGGAACAAGTAACTAATTTTAATGCTTAAAATTACTTAACTATGACTAATGAAGATAAACACACAAAGATTCTAAACTTAAAAGCACTTGTACAGTAAAATGCAAAAGTAACTTAAAAAGGCTTACAAATGGATCTAAGCTCAAGACAGTGGCTTGCACACAGTAAACCCAAGGATCACTACTCTAGTTTTATTACCCCATTAACTCAGCAACAACCAAATTCACCACTGCATCAACCATTTTTCATTTCCAAGGCCATATGAGCTTGATTTGACTTTTGTTGACCAAAACTCTAAACTGCTGGAAACTTGAATATAGGCTCACAAAAAGCTATGAGGAGCTTAAATGAGCTTGTGTGAGCTTAAAAACAAGCTAATAAAGGCTTTTGCATAAGATTTTGAAACTGAAAATATCAACAGTGAACTGAAAATATGAAACTTGAATGCATACTTGAATTAACACTTGAACTGAACTTAAATTGAAATAATAACTTGAGTTTTAACACATGGATACAAAAGGTAACAATTTAAAGCTTAACTTAAAACATACTTCTAAAAACGACATACAGTAATTTAAAAAACAAAAAAAAACTTGCTTCTCTCTTGACTCTTCCTCCTCTTTTATCCTTCAAATATCATCCACGTGGCTTTCTGATGCAATCCCACCTCTCAATTGGACCAATGGAAGTGTTTTGAGTGTATTAGCCTTTTCACATTTTTGGCGGGAAGTGGCAAATTCAACTGGTAGGCTCTGAAAACTAGCACTAGGGGGGGGGGTGGGTTTGTAGGGGTGATGATTGAGTGTGGGAAAGGTGTTTGGGATAAGGTGATGGGTTGCAGGGTGTTGGTCGGGGAAGCAAGAGGTGGAAGATGTACAGGACAGGTGTTGGGCGCGTTTTTGGTTATTTGACTTTCTTTGACCAAAGGGTCAAAAAGGAAGGGTCAAGGGGTTTTTGACAGGGGCTCAAAATAGAATAATGGCAGGGGTCCATGGGTATTGACAAGGTCCAATTGGTTTAAAAAGGTTTAATAACTATAAGGACCTAATGTGTAAATCCTGAAATTCAAGGGACTATTTCTGCCATTTCATCAAAGTTACCATAAGGACTAAAATTGACAACCTGAATAGTGCAAGGACTAAACTTGCCATTTTCCTATTTTCAAAGGACTATTTTTGCCAATTTCCAAAGTTCAGGGACTAAAGTTGTAATTTTGTAAATTTGAATCTCAAGGACCAATTTTGACAACTTTTGAATCCCTAAGGACTTAAAATGATATTTTTCTTTATTTGGTTTTACCAGGGACTGTTTTTGACAATTTTTCAAACTTGGGGGACTAAAACTGCCAATTATGCAAACTTGATACGTTTTTCACCAGATTTTGATGTTTTTGCATTTAAAACATATAAAACACTTGTTTGTGATATTTTTATCATTTTGAAGCATTTCTGAGTGTTTTCAGATGTTTTTGCAGTTTAATTGGTACAAAAATGATGAGTATTTACACACTCATCAATCCCCCACACTAAGATATTGCTAGTCCCTAGCAATGTTTTAAGAAAAATTAATGGATTTCATCTCTTTACCAAAAGCCATTACTTCTGGAGTAGCCAAATGTTTCAGTTCAAGTAAGAACTTTGGTACACCGATAACCAAGTGATTTTGAGCAAACCACCAGCTTCCAACGGATTTGATTTGTCTTTACCAGAAGCCGTTTGCTTCTGGACTAGCCAACTCTTAGATAAAATATCTTTGGTGAGTCGATTACCAATTATGGTTTTCCAACTGCCTTTACCACAAGCCATAAACTTGCGGGCTAGCCAACTCTTCACTTTTTAGGATATGGTGAGCTGAATACCATACAATTTTGGGCAAATTGCAAGCCGTCAACGGATTTGAGATATCTTTACCAAGAGCCGTTTGCTCCTGGATTAGCCAATCCTTTAGTTTATTAGACAAGGTGGACTGATAACCAAATGAGTAAGTGTAAAACACTTACTCCAAAAAAAAAATTTTGGCCAAAAATGGGGGAATTAGGCGGTATAATTACATGATAAAATTCGTGAGAATTCCCCCCCACACTTAGAAATGAATATTGCCCTCAATATTCAAAGTACCGGCGGTTATGCCGAAACAAAGAACGTAAAAGGGAAATACTGAGGCCATTATTTAGCAAGGATTTTTTTTTTTTTTTTTTTTTTTTTTTTTTGAATGTTCTTATATACACAACATGTGGGGCAACTCCCCCACACTAGGGTGGTACACACGGGTGAAAACCCATGTAACATGCTACTGTTTTTGATACCCGAGTCGCTAGCTTGACTCGATCCCCGCATTCATTGGTTCATGGGGAAAGTTTGAAGATCCGGGACAATCACAGGAGGAATGTCCTCTCCAAAGTAATGCTTCAACCGATGACCATTTACTTTAAAATCAGGACCATCGGGTTGAGATAACTCAATGGTACCATAAGGATAAACCTTAGTGATAGTAAATGGTCCAGACCAGCGGGATTTAAGCTTTCCCGAGAAAATCTTCAATCTTGAATTAAAAAGAAGGACTCGATCACCAACGTTGAAAACGCGGTTTTTGATCTTTGAGTCATGAATCTTCTTTGTCTTTTCTTTATAGATCAAAGAGTTCTCGTAAGCTTGATCACGGAGTTCATTTAATTCATTCATTTGAACTTTTCTGTGATCACCAGCAGTCTGAATATCAAAGTTGGCATGCTTCAAGGCCCAGTATGCCTTGTGCTCTAACTCAACAGGTAGATGACACGCCTTCCCATATACAAGCTTGTATGGAGTGCACCCGATGGGTGTTTTGTAAGCTGTACGGAAGGCCCAGAGTGCGTCATCTAGCTTATCCGACCAAGAGGCACGGTTTTCGCCAACCGTCCTCTCCAGAATTCTTTTGATCCCTCGGTTTGAAACTTCCACTTGCCCACTTGTTTGTGGGTGGTACGCAGTAGAGAGACGGTGAGTAACACCATACTTCTGCATGACTCTTTCAAACTGGTCATTGCAGAAATGCGTACCACGATCACTGATTATGGCTCGTGGAGTTCCAAACCTAGCAAACAAGGATTTTAAGAATTTCACTACAACTCGGGCATCGTTGGTGGGTAAAGCCTTAGCTTCGACCCATTTTGACAAGTAGTCAACGGCCACGAGTATGTACTTATTACCGCGAGAAGAAGGGAATGGCCCCATAAAGTCAATGCCCCAGATGTCAAAGATCTCACACACTTGAATGGCGTTTTGTGGCATTTCATTCCTTTGTGAGATATTCCCGTGACGTTGACAAGCGTCACAGGCTTTGACGAATTCATGGGCATCCTTGTAGATTGTGGGCCAATAGAATCCGGAATCAAACACCTTCTTGGCGGTGTAGTTGGGGCTATGATGTCCCCCAGTAGGTCCAGCATGGCAAGCTTTGAGAATGTCAATAGCTTCCTGACCATATACACATCGCCTGATGACTTGATCCGCGCATATTTTAAACAAGAAAGGGTCGTCCCAGAAGTAATGTTTAACATCTTTGAAGAATTTGTTCTTCTGTTGGGACGACATCCCTTTCACTATGAAGTTACCCGCATGGTAATTTGCAAAGTCAGCAAACCATGGGGTAGTAGAGTCTCCACGAAAAGAAACCGCATTGAGTGTTTCGAGAGGAAATGTTTCATTTATTTCCTTTTTCTCGAAAACATCTTGGTGAGGGTTCTCTAATCGGGATAGATGATCAGCAGCTAGGTTCTCAGCTCCTTTTTTATCACGTATAATGATATCAAATTCCTGGAGGAGGAGAACCCAACGGAGCAATCTCGGCTTTGCATCTTGTTTTGCAAAGAGATATTTGAGAGCCGAGTGATCCGTATACACTACGCATTTGGTCAAGATGAGGTATGGCCGAAATTTTTCAAACGCATACACCACAGCTAATAGTTCTTTTTCTGTAGTGGTGTAGTGGGTTTGAGCTTCAGTCATAGTCTTACTCGCGTAGTGTATAGGCTGAAAATGCTTTGTTTTGCGTTGCCCCAATACTGCACCGATAGCAAAATCACTTGCATCGCACATGAGCTCAAAGGGTAAATCCCAGTCGGGGGCAACTAGAATGGGTGCTTCCGTAAGCTTTTTCTTTAGTGTTTCAAAAGCTTCGATGCACTCAGGAGAGAAGATAAAAGGAGCTTCTTTTTCAAGAAGATGGGTCATAGGCCGAGCGATTTTGGAAAAATCCTGTATGAATCTGCGATAAAACCCGGCATGACCAAGAAAACTCCTAATACCTTTGACGGTAGTAGGATGAGGTAGTTTAGCAATAACATCAACTTTTGCTCTATCTACCTCAATCCCGTTTTTTGAAATCTTATGGCCAAGGACTATGCCCTCTTTGACCATAAAGTGGCTCTTCTCCCAGTTTAGACATAGATTGGTGTCTTCACACCGTTTAAGCATTTTGTCTAAGTGGGAGAGACAAGTCTGAAATGAATCCCCGATGACTGAGAAGTCATCCATAAACACCTCCATTGTTTCCCCGATCATGTCGTGGAATATGGCCATCATACAGCGTTGGAACGTGCCAGGAGCGTTACATAAGCCAAAAGGCATACGTTTGTAGGCAAAAGTTCCGTATGGGCAGGTGAATGTGGTCTTCTCTTGATCCTGTGGATCAATGGGGATCTGAAAGTAACCCGAGAAACCATCAAGGAAACAATAGTATTCGTTCCCTGCTAATCTCTCAAGCATCTGGTCCATGAAGGGTAGAGGAAAATGGTCTT
Organism: Chrysanthemum seticuspe; assembly: GCA_019973895.1. Lineage (NCBI taxonomy): Eukaryota > Viridiplantae > Streptophyta > Magnoliopsida > Asterales > Asteraceae > Chrysanthemum > Chrysanthemum seticuspe. Next base: position 161,046,494 of record BPTQ01000009.1, read on the forward strand.
TACGGGTGGCGTCATTCAACTTACGATAGTCAATACAGACACGCCATCCCGTAACCAATCGAGTTGGAATCAACTCGTTTTCTTCATTCGTGACAACAGTTATGCCACCCTTTTTAGGAACACAGTGAATCGGGCTAACCCAAGGACTATCTGAGATTGGGTAAATCAATCCTGCATCAAGAAGTTTGATAACTTACTGTTTGATAACATCATGGATTTTTGGATTCACCCTTCTCTGATGTTGAACTGCTGGCTTGAAGTCATCCTCCATCAAGATTTTGTGAGTACAAAACTCAGGGTTGATACCCTTGATGTCGGAGAGTTTCCAAGCAATTGCTTGCTTGTGTGACTTCAAGACCTTTATGAGAGCAGTCTTTTCATCTTTACTCAAATCTCGAGCAATAATGACAGGCAATTTATCATCGCCTTCAAGAAATGCATACTCAAGATGAGGCGGTAAGTCCTTAAGTTCGACTTCAGGAAATTCTTCAGTTTTCTCAACTGACTTGACTTCCTTGTTATGAAGTTTGACGGGAGGGAGTGGAGGAGAAGTGTCCTGATTTAACAACTTCTCAAGAATAAGAATATCTCCCTCCTGATTAATCTCATGGTGATTAATCTCTTCAGGAATTGCATCACTAATGTGAGGGGTTGATGAATGATCATCTTTAAGCATTTTCTCAATGAGAAGTATGTCCCCCTCGATGTCAATTGGAGCGTGATCAATTTCCCATGGAACAGAATCACTAGCCAAGTATGCTTCAATCTCTTCCAAGATGAAGTCGCTTCCCTCAAACGGAGTGAGAGAAGGAGTAGAATTGGCTATGATAGGTTGAGAAGATGTGGTGGAATCCCCACTCACAGAATTATGAGAATAACCAAGAACTTCTTGAGAGTACTCTTCAGAAGCAACATCAATGATATCGATTCGGTTAACCGACTCAGAATCATAGTTTGCGGAGTACCTCGAAGTTTGATCAAGGTTAAAAGTGACAGCTTCATTACCAACACGTAATGTGATTTCTTGCTCAAATACATCAATGAGAGCACGGCCCGTTCTCAGGAATCCTCTTCCAACAATGAGAGGAACCCGTGGATCAGCATCGAAATCAACAACTACAAAGTCAGCTGGAAAATGGAACTTTCCTACTTTCACAAACACGTCCTCGGCAATTCCAAGAGGACGGGATATTGTACGATCTGCAAGCTCGAGAGTCATGCATGTAGGAGTAAGATCCGGAAGAGAAAGTTTCTTCCATACTGAATGAGGCATAAGGTTTATGCTTGCACCAAGATCAGCTAAGGCAAAGCATTCAACCATTCCTGGAAATACACAAGGTAAGAGGAACTTTCCAGGATCTCCAAGCTTCTCGGGAAGCTTCTTCAAGATAACTGCAGAGCAGTTCTCGTTCAGAGGAGTTTTAGCCATTTCAAACAGCTTTTCCTTGTTGCTTAACATGTGTTTGAGAGTTGATGCAAACTTGGGCATCAACATGATAGCATCCGCGAAGCTTATGTCAAAATGAAGTTCTTGGAAAATTTGAAAGAATTTTTCCATTTGATGACCAGCTTTTTCGCGGAGTTTCTGCTCATGTAAACGTGATGGGTAAGGAATAGAAGATTTGGATTTTCCAATGGGAGCTACAGGAGGTTCAAAAACAACTCCTGGATTGGATTTTGGTTTCTGGACAACTTGAGGATGGACATTGTTGGTACTTCCGTTATTAGTAGGAAGTTCCTTGTCCTTTGTCGCCTCAGGTTCACTTTCCACTACCTTCGGGAGAGAAGAAGAAGAGGTAGTAGGAACAGCAGGTCCATCATACGAAACACCACTCCTGGTTGTGATCGCCTTTGCATCGCCCTTCGGATTAGCGATCGTGTTGCTAGGTAAAGTACCTGAGCCCGAGGGTCGATCATTTAAAGACTTCTTCAATTCAGCGATCTGACTGACCAACAACCTGTTTGTCTCCTCTTGAGTCTTCATGAATTGCCTTAAAAGCTCATCAGATGTTGACACAGGAGGTGGTGGAGGGATAATTTGAGGCCTTATGTTCTGGTTATACCCAGAATTCCCTTGATTAGGGTTCATATTCCCCTGAAATTGATTCCCTCGGTTGTAAGTGTTTTGATTAAGATTTCCTTGTTGTTGGAAACCTTGATTGGGTCCGGAATAGAAATTACCTTGGTTTTGATAACCTTGGTTCATTCTTTGTTGGTTCTGATTCCGGTTAGGATTCTGGTTGAAACCGGGTGGTGCCTGATAAGTGTTAGCACGGTAGTTTGGTTCATTCTGAGGACGGTATTGATTACCTCCTTGCTGTGAACTACCGGCTAGAGCATTTTCTTCAAAAGGACTACCATCGGTGGCAGTACAATTGTAGTAAGCGTGAGGACCACCACAAGTGACACAACTCTCAACTTTCTTCACTTCAGCATGTGTTGGTGCTTGTGTGAAAGTGACTTTCTTTTGGTTAGCAAGAACCAAAGCCTGAACAATGTCTGTGAGTTTATCAATCTTAGCATCGGTGCTAGATGTACTCACTGGGGATGAAGAAGAAGAAGGTCCAGCATTAGACTGATATGTCTTTGCTCTGAAAGGACGGACCTGAGATTTGTTCTCAATGATCTGCAAGGCCTCTTTGGTGGTCTTGCTCAGGAAATTACCTCCTGCGGAGGCATTCAAAGAGTCTTGATTAGCCTGATTGAGACCATTGTAGAAAGTATCCATTTGCATTAATTCGGTAAAACCGTGATGCGGACACTTGCGAAGCAACTCTTTGTAACGATCCCATGCCTCCCCGAATGATTCATCAAATCTCTGAGAAAATTTCATTATCTCATTCTTAAGACTTGTGGTTCGGGATGGAGGATAGAATTCGTTCACAAACTTTGTGACTAAATCTTCCCATGTCTCAATGGAACGAGGGGGTTGTTTCTCAAGCCAATTCCGGGCTTGTCCCTCTAGAGAAAATGGGAACAGAAGAAGCTTGATAGCTTCATGTGGGACATTCTTGTACTTGATGGTAGATGCAATCTTGTTAAACCATCGAATGTGTGCATGAGGATCATCCCGCTCAAAACCATAGAATTGGCTTTGGGTTACCAGATTAAGTAACCCGGTTTTGAGCTCAAAAGTGTCAGCCACGATGGCTGGGACAACAATGGCATCTCCGTAACCCTCGATGGGTGCTTGGAGAAGCTCATTCATCGGCTTATCTTCTGCCATTATGGCAGGTGGTGGTGGTGGTAGACGTTCCTCAGTCACAGCTGAAGGAGCAGAACGTCCTCTACGTCTTCGAGGAATCTTTCCAAGTTCTGACAAAGGACTTGTAGAACTGGAAGAACGAGTGCGCATGCACTAAGTATAAAAATCAGTTTTCAAAACAAATGAGGCAAAACACAAGTGAACTTAACCAATAATCACAAGTGAAATGGCTTCTTTGAAAAAGGTACACCAAATCACAAGTGACACAAAGGCAAGTTTTAAATCTGATGTTCGGGAACTTATTATGGTCGCACCCCCAGTTAGGTAGTGCACTGCCTTGATTTGCGGTGGTTGATTTTTATGTATATATTAAGTATCACTGAAAAGACGTAGGTACAGATCTGTGCTGATGGGTTTAAAAACTTTTGGACAATATTTTTGGTATCGTCTTGTTTAACCAAATCGTATTTCTTTAAGAATCACCTTAAAAGAAACACAAGTCAGAAAACGTTACGATTGTTTTGTTGTTTTATATTTTTTTTTTGTGTTTTTAATACTTTAGGAAAAGTGTTAATGAACTTTTTTTTTTTGATTTTGTTAACTTTACAGAAAACCTTTTTACAAACTGTGGTATATGTGCAAGTACGGGTCTGAAAAATGTCTAGAACACGCTTACAGCCTCCCCGGCAGCGGCGCCAAAATTTGATCGTTGCGGAACCGTCAAGTTTTCTCACGCAAGCTGATCACTTGTGAATGATCAGCCGTAAGGAACTCAAAACAGATTACACACCAATGCAATTTAAGATCAGGAGAATACAGTGGATTCCCGGGTCGTTAAGTCCCACGGAGGTTGACTGGTGTTTAACACTTGATCAGATGGTAGAATGATCACTAAGGATAGTGATCAGTAAGGATATCGATGGAAATTTACCTAAAGAAAAGATTTGCAAATTATAGCGACTTAAATGCAAATTAAGAAAATTAAAAAGGTAAAATCTATTAAATAAACGCTATCACTATTTTTACAATGATGTTTTTGTGATTTTATAAAATAAAATGACTTAAATTAACTATCTTAACTAAAACGTAAACTCAAATTATCTAAAAACGTTACTTAAAATGGAAACGTACGTTATTTGCAAAAATTACGCTGGAGCGCAAGCAAAAACGTAAAATTAATGAAATAAAAGGCCTACGAGTGTACAACTAATTTTTTTACTTACTATATGATAAAAGAAATTTTTAGAAAAAAGATTTATATTTTTTTGACTTTTATATTTTTTATTGTGATTTAATTACTATAAAACACTAATTAATTGATTAAAAATATTAAAACTAATTAGAAAAATCTCAACTTTTTACAGAAAATACTTAAGACTAATACAGATTTAATAAAAATACTAAACTAGAAAAAGCTACTTTGGATAAGCTAGAAATAAGCTAAAAGGGGCGAATAAGCTAAATGAGACAAGAGTGGTTATATATTTGTTTTTGCAAACCATGACAAGAAAGACCCAAGGGCGCTATTGGCATACAGGTACCCACTATCACCTTCACAAAGGGGGAGGTCTCAGGTTCGAGCCTGCCTACCCCCTTTTTGCTAACTATTTTTTTTTTCAAATTTTATTTTACAAACTAATTAAGCACATGAAAATAAGCACTTTTCTCAACTATCACTTTTAACAAAGACCACTGATAAGCACTTAAATAAGCCCAAAAATCACAACAGCTGGCTTTTGAAAATGGAAATAAGAACTAGTTAAGCTAAAATGATTATTAAGCTAGAAATAAGCAAAAACTACAATGAAATAAGCTAAGTGATAGTTAACAAGCTAGTTTTACAACTGAATAAGCTTGAAAACTATAGATAAGCACTGATTAAGCTTCCAATAAGCACAAATTCAAACTGATCACACAGGGTACTGTTGGTTTTATAGCCACTTTCTAGATTGAATTTAAGCACTTGAATAAGCTATAAAATGGAAATAAGCACTTGCACAAACAAGCTGACCAGCTGAACTTTCTAAAAAACTAATTTACTGACTTTGGATTACAAAAATGAGCTTTTGAGGAGCTTTTGAAAAACTGGTGAACACTAGCTAATCTATAAACTAGGAAATGGACAGAACAAGAAGCTTATTGCAGGCTTATTGAATAAGCTGCAAATTGAAAAATGACACTTGGAACTTTGAGACAGCTAGGTTGGCTTCTCAAAAAACCAAATTACACAGGCTAATGATCTTTATTAAGCTCTGTAAGAGCTTGTGAAACAAGGTACCAAACCTGTGTACAGGGGACCTTTTTGACTTTTTTGATTAAAACAAAAGTTTGACTAAACTGAACTTTTACTTGATCTTATGGACTGAATATGTTATAACAAGCTCTGATAAGATGATTTAAGGTTAGAGTACTAAATTATAAGCTGATATGATGAGACTAGCATTCCTAAATCTTAACAGTGAATCTGCAACTTGAGATAAGAAACTAATTTGACTTTTTACAAACTAAGTACTGGTTTTTATGCTTGTACTGTTTTATTATAAACTAAAGTAACTTAGATTGACAATTAACTACCACACAACTGGTCTTTAGCTGGCTTGATTCAGCAATTCCAAACACCCATTTTCTTGACTGTTTTGAAGATTTTCATAACAAGAAAAAGATTAAGACCATGAGATTGATTGCAGAACCATGTAACATCATTTATTAACTCTAAATAGACATTAAACAACAGTTATAACAACATACAACTCAATGATGATCTATATCCTATTTAAATTGTTAAAATGAAATTTTTATAAACTATAAATTAAAAGGAACAAGTAACTAATTTTAATGCTTAAAATTACTTAACTATGACTAATGAAGATAAACACACAAAGATTCTAAACTTAAAAGCACTTGTACAGTAAAATGCAAAAGTAACTTAAAAAGGCTTACAAATGGATCTAAGCTCAAGACAGTGGCTTGCACACAGTAAACCCAAGGATCACTACTCTAGTTTTATTACCCCATTAACTCAGCAACAACCAAATTCACCACTGCATCAACCATTTTTCATTTCCAAGGCCATATGAGCTTGATTTGACTTTTGTTGACCAAAACTCTAAACTGCTGGAAACTTGAATATAGGCTCACAAAAAGCTATGAGGAGCTTAAATGAGCTTGTGTGAGCTTAAAAACAAGCTAATAAAGGCTTTTGCATAAGATTTTGAAACTGAAAATATCAACAGTGAACTGAAAATATGAAACTTGAATGCATACTTGAATTAACACTTGAACTGAACTTAAATTGAAATAATAACTTGAGTTTTAACACATGGATACAAAAGGTAACAATTTAAAGCTTAACTTAAAACATACTTCTAAAAACGACATACAGTAATTTAAAAAACAAAAAAAAACTTGCTTCTCTCTTGACTCTTCCTCCTCTTTTATCCTTCAAATATCATCCACGTGGCTTTCTGATGCAATCCCACCTCTCAATTGGACCAATGGAAGTGTTTTGAGTGTATTAGCCTTTTCACATTTTTGGCGGGAAGTGGCAAATTCAACTGGTAGGCTCTGAAAACTAGCACTAGGGGGGGGGGGGTGGGTTTGTAGGGGTGATGATTGAGTGTGGGAAAGGTGTTTGGGATAAGGTGATGGGTTGCAGGGTGTTGGTCGGGGAAGCAAGAGGTGGAAGATGTACAGGACAGGTGTTGGGCGCGTTTTTGGTTATTTGACTTTCTTTGACCAAAGGGTCAAAAAGGAAGGGTCAAGGGGTTTTTGACAGGGGCTCAAAATAGAATAATGGCAGGGGTCCATGGGTATTGACAAGGTCCAATTGGTTTAAAAAGGTTTAATAACTATAAGGACCTAATGTGTAAATCCTGAAATTCAAGGGACTATTTCTGCCATTTCATCAAAGTTACCATAAGGACTAAAATTGACAACCTCAATAGTGCAAGGACTAAACTTGCCATTTTCCTATTTTCAAAGGACTATTTTTGCCAATTTCCAAAGTTCAGGGACTAAAGTTGTAATTTTGTAAATTTGAATCTCAAGGACCAATTTTGACAACTTTTGAATCCCTAAGGACTTAAAATGATATTTTTCTTTATTTGGTTTTACCAGGGACTGTTTTTGACAATTTTTCAAACTTGGGGGACTAAAACTGCCAATTATGCAAACTTGATACGTTTTTCACCAGATTTTGATGTTTTTGCATTTAAAACATATAAAACACTTGTTTGTGATATTTTTATCATTTTGAAGCATTTCTGAGTGTTTTCAGATGTTTTTGCAGTTTAATTGGTACAAAAATGATGAGTATTTACACACTCATCACCGGTCATCCGGGGATCAAGAGGACGTTGGCATTGGTCGAAGGCACTTATTATTGGCCAAGGATGGAGGACGATGTAGAGACATTCGTGCGAACGTGCCTTATTTTCCAACAAGACAAGATAGAGCAAAAGAAGTCCGGAGGATTGTTGAGCCTCTACCAACGCCCGAGGGACCATGGGAAAGCATTTCCATGGACTTTATCACATGCTTGCCGAAGTCGGAAGGAAATGGGAGTATTATTGTGGTGGTCGATCGATTCTCGAAGTATGAAACTTTCATTGCCGCACCACCCGATGTTACCGCGGAAGAGACGGCTAAGCTTTTCTTTAGAAATGTGGTGAAGTATTGGGGAGTGCCACATGTGATCGTTAGTGATCGAGATCCAAGATTCACGGGACGTTTTTGGACGGAGTTATTCAAGATCATGGGAATGGATTTGAACTTCTCTACGAGTTTCCATCCCCAAACGGACGGGAAACGGAGAGGGTAAACGCATTATTTGAGCTCTATCTTCGGCACTACGTAAGTGCCAACCAACATGATTGGGCTAAACTCCTTGATGTTGCTCAATTCTCTTACAACATGCAACGGAGTGAAGCCACGGGGAAGAGTCCTTTTGAGTTGGTCACGGGGCGCCAACCATTGACTCCGAATGCCTTAGCCGCATCATACGAGGGGAGTAGCCCGACCGCTTACAAAACAATGAAGGAATGGCATGAACAAGCGGACTTGGCCCGGGCTTCGTTGGATAAAGTGGATAAGAAGATGAAGAAGTGGGTGGATGAGAAAAGGGGACACGTCGAGTTCGAGGTTGGAGATCAAGTGATGGTGAAACTCTTGCCTCAACAATTCAAATCACTAAGGAAGGTGCACAAAGGTTTAATACGGAGGTATGAAGGCCCTTTCCCGGTGATAGGATGTATTGGAAAAGTATCTTATCGACTTCAATTGCCGCTCAAGTTGAAGATTCATCCGGTCTTCCATGTTAGCCTTCTCAAGCCTTACCATGAGGACGAGGAAGATTTGGAACGAGGAGTGTCCAAGTGGGCGCCAACAGCGGTTGTTACTTCGTACGATCGAGAGGTTGATGAGATCTTGTCGGATCGTACGATACGAAGACGAGGAGTGCCGAGCTATAAAGAGTACTTGATCAAGTGGCGTAATTTCCCAGATAGCGAACCAAGTTGGGAAGCCGAAGACTTGTTGTGGCAATTCGCGGACAAGATCAAGAAATATCACGAGGATGGCACGACGAGGACGTCGCGAGCTTAGGTGGGGGAGGATGTCACGTGGTGATCATTTTCAAGTGTGATCGGGATTCTAGATTATTCCACACTTCTCTTGGAAGCTCTTGGATAATCTTGGAAGACTTTAGAAGATATTGGAAAGTGTTGGAAGCTCTAGAATATCTTGGAAAGACTAGAACCTCATGGAAATTCTAGACTTCTCATGGAAGTATGTAGAACTTGTACATAGGATTAGTATAAATAGAGTAGGCCTCATTTGTTCAAGGCATCCTTTGAAGTTCACTTGTAATCAAAGCTTGTAAAGAGTTCTCTAATAAAACTAAGTGTTTCCATATTCCACTTGTATCCTTTCTTAGAAACTATCTTTCGTTACATACATCGTTGAGTATTCGAGCAAGGCTGAGCTTAGTCGAGACTAAGTGCCGCACGGGAGACCTTGTAGAGACAAGTCCGTGACACTTTTCTTTCTTTTGCTCCCTCCTGAATCGACAACTTTCTTTCTCAAAATCTCTTTAGTCTTCAAACACGTAGCGGAGAAAGTAGACTCTTGATTCTAGCACAATGGTTGTCGTTCTGGGAACATCATAACAACATAACTCACTTAGTATTGCATCCAAGTTGGTAAAAAGCCCCGATGTACACACACTACTTCTCCTTCTTCGGTATTAAGCACAGTTCCCTTCGTCAATCCAATCACGAAAGATGAAACACCAACTTCTCCCTCCTGATGGTTGCGAGCTATCGGAATCATCATAATGTTGCGTACATGACGTATTACCTTTTTCTTGATGCAATATTAAACCTTTTCTTGTTTAAGCAAATTTCCGTGAGAATATGTCGCAAAAATATACTCTCAATACGTTTCTCTCAAATCTACCTGAAATCGAACCTCCTTTGAATTCACCAGCTAATAGTAATGACCACATATGGAGATAACCCGATACGACTAACTTGAAAAGGAAGTAAACATCCCAACTTTGTGACTTACTGCTTTTTCTAAATTTTTGAACAATCCACATCTACGTGTGACACTGAATACTACAACGTAACTCCTTAAAGTGATAGTTATACATTGTGAGCACTACAACGTAACTCCTTACATCAGTTATAACCAGATTGTCAATTCATAATCGCTTATGAGAAAATGCCCCAACAAGTTATCTTGAGACTTGTAATCAACCAAACAACGTCTCAATAATAAAAAAAAAAGTACACCCATGAAATGTCACTTCAATTCCTCGTAAGCAATACCGTACAAAAACCCCGTAGTCATTTTTTGATCAAATTTTAGCTCAACCTGTGAATTGTGTATCCCCGTGAAAATTTTATCATGACCAAAATACCAATCTTCTAATACTTATAAAGAAATTGAATATCCAAAAAATTCAGATATTATATTTCTATACATCAAATCGCATCAAACGCCCAAATCCATTTGCCCAAATAAATATAAGCGTAAATCACTTAGGCCCATGTAAGATCCAGGTTTGTTCAGCCCAAGTCCAATCAATCTCAATGAACTGCTCATAGGCCCATTTTCCAATTCAGAAAAACGATCCAGCAAAAACCTTATAACCGGTTATAAGAGTGATGTTTCACACATAGTTATTTCACTTAAGCTAAAAATTAGGTCATAACCCTAAAAACACAATCTCAAATATTCTCCTACCACCAACCATTTTCTCTCCCACCTCTTATCATCAATCTGAAATCATTCTCAAATCTCACCTTCCTTTGTAACAATCCAACCTTCAAACCCTCCGTTTTTACACATTGACTGACACAAGAAACCCAATAGACGATCAACTTGAATCAGCAACATTTGTGAACGGTGTCAAGATCCTTGAAAAGGATCTCGGGTAGGTTTTAATATTTGATTTGATTTCGTTTTGAGTATATCCTCATCTTTGGATTCGTAGATAATAATTGAAGCGAGTCTTCAAAAACATAAATCAGTGATGAGGATGATTCGTCAAAAAAAATCTTTGTAAAGATTTAAAGACGAACCAATCTGAGATCTTTTGTTGTTTTCAATTATTTTCATCGAGTCTCGTTAGTTGAATAATTAGATTACAGATGATGATTGAGTCTTGGTTGTTGATGATGTTTGAAGTCGTGATGGTGATGGTTTTGTTGATAGGTGATTGTGTTGTCGAAGGTATTGGATTTGTAGATTGAGTTTTCTGTTTTTGATTTCATGGACCTATGATGTTTTAAAACTGAGGTCGAGAGATGAGTCTCGGTATTTTGTATATTGGTCAACAAAACGCAAGAGCAGTTGTTTTCTTTTAGGTCAAATCGCATAAGGTTATATCAAACCGCACCAATTCTTTTCTTTTTGAAGGTCAAATCGCATTAGTGTTTGTCAAAACGCAATGAGTTTTGTCAAAACGCACTATGAATCCTGTAACTCTCAAATCGCATCCAAAAGGGAGTCAAAACGCAGTCATTTTTTATAAACCGCAGAGAGGGTCTGTCAAAACGCAACCATTTTAACAAACCGCACTATAATTTTTTGACAAACCGCATTTTGTACTTTCCTAAAAAAAGGGGATTTTGGATTACTTTTTCTTCAAACCGCATCCAAGAAGTTTATGACCATTTTTTCGACCATATTGCAAAACCCAGAAAAAAACGCTCCAACATACCCATTTAGACCATATAAATAATAGATTGACCAATAAATTCACGGAAATGGTAACAAAAACTAGTCATAAAAATAAGAACCATGTGTTAGGAATTGGAAATTCCACGAGGAAGTGTCGGTCACCCCAATTATAGTCTAGCATATGTTAGCTCGTAGACATGTCAGTATTTACGTTATCTAGTAGTTAATTAGTTATTTATTAGCTTAGTGCAACACCGTGGAGGAAGGACGGGTCTTTACCCACTGTATGCCTGATCCACAGTCCGACAGGAGGACGTAGTCGTTGTAAGTATAAATACCCCTTACATCCATGGAAGGGGTGGTGCTTCATTCTTAATCTAATATTCTCTTTTTGTTTATCTCTCTAGAAACACCCTCTCCTCTCTTCATCTCTCTAAAACCATGGCTTACTTGTATCATCACCATCCAAGGCCACCCGAATCATCATAACACAATACGTGTAAGATCCTACAAATGGTACCAGAGCCAAGGTTATGGTGTTGTGTTGATTTTTTGTGGTTTTTGTACCTTATTTAAAACTGTTTTTGCATTTTTTATGGTCGAAAAAGTGTTGTTCCGTTTATTATTCTGGGTATAGTTTTTTAACAAAGGTGTGTATCCTTCTTTTGGTCAAAAGTCACATAGTCTATTCACAGTTATACATCTGTTTTGTGTAAGCATTTGTCCAAACAGTCATGTTCAAAATATCATCTTTATTACTTTATATGAAGTTTTACATATCCGTGAAAATTTGTGGTCAACTGGTAAATTTCTTGGTCAAAATGGGTCAAAGAAGCAGTTTCATATGGTGCTTTTCTGAGTTATATGAATCTGGTCTATACTCTTGGTCAAAGTGGGTAAAATGAAGCATATTCTATGCAAGTTTTTCTGGGTTTGCTATGAAAATGGTCGAAAAACATGGTCGGAAACATCATCGGAAAAAGTCAACGTGGTCAAAACCCTCTTTTTATGCATAACTTGGAAAGTTAGGCGTATGGTTACGCATATGCATCTGTTTTTACGCCTAAGAAGGTCTTACGACTAAAACTTTCACTTAAGACTCATCTACACTATGAATACGAGTAGCTGTGAAGTTACTCGTAAGGAACCTTGCTTACGAGTAAGTACCTACGCGTAAGGCTCTTGCATAAGGTCTTACGCCTATGGTCTTATGCATAAGCTTTACGCGTATGACCAAGGCTTAAGCATATGAATGGTTACGCGTAAGAGACCATGACTTTACGCATAAGCTAAATGACCAGTTTTACGCATAAGGTTTCAAGCTAAAACAAAGTTACAAGTATGCTCTACGCATAAGCTGAAAGTTACGCATAAGAAAGTATTAACGAGCAGAAACAAAAGAAATAACTTATGCGTAAACTCAATGACCAAGACTTGACCACAAGCAAACCACATACCAAATACCAAAGAACAACTCGACCTCAGTCCATAAAAACATTTTAACAGATCCGAAAAACCATCTCCAACAAATCCCAAATCTATCCTATCATATCATCATTTAACAAACCTCACCATCTCAACTCCAATCAAACAAACAATTCGTTTTCAAAAAAAGTTCATCTAATCTCAGTTTTGATTCGTTTTTTTTTGTAATCTTTTCAAGATTATTTCAAATGAATCAATTTCTTCATCGATCTTATTGTGATATTATTCGAAGACAAAGAAAGAGTATAACAACTATGTTATCTCGTTTCTTTAATTCGTTCATGAAAAGAAAAAAGAAAACGTAATCTGTCACACCCTCGCCGGAGGCGGAAGCACGAGGTGTAACGGAAGGGAACATAAGCACAAGATAATAGAACATACCAACATTAATATTAAAAAGAAATATTACACCATTACAATACCAGTTTAGCCGACATCGGCGAATATATTACAAAGCTTAGATTCCAAAATATTATGTTTTATACATAATGATTTATATTGACAAGTGAAAGCTTCATTATGCAAGACTTGGTAGAAAGAGCTTACTAACAATCACCTGAAATGCATGAGAGAAAAACGGGTCAACTATGAAAATAGTTGGTGAGTAAACACGTTTAGCAAAAATAAGAAAATTCGTAAGAAATATTCAAAGCTTTCGGTCAACGAAAATAGTTCTCAAAGCAAAGGCATTGTGTATCCACTCAGTTCCAAATTCCGCCCATACAAAACTTGCAACCTGTGTGTACACAACCCATTGCACAAAAATATAGTGCGTCAAGTAGTCAAGTGTAAGTGGTCATAATAGTTCACAATATAGCACCACGAATATAATAATGTAGGGATGCTCCGAACATAGGAGACTTTGCACTGCTCCAACAAGGGAGACTCCTTTGTCACTCGACCACCTAGGCGAGAATTATTGAGACCGCTCCACCAATAAGGCGAGACTTTATAGTGATGCTCTGAACAGGGGAGACTTTGTACTGCTCCAACAAGGGAGACTCCTTTGTCACTCGACCACCTAGGCGAGAATTATTGAGACCGCTCCACCAATAAGGCGAGACTTTATAGTGATGCTCCGAACAGGGGAGACTTTGTACTGCTCCAACAAGGGAGACTCCTTTGTCACTCGACCACCTAGGCGAGAATTATTGAGACCGCTCCACCAATAAGGCGAGACTTTATAGTGATGCTCCGAACAGGGGAGACTTTGTACGGTTCAATAAGTTCAAATAAGTAATAGGTTCGTAATTAAGTTCAAGGATTTGATTCGAGTTCACAAGTTCTAGTCAAACTAGTTAATAAAAGTAGTAAAAAATTTAGCTCAAGAAAGGTTCATGCATTTCGCCCCAAGATATAGTAAAAACGGTAAAAGGGGGTTTGTGATTACTCACTTGGTAAACTGAGGCGATGACAAAAGTGAGTACACCGAGGTATAATGTGAAACTTTAATCTTGACCTATGATGAATGATATGATATGTCATGAGTTGCAATGTAATGTTATGCATGCATTCCATATGTTATTTATACCATTTGCGAGTTTTTGAAAATATCACTTGTCGTCGAAAAATACTCTTTTGACGTCTTGACCCTTCAAAAATGACTTTACAAGTTTTTACGTCAAAATGTCATCCTACAATGGTTTTATAATGATTTTTGGTGAAATTACCACTTTTCGTCGCAAAACAATGACGTCGGAATTTTCATGAAATCAACAAAAATAGCTACGGAAAAATAGTCGTAAAATGGTGTACGTCGATCGTTAGAGAACGAACTCGACGGTTTTGGAAAGTTTGTATCGATATCTAAAAGTTTCAGTTCAGGAGTTTTCGTCCAAAAGGTCTCGATCATAAAGATATCAAGGGTTAAAGATAGTGATTTTTGCTAATTGTGTGCAGAAAAATGAGTTTCGGCCAAGTTTGAACATCCGTAATTAATTCACTATAAATCCGCTATACAAACGGCTTGTTGTTTTGAAAAATATGGCCGGTGAACTTGATTTTACTAGAAGACATTTCGTTCCAAAAAGTTTCACATCATGGTTAAAAACTGCCGCAAACATGGACGTTACAGCTACTAAAATACTTGTATCGTAAAAATAATATAGATTTTCAGAAAATAATAGTTACGGCAACTTTATAAAAACGTGCATATCTTTGTCGTTTTAAATCCGTTTTCTACGTATAATATGTCCTTAGCTTCGTATCGAAGAAAACTAATTTATTTTTGACTAGTCGAAATAATTTGTGAAGCTTAAGGCTCGTTTTTGACCCGAACAAACTAAAAACTGCATGCTGAAATTTCAGAAAACTATTTATTTCGTCGTCAAACTTTAAAAATCCATAACTTCTTCGTTATAAGTCCGTTTTTATCCGTTCAAAAGGCCACGGATTCGTTTTAAAGTATATTTTCTAAATATCAAGGCCAAAGTTTCGTACCAACAGTAGGTTTTTCCAGAAATTCGAAACAAGGACAGAACCTTTATATATAGTTATCGAAAATAGTTTTTCTCGGACAAAACCTATTCTAATCCCTTCAAATCAACTCCAAAGCTAATCTAATCCTACCATACACCTTCTTAGGGTGTCATGGGTTCCTAATCACCATCAAGACCAAAGAATACCATGGGAATAATTATAGGATGACCAAAGTATATAAATAACTCTAAAATCATGAAATAAATGGTATAAATCACATATCATGCATACTATCTCCAAAAATGAAAAGATGAATATGAAAATGAAAAGGAAACATGAAAATGAAAGAAACTTGCTTACAAATGAATATGATGAGGTGAAAGTAACAAGGATTTGCCTAAATACTCTTGGTTTTTATTTCAAAACCATATAAAGAGTATACACTAGATTGTAAATAACACTTGATCTTGAGAAAATATTTTGATCCCTTGTGAAGACCTTGTAGAACCGGTCTTGAGATGAAAAAGAAAGAGAGGAGAGCAACTACACTAACTAATGAAAGAATGAGAATGAAATAATTCAATGAATGAAGTGTAAACTTGTACATTCAAAGAAGACATTTTTACCACTTCATTAATGGCAACCCCCATAGGGCCGGATATGGGGGATTGTGTTTCACATTATGTTTTTTTTTTTTTTTTTTTTTTTTTTACTTGTATATATTATATACTTGTAACAATTTTAAGAAAAGTGTAAGTTATGTGTAGTTAAATGTATAATTAAAGGTAAATGGAAATTTTTAGGTAAAAGAGATGTTTAATAGATCACAGTAGGATGAAATGAGATGTTAAAAATTGTAAAAATACATTCCTTGTGAAATTTGAGTGATAAAGTAATTATCGAATAATTTTTAAGAAAACGACGTAATAATTAAACTTTAACGATTTATATACGAAATAAATTCAAAACACTAGGAAATCTCAAAATATAGTTTTTATAAACTAAATATAAGTTTAAAAATACACCGGGATCATTTTTGAAAGTAACGGGTTAAATATTCAAAATAAAAACTCACGCGATAAAGATTATTAAATAAAAATTACGCGTTGAAGGTGAAATGAAATGCCATGAATGAACTAATATGATGCATATATAATTTAAGAAATGACCGGAATTTGAGAATTGTGACATTCTTCCCATGTCAGCGGAATCACGTCCCCGTGATTCGATTAACGATACTATGGTCCGAACCTCGACAAGAGTTCTAAAAGTTCATGATCGTACGAACAGTCTAAATGATCATATCAATGCCCATGCGTACAGGTTCCCCATTCAACTAAGTACGTGCCCGTGATTAGATTTGATGGGGTAAACTTACCCAATATCGAACGTAGCTCTCAAAAGACCTTTAGGTAGTCGATTCTAATTTAATCCCACAACTCATCAAACAAGAACTGTCATGAGATTAAACTAAACCGACTTGAGTAAACTTGTCTCTTAGCTTGATTTTCGCAACTCATCAAACAAGAACTGTCACTAGATCAAGCTAGGAAACAAGTTGTTAGAAAGATAGGAATCAACATCCTTGAATGAAGTCTTTTGAAAGATTCGCTCGATATTGGATTTGCTTACACAATCAAATCAAATCAACAAAATATATAACAACTAAGGTCGATATTAATAGGTCTCAAATTAATCAATGTCGTGAACGTGGTAAAGATTAGGAGGAAGTTATGCACTCAAAATCATGTCGAACAGAAATAAGGTGGTTGTTCAAAAGAATGTACCCGTTACGCGTTGCGGGCTTCCTCGGTGCCCAGATAGAATGCTCGACCACGTGCGGGAGGAATTTCAATGTTCTGATCTTGTGGGCCTTCTATTGCCAACGCCAGGTTTGGACGATTACCTCCTTGATTGGGAGTTCTTTTCAGCTTTGGACAGGTATTGCGAAGGTGATCTAGACTTCCACACTCGTAACATGCTTTTCTCTGTCCTTGATTTCTAGTTCTGTTTGAGCAATTTCGCGCGAAGTGGCCCGTCTGTCCGCATTTGCCACACTTTCGGTAGTCTCCTAAGTGATGATAATTACATCGAGTACACAAAGGATGTGGACCTGTATATCTTTTGCGCCCCTGGTTGGTCGCCCCATAGTTCTGGGTTATTCGCTGCCTCTTGTTTTGCTGATTCTGGTCTCGGCTTCCCTGGTGATCCTCCTGTCGCTTTCGTCCATTGTTTGAAGTACCTTCTCCGTTGTTGGTTCGTCTAGCATCGAGATGTATTATAATTTGGGTGAGTAGATCCGCTATTCCAGCAGCGTTGTTGTTTGGATCGTCATTGTTGTTTGGGTTGCCGTTGTTGTTACCTCCTGAACGTGTGTTTCTTGCAGCCATGATCCTACAGAGGACCAAAACATCGGGTTGAGTAAACGACATTCGAACGAAGCCAGATGAGGTGCAGAACGGTGGTAATGTGTGTTATAGTGATCGAAACATGACAGGAACAGAGGCATGCTATGTCTAACAAGTCGAAAGATGGAAAAGAGAAGATATGAACAAGGTACGGTAATGTGGACGTGAACGTAAAAACATGCCATGCATACCCACCCGACCAATGCAACTTCAGGTGACCAGACTCTAAAGACTCGACTAAACATGATTTAAAACTACCACTCTTATCATTGCATGGTTCTTCATAAATTAGACATAGTTGATCAGGCTATGTATAATTTATGAGTAACGATGCAACGATAGGACTAGTTGACTCAGATGATGTTCAATGTTTAATAAAAAAAATTTCGGTTATAGCTGTGATTTTTATTTTTGAAAAATCGGCATTCTCTATAACCTTTGGCTCTGATACCAATCTGTCACACCCTCGCCGGAGGCGGAAGCACGAGGTGTAACGGAAGGGAACATAAGCACAAGATAATAGAACATACCAACATTAATATTAAAAAGAAATATTACACCATTACAATACCAGTTTAGCCGACATCGGCGAATATATTACAAAGCTTAGATTCCAAAATATTATGTTTTATACATAATGATTTATATTGACAAGTGAAAGCTTCATTATGCAAGACTTGGTAGAAAGAGCTTACTAACAATCACCTGAAATGCATGAGAGAAAAACGGGTCAACTATGAAAATAGTTGGTGAGTAAACACGTTTAGCAAAAATAAGAAAATTCGTAAGAAATATTCAAAGCTTTCGGTCAACGAAAATAGTTCTCAAAGCAAAGGCATTGTGTATCCACTCAGTTCCAAATTCCGCCCATACAAAACTTGCAACCTGTGTGTACACAACCCATTGCACAAAAATATAGTGCGTCAAGTAGTCAAGTGTAAGTGGTCATAATAGTTCACAATATAGCACCACGAATATAATAATGTAGGGATGCTCCGAACATAGGAGACTTTGCACTGCTCCAACAAGGGAGACTCCTTTGTCACTCGACCACCTAGGCGAGAATTATTGAGACCGCTCCACCAATAAGGCGAGACTTTATAGTGATGCTCCGAACAGGGGAGACTTTGTACTGCTCCAACAAGGGAGACTCCTTTGTCACTCGACCACCTAGGCGAGAATTATTGAGACCGCTCCACCAATAAGGCGAGACTTTATAGTGATGCTCCGAACAGGGGAGACTTTGTACTGCTCCAACAAGGGAGACTCCTTTGTCACTCGACCACCTAGGCGAGAATTATTGAGACCGCTCCACCAATAAGGCGAGACTTTATAGTGATGCTCCGAACAGGGGAGACTTTGTACGGTTCAATAAGTTCAAATAAGTAATAGGTTCGTAATTAAGTTCAAGGATTTGATTCGAGTTCACAAGTTCTAGTCAAACTAGTTAATAAAAGTAGTAAACAATTTAGCTCAAGAAAGGTTCATGCATTTCGCCCCAAAATATAGTAAAAACGGTAAAAGGGGGTTTGTGATTACTCACTTGGTAAACTGAGGCGATGACAAAAGTGAGTACACCGAGGTATAATGTGAAACTTTAATCTTGACCTATGATGAATGATATGATATGTCATGAGTTGCAATGTAATGTTATGCATGCATTCCATATGTTATTTATACCATTTGCGAGTTTTTGAAAATATCACTTGTCGTCGAAAAATACTCTTTTGACGTCTTGACCCTTCAAAAATGACTTTACAAGTTTTTACGTCAAAATGTCATCCTACAATGGTTTTATAATGATTTTTGGTGAAATTACCACTTTTCGTCGCAAAACAATGACGTCGGAATTTTCATGAAATCAACAAAAATAGCTACGGAAAAATAGTCGTAAAATGGTGTACGTCGATCGTTAGAGAACGAACTCGACGGTTTTGGAAAGTTTGTATCGATATCTAAAAGTTTCAGTTCAGGAGTTTTCGTCCAAAAGGTCTCGATCATAAAGATATCAAGGGTTAAAGATAGTGATTTTTGCTAATTGTGTGCAGAAAAATGAGTTTCGGCCAAGTTTGAACATCCGTAATTAATTCACTATAAATCCGCTATACAAACGGCTTGTTGTTTTGAAAAATATGGCCGGTGAACTTGATTTTACTAGAAGACATTTCGTTCCAAAAAGTTTCACATCATGGTTAAAAACTGCCGCAAACATGGACGTTACAGCTACTAAAATACTTGTATCGTAAAAATAATATAGATTTTCAGAAAATAATAGTTACGGCAACTTTATAAAAACGTGCATATCTTTGTCGTTTTAAATCCGTTTTCTACGTATAATATGTCCTTAGCTTCGTATCGAAGAAAACTAATTTATTTTTGACTAGTCGAAATAATTTGTGAAGCTTAAAGCTCGTTTTTGACCCGAACAAACTAAAAACTGCATGCTGAAATTTCAGAAAACTATTTATTTCGTCGTCAAACTTTAAAAATCCATAACTTCTTCGTTATAAGTCCGTTTTTATCCGTTCAAAAGGCCACGGATTCGTTTTAAAGTATATTTTCTAAATATCAAGGCCAAAGTTTCGTACCAACAGTAGGTTTTTCCAGAAATTCGAAACAAGGACAGAACCTTTATATATAGTTATCGAAAATAGTTTTTCTCGGACAAAACCTATTCTAATCCCTTCAAATCAACTCCAAAGCTAATCTAATCCTACCATACACCTTCTTAGGGTGTCATGGGTTCCTAATCACCATCAAGACCAAAGAATACCATGGGAATAATTATAGGATGACCAAAGTATATAAATAACTCTAAAATCATGAAATAAATGGTATAAATCACATATCATGCATACTATCTCCAAAAATGAAAAGATGAATATGAAAATGAAAAGGAAACATGAAAATGAAAGAAACTTGCTTACAAATGAATATGATGAGGTGAAAGTAACAAGGATTTGCCTAAATACTCTTGGTTTTTATTTCAAAACCATATAAAGAGTATACACTAGATTGTAAATAACACTTGATCTTGAGAAAATATTTTGATCCCTTGTGAAGACCTTGTAGAACCGGTCTTGAGATGAAAAAGAAAGAGAGGAGAGCAACTACACTAACTAATGAAAGAATGAGAATGAAATAATTCAATGAATGAAGTGTAAACTTGTACATTCAAAGAAGACATTTTTACCACTTCATTAATGGCAACCCCCATAGGGCCGGATATGGGGGATTGTGTTTCACATTATGTTTTTTTTTTTTTTTTTTTTTTACTTGTATATATTATATACTTGTAACAATTTTAAGAAAAGTGTAAGTTATGTGTAGTTAAATGTATAATTAAAGGTAAATGGAAATTTTTAGGTAAAAGAGATGTTTAATAGATCAAAGTAGGATGAAATGAGATGTTAAAAATTGTAAAAATACATTCCTTGTGAAATTTGAGTGATAAAGTAATTATCGAATAATTTTTAAGAAAACGACGTAATAATTAAACTTTAACGATTTATATACGAAATAAATTCAAAACACTAGGAAATCTCAAAATATAGTTTTTATAAACTAAATATAAGTTTAAAAATACACCGGGATCATTTTTGAAAGTAACGGGTTAAATATTCAAAATAAAAACTCACGCGATAAAGATTATTAAATAAAAATTACGCGTTGAAGGTGAAATGAAATGCCATGAATGAACTAATATGATGCATATATAATTTAAGAAATGACCGGAATTTGAGAATTGTGACATAATCTACAACACATAAACCTACCCGAGACCCATAGGATCTTGAAGTCATCTTCTTGATTCGTTCTATAATGAAAACAATTTAGAAAAAGTACGGTAGTTTTATGTGAGATGTGTTGGAAGCTGAGAGGAGATATGATTTGAGATGAGTTTGTAGTTGAGAGGATATAGAGTGTGGTAGGCGTATTCTTTCACAGAAGTGTATTAGGGTTATGATAATTTTTAAGTTAAGTAACATATCTATGTGACGTTTTGATATGTGGTCTTATAACCGGTTAGTTTTGTTGGGATGGGCTTTGGATGTGTTTTTGCTTATGGTCTATTATATGAAGGATTTGGGCTTTCTGCTATGGATCAGACTTTCTGATGGGTTGATATAACCGAATGTGGACTTGAGCTTGACTTCGTCTACTAATTTTTGGACTGATAGGTGTTTGTGTCACCCGAATATTTTTAAGGAAAATCATTTTGATTCAAATTTTGACACTTGGTGGTGATATAATGTCGGTATATTTGGTATGGTATAATTTCACGGAAGGATACAAATTCACGGCTTGAGCGAAAAAGTGAAAAATGACTACGAGGTTTGTGTACGGTTTTATTGAAGTGACGTTATCTTCATATGTGGTCATTACTTTTAGACGATGAATCAATGGAGGTTCAATTTCTGCAATTCCCATGAGATATTCGACGCCACAAAATGTCAATGATACTTCACAGTCTAAGCAAAATCTTTCTAAGAATCATCAGCGTCAGTCATGTTTTTTTCAAGATGTTTGTTTTTGACAAGAACTTGTCGTGCAAATAGTCGTACACGTTATGATGCTTCCGAAAGTTCGAAACCATCATGGGGGAGAAACGTGTACTTTGATGTGTTACGGTCAACCTTTAGGGGGAAGTAGTATATAAAACTTGACTTAGTATGGTTTGTGAAGCTGTCTACATTTGGGTATAGAATTGTTCATGGTGGAGAAGAAACGTTGAAGAACCAATGCATGTTCCCCTAAAACAGATATTCACCGAAACCAAAGTTGTCTTAACACATTCAAGCTGACATTGTTTACGGTTTTGTCTTGATTTTGTAAAATCCCGCGAAAGAAATTATTTCTCGGTTTAAATCATAGACTTGTAAAATCCCGTAACAATGGAAACATCCTGGTAAAATTAATGAGCATTTCCGGATCTATCTTGCGGTTTATTCTTGGTTTTGTAAAATCCCGCGAAAGAAACTATTTCTCGGTTTAAACCATAAAATTGTAAAATCCCGTGATGATGGAACCATCCTGGAGAAAGGAAAATGTATTTCGAGATCTTTTCTGATGCTGGTGCTACGGTTTCTACTTCGAAGAAGGGATAAAAGGGTGTACTTCATGAATTGGATGTGTGTTTGGATATTCATCATGGCAGTTTGGTTATTACATGGTTTTACAGGGTTATGTGCTTCCTACCATGGTCGGGATGAAACCATTATCATAGTTCACTTAAAACGTCAAAGGAGGCTAGATTTGAGCTTTTAACCAGAAGATGTGACAACGGGGTTAATTCACTATTATTTATTTGAGGTTGAAGTAAAATATCACGGGCAAGTGTACTTAGTATCTGAAGGTATCGGGGATGGTTGGATGAAGATTCTTCATGATCCTTGTTCAAGCTTATTAACAAAAACAAAGACTTGGAAATCTAGTTATTGTTGGGTGTCTTTTACCACTTGGGGGAATTGGGCTCATACCACCACAAAATAACTATCACTTTAAGGAGTTACGTTGTAGTGCTCAGTGTCACATTCAATTGTGGATTTTCAAGAGGTGATGTACGTCTTATACTTGATGGTTGGTTGGTTGAAGAGTATAGAGTACTTAGAGAGTACTTAGAGATGCTAATGGAAATCGGCACCGCTCTTTGTTACATATGTGCAAGTTTAAGTCACGAGTTCGGGTTAGTTTACTTCAGGGTCAAATTTATCATATTGGGTTATCTCCATCAGCTGTCACTACAAAGAGCCTACTGAATGATAATGGTGGTTGATTACAAGTTTTGCCAAGAGAGCTGAAAAGAGAGAGATTATGACGTATGAACACAACAGTTCATGCCTCGTTCTCTAAAGAAAAGAAAAGTGTATGTGTCAGTGCGCTTTATCTTCTGAAGAAGAGAAATCTTCTTATTATGACCATTCTCATCAACATGCTTCATACTTTTTCCATGTGCTTCAGTCATCAAGTGAACCTGGCTACCACTGATTGTTTACTCATTCCACTTGCTCGATTATAATGAAGATGGCGACATCATGTGCTAACTTTGTGGGAGAGAAGTGTGAATAGAACATTCGGATGATTTTCACTTATTTAATCAAGAATGGCAACTCCGTATGCAATTCTTGAGGGGGAGAAGAAGTGTGAAACTACTGCATGGTTGATTGATATTTGAGAATATATGGTCAAACGGCTCCAAACTCATGTAAGAACCGATCTTCTTCTTATTGGGTCATCTTCACATGGAGTTGTTCTTCTAAGAGCCGTTAGTTGACATCTTCACTCGGACTGATGAGTTTATCGACAAAGTGCTTCCGGTTAATGCTTCACGTACACATCAACATGATGATTCCGAACAATCTCTCTGTTCTTGTTTGATGTGATTGGTAGTTTGGTGTTACCATTTCGTGTGTTCGCTGCGTCCTGATTGCTGATTTCCTTGATGAACATCTTTCGGTTCTTGTTTGATTGGGAGGGATTTTAGTTAAGGGGAATTGCAAGATGTAAGTTAATTGGGATGCTTTTTGGTGGGATGCTTTTTGGTGTGAGTTGAAGATGTTAACTATCTATTCCCCAACTGAACAATCTTGAAGAAGGTCGAGTCTACAGTCAGTTCTACATTCTCTGCTACATGTTAGAAGACTAAAGACGTGTTGCATTTAACAATCTAAAGACTTCTTCTTAATCTGGGCTGTTATCAAACAGATTGTCGGTTTTGTTAGGAATCAGAAAATTCCATTATTGAAGAGTCGGTCACCCCAACTATTATCTAGCATAAGTTAGCTCGTAGACTTATCGTTAGTTACTTATTTATGTAGTTATTTAGTTAGTCAGTAGCGTAAAATAGTTTAGTGCAACACCGTGGAAGAAGGACGGGTCTTTACCCTCTGTATCCCTGATCCACAGGCCGTCAGGAGGTCGGTTAGTTTGTAACCTATAAATACCCTCTACCTTGCAAGGTAGAGGGTTGGATGTTCTTTGGTAATCTAATATTCTACAAGTTTCTCTTACTAGAATATCCCACTCTTTCTCTCTCTAAAACCATCTAAGTGCTCATTGTGTTAATGTTATGATGTGTATGTGAAATCCAATATCCTACAATTGGTATCAAGAGCCATGGTTAGATCATATCTTGCACATCTTTGGATTTCTAGTGGTTTTTAGGTGGTTTTTTAGTTTGAAAAAGTTTAGTGGTTTTTGCATCATTTGGTTGATTTCTTGTGTTAAAGTTTGAATTTTGTTAGTACTTTTATGTTTAGAATCATCACAAGTGTTTAGGTTTTCATTTGGTAAGCTTGAATCATCTTGGTTGGGTTGTTTTTGGATTGAAAAGTGATGTTTATATGGTTTTTCTTGCTAGCGACTTAGCTCACGGACTACTTTCTTCGTAGCGACTTGCTTTACAAATTTGTAGCGAGTTACAGTTTTAGACTTAGCGAGTTAGATCTAGCGATTTACAGTACAAGTAGTGGACTCTCCACTACGGGTAGCGACTTGGTGGTAGCGACTTGGTCTGTAGCGAGTTGCTCTTTAGCGACTCGCATCTTTAGCGACTTGAGTAGCGAATTGCTGCCAAAATCTGGCTAGCGACTTGGTACTCTAGCGACTTAGTGGTGTGGCGAATTAAGTGTTGGCGACTTGGTGTAGT
Source organism: Chrysanthemum seticuspe (assembly GCA_019973895.1). Classification (NCBI taxonomy): domain Eukaryota; kingdom Viridiplantae; phylum Streptophyta; class Magnoliopsida; order Asterales; family Asteraceae; genus Chrysanthemum; species Chrysanthemum seticuspe. The sequence goes on from BPTQ01000009.1 coordinate 161,071,842, forward strand.
ATCTTCTAGCGACTTGGGATTATTACTATTTAGTTGGTAGCGAGTTAGTTCTAAATCCCTAGAGACTTGGGGAGTAATTCATAATAAAACAATGTCAGTCATCACGGATCCTTTAATCACCAAAGTACTTGCTCTCTATGACACAGCACAGAATAGTGAAGCAGAATGCTTATCTGAATGCCATACACTTAATGATTCAGTATCGATTAATCAGAACAACTCAAATAAGTCACTCTTAATGTCTGCACAAGATGCTAAGAATATGGAATGCACCAGTGAGCCGTTTCAACATCTCAGTCTGCTTCTCAAATTACTCTTATCTACAACCATGGATTGAACAAGTTGTGCCATCCTTCGTCAGGATTTTCCCACTTTAACAAGAACTGTTTTGCTTAACTTAGAACGACTGAGGTTTCAAATTACCAAAGAAAAGCTCTCAACTGATGATTCTCATGCTGCTCTCCAAACCATCTTCAACCAATTTCAGCCACTTACCCGGGAAGAATACTCCTCAGATTTTGATAATATCATGACTGGAATGTCTTTCAAGAAGCACACGGGAATGGAAATTCATGAGTTCAGAAACTCATTTATTCAACTTATGAGTAATATGGAAACATACATCGAGGAAGCTACTAAAGAGAATAACAAGCTGAAGGAATTGAATGAGTGTCAAGAGTGTCCATGGAACAATGATGACGTGTCATGCTTCATTCCAGTTGAACCAGCAGAAGACACTGATTGCAGAATCTCAGTTGTGATGGAAAAGGATGAAGAGAACAGCACTGATCTTAAATTCTCAGAGTCAGAAAAGGTATCAATCAACAAGGTACACTTATCTGATCACACAAATTCTCACAAAAAGGTACATGACTCTTACCCTGAACATAACAATGTGGAATCAATCTTTGTTTTGTCTAAATCCAATGCAAGTAACATGATTGAAAAAAAGGGTATATGATGAGCTTTCAAACAAATTTTCAATTCTTGAAAAACACTGTATCTCTTTGCAAATTGAAATACAACATAAGAATGAAATGTTTTATGCAAAAAAACAGTGTAGTAATCTGGAACTTCCAGAATTTAGAGAATTTTTTGAAATTAATCAGTTAAAATCCCAGATTCAGGACAAAGATTCGACCATAAGAAATCTGAAATCGCTTCTTTCAGAAGCCCAGAAATATGACTGTCATGAGATGAGTGATACACTAGAATCTAGAAATTCTGAACTAGCTCTATGTGTGTCCAACCTTCTAAGAGAAAATGAGCATTTAAGAAAGAACCTTGAGGAAACAAACTCTAAGTTAGTCAATCAATCTAACCTCTTGATGAAAGATATTGATGATCTCAAAGCACAAATTCAGGATAAGAGCTTCAATATTGTTGCCCTAAAAAATGAGCTCAGGAAGTATGTTGGAAATAGGATGAACACTAAGTTTGCAAAACCTTCAACTTTGGGAAAGTCAAATGTTCAGAACCACTTGAAACGAACAGTTATTAAACAACCTAATGCCTTTAGGTCTGAAAGAGCTAAACCATTGAAATCTAAGCTTACATCCCAAGTTGATAATAAGTCTGTTTTGTCAAAACCAGTCACTTCATTGCCTAGTTCAGATATGATGAATCCCAAGCATAGGACTAATGGTCATCACCCACAGATCAGAAATGCAATAAGCTTAACTAGGTCTCATGCAAAACATCGTCTGACAGATCAATCCCCTAAGAAATTCTCTTATCACAAAAGGACAAATAGTCAAAACAAGGCTGTGCACTCATTTAGTTCAACTAACTGTGGCTTCAAATGGATTCCCACTGGCAGATTATTTAAGTTTACAGGACTTAAACGAACTTACATCCCTAGATCATGCCTCAAATGGATTCCCACAGGTAAACTTTTCAAGAATGTAGAACCTAATAGGATCTCCATTAATGATAAGTCTGTATTATACTGTGATGCATCCAAATGTGAGACTAATCATGTCACTAACTCTTCTATGTACAAATCTACATGTGCTTCCAGTACAATGTGCTCTCAGTCTTTTTCAGGTACAATGCTCAACTCAATCAGGAACTTCATGACTTGGTTCCCATCAGAAATGAACATAGCTCATTCAGGAGCTATAGCGTGCAACAGTTGATGCACTACTTACTTTGACTCCTATTCATCTTGAATCAGGACTCGTTCATCCATATCTATGTATAAATCATGTTTCTTAAAATATATATATATATATATATATATATATATATATATATATATATATATATATATATATATATATATATATATATATATATTTTTAAATTTACAATTTTATCATGTTTTTTCCTATCTAATAAAGAATATTTTCACTGTGATCGATAACATCTACGGTCCTAGAAATGTCATTCAATAATGGCACGGGATCATAGATGAAGTTCGAACAATTGAAATATTCTTGTTTCTTTATATCGGGGTAAACTTATGTCAATCAATGTTCTTTGATGACCTTGATTGAGGGGGAGATTGTGTATATGTTTTTCTTGACTACCTATGCCATTGGCTTCTGTGCTGGTTATAATGCTTGCTCGTTTGTAAGTTGAGGTCGTGTTTTGCCTTTGTAACTATCTGGTTATGGTTTTTCTAGGTTGTGGTCGTATCTTGCTCATGTGATTATCATTGTGTACCTACGTATTAAGTGCCTTGCTTAGATTTAAATGCTTATGTGTCTAAATGTTTAATTGATTCATGGTGATCAGTGTGATAATCTTTGCTAGAGGCTTAGTCTATAATCCGTGTTTGCAACTTACCACTCGTTCATCAATACCACAAGGAACCAAACTTGCCATATAGTGAAAGTTATGTTGCACTAGCGACTTACCTCACCTCATGTTAAAACCACAAGGACCAATTGTGTCATACGGTCAAAGATAGTTGGTATACCCCTAGCGAATTACCTCTTAGCGAGTTACCATTTCTTTTCCTCAACAAGTTTTATTTTCTTTCTCTCTCTCGTTTTTCTCTTCCTCGTCATAGTGCTGATCTTAGCGACTTAGCAAGAGGTTTGCATCTAATCCCTCTCATCTTTGTTCTCTTAAGCGTTTGGGTAAAGTTACTAACTTGTCTCTATATCCAGATTCTTTCGAGCTCGTGATTTGTGATTATTTGTCTCTCGCTTAGGTTCGATTTTTCATGTAATCGTGTGTTTGTTGCTAGTATAATGATTGAACGGGTTCAAAGTGTTTGGAATATATTGTTTGGAATATATTGTTTGGAATACATTGATGTATGGTTAAGAGGATTGGACTGTTGGGTTTATGTTAGGAGTGTTCTTGCTGGCGATGTAACTTGTTCTTGGTAGCGACTTAGTTTGAATGTTCTTCATAGCGAGTTAGCGTTCAACTTAGCGACTACGTTTCTGTAGCGAATTAGTTCACCATATTCTAGCGACTTGGTTAGCGAGTTAGTAGTTAGCGACTTGTATTTACAAGTTAGCGAATTAGTAACATTAGCGACTTTGTTAACGAATTTGTAGTGACTTGGGTGTGTTACTGTTCATGGCGACTTGTCTTCACAAGCTAGCGAATTAGTAACCTAGCGACTTAGTTAACAGTTTTGTAGCGACTTGGTTTAGTTACTGTTCATGGCGACTAGTCTTTACAAGGTAGCGAATTAGCATGGCGACCTAGAGTGCTAAACAATTAGCGACTTGTCTATGACTCTAGTGATGGCGGCTTGTATTTACAAGTTCTCCACATTGTTCACTTTCATGTTGCAAATGTATCTTAGGGTCAAGGGTTATTAAAATGTTTAAAGGTCCATTGTTATAGTTGATCTCTCTCTCAATACTTAGGTACTCCTAATTCAATTTGTTGAGTCTACACACTCTATGTAATCTGCTATGTCAAGTCTGTTTAGGCAAAAGGTACTTGGTTTCTCTCACGACAACCAAAATGTTTCTTTTTCCTCATGCACTCTTGTTATATCACTTTTACATTTGTGTCGTAGTTCATGTCATGATCCCTTTGCTATGATCTCTTTTGCCTGTTAATCCCTTATCTGCTCGTCATGTGAATATTTATCTGTATGATTATACTTCATTGAATTATCTCTTTTATGAAAGTTGTCATATATATCTCTGTATGTGTTTTTGGGAACTCCTTCTGAGTGGCTACTTCTATGTGTCTATGTCATAAGGGTGCTCTAAATGTTGTCTCACTTACCATTTATCATCTAACCTGTTCCCATTCATTACTGTTGATTGTATGATTACTCAGACCATCAATGGCAAGTTCAATCCCAGAAAAGAGCGTTACCCCTTCGGCATCATCCAGAGTTCTCTCAGACGAAGAAATTCTTCCCAGGAGTCAATGGGCAGTTATTGGAAAAAGCAACTGTTACGTGGACCTACAAAGGCTTCAACAAAATCCGATACTCAAAGTTTCTATTGACATCCTCAAAAACACAAACTTCTTCGGAGCAATTACCAAGCAATGCTCAATTCCTACCATTTACATTCAACAATTCTGGAACACCGTTCAATGGGACAGAATCACAGCACAATACTCTTGCAAGCTGGATGATAGGGAGTTCACAATTGATTCTGACATTCTGAGCAGGGCTCTTGGAATCACCCCATGTAACCCTGACCTTCGTTCTGAATCTCCACCTGGTGCTGACGATCTGATTGTCTTTCTAATTGAGTTGGGTTATCAGAACAGTATTTCAAGAGCATCTGACATCATCACTGGACATATGTATCAGCCCTGGAGAGCTATTGCAACTATTCTTAACTTGTGCTTATCTGGCAAAACATCAGGGTTCGATAAAGTGAGAATCCCTATCTTGCAAATCCTATGGGGAATAGTTAATAGGGTTGATGTGAACGTCTCTGATCGTATTTGGGAAGAATTCTCATTATCAATGAACACATTCATATCTGACAGAATCAATTTCCATAACAAAGCTCATGGCCGAAAGAAACAGAACAAGCTTGTAATTCCCAGCATCAGATTTTCTAAGCTTGTTATCCAGTACTTACAACAAACACACAAATTCAGTCCTAGGAGTGAATCAACTCTACATAATGCAAAAGATGAATATGTCTTGGGAAACCTGAAATACGTTCCTAGAGGTATGGACAATGAACTATTTGGATTGCCAATTCCTGACTGTCTTCTCACAGAAGATATCAAGAAGAAGGACTACTTCAAGCAATACAAGAAAAGAGCAACCAAACTCTCTGCTGATGTCACACCCTCTCCTCTACAATCAAATGCTCCCATGACCAAGTCAGCCTCACAAGCATCCTATGCCTCTCTTCCTTAAAAGAGACTTGAAAGGTCACAACAGTCAGACACCGCATCCAAGAAGCAGAAAGTAAAAAGGAAGAAAGTGGAAAAGGAAATTGGTGAGAACACTGAGATACCAAGGAATGTTACCAGGTTAACTGATGAAGATGATGCTGATCTGCAACTTGGAATTCAGCAAAGCCTAGTAAGTCAGAATGTGAAAGCTCCAGTAGGTGGTATTGTGTTAAGAGAACCCGCTCAACTACCTCGACAAACAACCCCAATTACACATGACAAGGGTAAAGGGGTTGCAAGTGTTGAAACTGAACAAGCTGCTCACATGCTTTTAACTATCTCATCATCTCCATCAAGCACCACTAATCAATATGAGCTGAAGAGAAGAACAGATTCATCTCTTGCAAAAGAACAATCTGGAGTGGACAAGGTGCCTGAAACGTTTAAGGAAACTCCTTCACTTAGTAAGACTCAATCTGGCTTGAATGTTGACACTCTGTTGCAAAAAGGCTCGCAGGAGAACCTTGAGACAAGATCTGATGAGACCTTGAAGATGGATGAACCAAATCTGTCCACTAACTCTCTATCCTCACTTAAGAATCTTGATGCAGATTTCTCTTTTGGTGATCAATTCATTAATGACAAATCCTTAGATACTGCACAATCCATGTATACTGTCAGCATTCAGCAAGATACGTCAACTATTCCTCCAATGTCTGCATCTTCACTATCAACTGCACTTCCACCTCCCTTACCTACTCAATCAACTGTACAAACACCACCAACATCGTCACCAACCCGTGAACATGTCATTACAATTGCAGATGAGGTGGCTCCACCAGCTTCCCCTCCACAGATTCTCACCTCTGATAAACTACTGGATAAAGCCATAAAAAGGATAGAAGCTCTGGAAAGGCAACTTCCAAAATCTGTTGATTCTCTGGTGGATCGTGTCTATAGATTGGAGCACCTCAACTTCAATGAAGGGGTTACTGCCGCTATTGAAGGCGAAGTCAAGGATGCTGTGGAATGGGCTATGGAGGCTCCACTTCTTAGACGATTCAAGGATCTCCCCATCACCGATATGAGAGCAGCTCTGTGTGAAAGGATGTATGAGGCTGAAGAGGACAAGCATGAGGTTCACAAGAAACTCTATGAGGCACTTGAAGAATCCATTAAGTTCGACAATTATGAGCAGTTTAAAATTGATGTCGGGGAAAAAGAAGCTAAAAAGAAAAGGAGAACAATTGTGATGGAAGCATTGATGAAGGATCGTAAAGATCCTCCTCCACCCCCACCACCAACGGGGGGCGCTGGAACTTCTGGAGCTGGTAAATCTTCTGCAACAACCAACACACCTCCATCACAACCACCATCATCACCGCCAAAACCTTCCAATCAATCAAGCCCTACGAAAGAACAGAGTAATATGAAGAAATCTGCGGCTTGGACGACGGTTGATTCAAGGTTCACATCCATATCCACCTCCATTCCTGATGATCAAATGGTTCACGAAGAGTCTCAAGTCATGGCTGACTCAGAATCAGATGAAGATGATGCATCAACGAAGCATATTCCTAAGCCATCAGAAGATTGGTTTGATACTTACATGGCTGGGAATCGCACTAGCACATCCAGGGTAGCACCTTCAAGAGACACAATTCAAAGCTGCATTGTGGAAGATAGACCTCCTTCTCCAGAACCCACATGGACCATCCCAGAGTCTGACTTTATAATTCCTGACAACAATTGGGCATCAGTTATCACCAATAATTATGAAGTTCCAGCTGAAGACTCTCTTTTGCACTACACTGGTGATATGGGAAGTTTTATTAGATGGTTTTGTGAGCGGAAGAGTATCTCATCCATAACTCCAAGAGATCTAGAAGGACAAGCTTACGAAATTGTCAAAGTCTTCCATTCTGATGCAAATCATCTTCAATATCAGATGGAAGAATGCCATAAGATGCTGAATGACCAAGTCAGTGAGCAAATCAGTCGCTTCAATGTCAACAAATCTCTTCCTCTTGGTGGTGAACCTGGTCAGATAACCATTCAGGCTGAATTCTTCTTCAATCACGACTTGGACTATCTGTGTGCTCTCTCTGCTGAAAGAAGGCCTGCTCTATCAATATCAAAGATGAAAGCTGCAACCTACTCTGATCAGGGGCTTGAACAGATGGTTCCTGATCAATTCTGGGCTGCTGAAGAACAAAAATATGATATTGCCGCTTCTTATGGAATCTCTCACTGGTGGTTCAAAAAGAAGAAGTTCTACATCGAAAGACATGGTGCTGATAAAAGACGCAATGATGTCAGATCAAAGCTTCAAATCTTAAGTTTTGTTAGTGTAGAGATCTTCCCTATCTATGGATATGAGTACTTGAAGAAGATTGTCCTTAAAAGAGCTGACTTCAAAGTGTATACTATTGAAGAGAACGACTTCAAACATCTTCTGCCAAATGATTTCGAAGATCTCTATCTCTTAAATCTTCAAGGACACCTTGAGCATTTACCTGTCCGTGAGAAAAAGGCCCTCTCTGCAGCTGTCACTCTTTGGATCAGGAGCTTAGTCATTCGAAAACGAGTTGAGGACTTTCAGCTTGGCATTGAAAGCCACCAAACCAGGATCAACCTTACAAGTCCTCAATGGAATGCAACTGGGCATGAATTTCATCGAGAATACAAAGTCCTTGACACCCCTAGAGCCATCATCTTCATCGACAGATATGGATCTCGTATGCTTATGCGTCTATGTGAACTCTACAAGTTTAGTGATGGTACGCTCAAATTGGTCGAAGAAGAACTTGACACCAGAGTGAAAGAAGCCAAACTTGATATGAAATCTTGGGTTAAAACTATTTTTTGGACTGATGATGACGTGAAGAGATGTGAACATTTCATTGCTGCAATCAGACGAAGACTCAAGACACGAAGGATCTTCCGCAGCCTTGAAAGTTTTGTTGGTGGAAGGCTTCGTGATGGTCACTACAAACTTCTTCAGAGGATTGAATGAAGACTTCTTCGGGATGCAGTTTATGTTGTTTTTGCTAATATGTGTAATTTGTGGTGTACTAAATGTGAACAACTGTAATACATGTAATAGTGCTAGGATTTGTACTGTGGTTTCCCCTTGTAAAAAGGGAAACATCTGTGTTGTCCACTTTTGATCATATAAAATCGGACACATTTTTCTCCTACAAATATTTTACCTCATACATATTTAAATCACTTGAGATCCAAAATCTCAAAGGATTTAAGATTTTTGATCGGGGGAGAAAATGTGATATAAATATGAAAGATGTTAAAAGATAAGATGACCAATTTATGTGCAAACTTCTATCTTATATGTGCTAAACAATTTTCGAATCTCGAAGCATATATTAAGGGGGAGAACTCTCTTTGCAAATTCAAGTCATCAGGGTACACAACACTTAAATCTTAGAATGTTTTTAAGGTACCTTGATCATATGGCTTCTAATCACTTGATGATAAAGGGTTCCTTCTAGTATGTGCAAAACTCTTTTCAAACTTCGAGGCACATATTGAGGGGGAGCGAATTTATGGAAACCTCATCCTTCCCAGAAATGCTATATCTACTTGATTTGATGTGGGAAGTGATGTTGATATCTTTTAGAAAATGGTAATCAAAGAAGTTAATTCTTTCTCTTGCCTCCGTGTGCAAAACATTTTCAAATACTTGATGCACATGTTGAGGGGGAGTTCTCGTTCTAAAAATATCAAAAACAATTCAGGTACAAAATGCTTTGATAATATATCACAAGTATCTGAATTGATTTTCAAATGGTTTTCAATTGGTTCCAATGGCAGATGAACAATACCAAATAGACCGACCAACTTTTCTTTATGTACGGTGATATAAGGATGATAAGGTTAGGTATATGTTCCCATGATCCGCCAGAACCGGAGGGATCTACCCAGGGACAATCCACTAGTTAGTGTAGAAGTCCTTAGGTATGATGATAAAAGGAGAAAAATGAGATATGGGAAGAGTGCAGACTAAGACTGAGCTAGTACTGGAATAAACCCAACAAGGTTCTTGCTATGAAGTCTCGGTAAGCACTGAAGGGGTTGAAGAATTAAAAAGAATTGAATGAGGAAAGGGTGAAAACAAATAGCCCTCCATTTATTCAACCTTAGGGCAGAAACCGGGTTCAATTCATATACTACTGATGGTAACATCGGTATTGAAGACAAGACGTCATGGACCGAGTGACGCACTGCACTTCAACTTTCCAAACCACTCAAGTTCCTCTTAAAAGGACTTGTTTCATTCTCGGGGAACCGACATTATCTATCGACTTTCTCTTAGAGACTGTTGATATTGAAGAAGGAGACCCTCTCCCTAGTCTCCGGCACAGGATCCAAATATGCACAAATTGAGTCTAGAGCCACGAGATCATCTATAAATCTCATTAGGACACTTTCAATGAATACTCTCTGTTTCACACAATGTGGAAAGAGAGAATATATCTTGAGTCCTACGCATTATCCTTGTGGTATTGCCAGAACATCTGAGTGATGTGTTAACATATTCATAATGAAGATGGAAAGCCTTCTGGAGCCAACATCAAACAAGCTCCTGGTAGGTGGCATGTGAGATCTATTATATGGATCAACCATGTGACAACTGAACAGAAACAATGGGGCGATTCAATCTCTTGAATCAATTCTGGTTCAGGTTATGGATTGACGGATACCTTTGAAAAACCGGTCTTTGTGCTTAACAACTCTTTTCTTTAGCACATCGACCGTGTACTCATTTTTCAAACCAAAAGGTGCTTTTATGATTGATAATTGATTTTCAATAAAACCTTCGTTGTATTGCAAAAACAATTTCTATTGAGCAATACACGATTGTTTTTCAAATATCTTTTCATCAATCAGTGGACTTAAAATTCGCTGGTTCACTCACTCCGTGTTATCTTCTTTGAGAGGTTCCGGTTTGAGAACAGCTAGAGCAGCTGCGAAACCCTGTCAAGGAAATTCTTCGGAATTATACCTGATCACAGGCAGTACATGTACTGATCAACGGGGAACCGTGGGCCGTGTACCTCAATTCAACGAAAGTGATCAAAGACACTTCCGTGCGATTTATTGCTAACTGTTGTATGCAGGTACGCCCGACGTTTGCAGCTGATCAGAATAAAGCGGTCAATCCATAGCCGCATGCTCACTTAACACATTCATCTCAAAAGAAATCATGATTAGTGCATCAATGAATCTGATATTTTCACTCCATGCTTATGCTACGCTGCTGCCAATATCATGATTCAACATATGCTTCCGCTACTCTGATGAGAAGATATCATGATCCAGAATGTGAGCATGTCGGTCCTAAAGTCACAACTTCACATAATACCAACACCACAAAGGATGTCTCAGAGATTGATGATAGCTGATGATCTCAATAGATGGCTCCTAATTATTATCTCATGGATCATTAACAACCTCCACTTAAAGTACAAATCCGTGCAGACTTTGAAGTTGCACTACTTATGCACAAAGATTGCGATGTTGAAGTTGTTTTGTCTACGAGCTCAAGGACAAAGTCAAGTATAGAATGCTAGGATTTGAAATGTAAAACATGGGGTGACCTCCCTTAGGGGGAGATTGTTAGGAATCAGAAAATTCCATTATTGAAGAGTCGGTCACCCCAACTATTATCTAGCATAAGTTAGCTCGTAGACTTATCGTTAGTTACTTATTTATGTAGTTATTTAGTTAGTCAGTAGCGTAAAATAGTTTAGTGCAACACCGTGGAAGAAGGACGGGTCTTTACCCTCTGTATCCCTGATCCACAGGCCGTCAGGAGGTCGGTTAGTTTGTAACCTATAAATACCCTCTACCTTGCAAGGTAGAGGGTTGGATGTTCTTTGGTAATCTAATATTCTACAAGTTTCTCTTACTAGAATATCCCACTCTTTCTCTCTCTAAAACCATCTAAGTGCTCATTGTGTTAATGTTATGATGTGTATGTGAAATCCAATATCCTACAGGTTTAGGGGAGAGCACTAATTGGGGGAGAGTGATATGTCGAATTTAATCCCCAGTTAGACTTGCTCACATTATTCAACATGTTGATTCTCACAAAGACTTCAAGCGATCTTCTCAACAGATTTCAAGTATTTGGGCTTATAAGATGTTGCTGATTCTGAAGTGTCAAAACCAGCAAGGAGGAAGGAGACACGTATCTAAACGCGAGTAAACTTGATGAACTTAATACTTCTAATTAACTGAAGATATCCCGGGAAGACAAATGTTATTACCGCAGAGAAACTCAAGGTTTTACTCATCAAGGCGTTTAGTGTTCTTATTCCAACTATGTGGGGGAAGAGATGAAAGTGTTAGTTTCTGAAGATATAAGAGGTACACAAGTGTGTGATGATCTCGATGTTATCGCAATCATCAGGGGAGAGAGAGTTGTGTACATTGGGGGCGCTCAGCTGTCTCACTTGAGGGCTTAATCAGTGATTCAGAGATATAATCACTCATTCCGGTGTTGACATCCGCAGAGATTGTCACCCGCAAAGATAATCAGTGATTCGGCCTGCTTCTTCAATGTTATCGGTTATTCTCTCTTTGGGGAATGTGTGTACTTCGGGTCCTTGAGCTTCATACACGATCATCAGGGAAGAAAGCCATTGTTTACCACAAACATTGAGGAGGTATTTTCTCTCCGGGCATGATGTGTATTCGGGAGAGTTCTTGGATATTTGTGTACTTCGGATTCTTGAGCTTCATACACGTTCATCAGGGAATAAAAATGTGAACATGGGAAGGTGTTCTTCATTCCCCTCATGATGTGTATTTGGGAGAGTTCTTGAGCATTATACAAAGAGGCTGGCTGCATCAATTCAACTACTTGATGGAATTGTTCTCTTGACACCTTTTAGAATGGATTGCTTCAGACTTCAGTGGAATGAAATTTGAGAAGAGTTATTTATGTGTGGGATGATACGTTGCTGTTCTTCTATTGGATGATATAACCTCGAACGATGAATCACGGTGATTATTCTTAAAAGGAGCAGCAAGTTCAATGATAATGGTGTGCTTCTTTGTGCACCTGGCTAAGAGAACCTTGAAAGAAAGCTTTGAATCTGCTCAGCTAAAGGATTTTCGGTTTGGGGGGAAGCTGCCAAAGTCTCACTTTCAGATGGTTCAACTTCTATCTTCTATTCTGGAGCCTCGGAAGCTTTGGTGGTGGACGTTTAAGAGATGATGATTTCTATATTCTACAACGGGGCTGCTCGATATCCTTATCTCGGTACTCGTATCATCATCTTCTTATACTATATCATCTAATCTATCTCTGTAAATATTTTTTAAAAACCAAATACAAAAATATAAAACCAGCAAAACAAAATAGAAAAATATAAAACCTTCAAAAACCCATAAAAATCAGAAAATTTGAAAAAGACCAAAAATATTGTTTTTCTAAGACATGTCTTCTGGTATCGATAACATCTACGGTCTTAGAAATGTCATTCAATAATAGCACGGGACCATAGATGAAGTTCGAGCAGGAGGTGTAAATATTCTTTCCAAAACATGTCACAAAATATGGCTTACAGTTAATTCAGACTGTGACCCGTACTTAAAACTATGGTTTGCTATTATTTCTGATAGCAACCCGTTCTTCAAGAAAGGAAAGTGCTACGCTAAACCAGTTTTCAAAATATTTTGTGCACTTATCCTAAAACTAAATGAGGAAAGTATGTCGAAGGACTGCTGTTCCTACTCAAATATTTTTCCTTCAAAAAATTCTTCAGAAAAATATTTGTTTTTACAAAATGGTGGTAAATGAGTTGCTTACAAATCAATCAGTTTCAGAGTTTTCGTAATAATTGAAAACTCAATCAATGACTTCAGCGCTTTTAAACTTCTTAGAAAATGAGTCATTGATTGAGGGGGAGAATGTTTTCAAATCTATATCATCTAACGAGATTATCTAATTATCCTGTATGCTTAATTAAAAATGAAGTTAACCTACGTTGAAGGACTAGGTGCCTAGGATATGATTATTAGGATTAGATTATTAGAGTTTGATAAACACATTATTCCCACATATTTATATGATCTGATTGACATGTTGCATTGACTTTTATTAGTCGATTGCTGTTTGGGTGATGTCGACCACCATATATCTGTTTGTGTCTACTAACGTATGCAGGTATTTTGGTATATAAGAATGTTCCCGATCCGGATCCCACAATTGAAGATGATTGGATGCCGAAAGAAAAGGGTAACTATATCTTGGGTTGACAAACGAAGAAACGGAGCTTAATTGGACTTCCATGGAGAGTTGGCATAAATGCAACGTAAAAGGTCTCACTGCATCAGCAGATGGTTTTCTTCTAAGTGATTGAAGAAACGAAGCTTAATTTGACCTCAGTTGGCATTCAAAATGCAACGTAAGAAGAAGTCTCACTGCATCAGCAGACGGTTTTTCTTCCAAGCCCTACAGCAACAACATCAACAGAAGCTTCTCAACCACCTAACGTATCTTTGTGCAGGATACCATTTTTAAACAATTTTGAATAATTTGATTAAATTGTTTTGAAAATGGAAAATATTGTTTTGAAAATTAATTGGACTTAATTTTGAAAATCACCGGACTTCATTTTATCAAAACTTGAGTCACTCAATCATCGACTACGGTCATCGATTGAGGGGGAGAGTGATTTAAAACAAAATATTTTCAAACGATATTTCTTCATAAAAAGTCCGGTCTGTACAACATAAAGTGGTGATCTAAAGATTTAATGTTATGTCATGGTATGATTTTCTTTAAAACTCAAAGATCTTACAAAATGAAATTTTTTCTGTTCTTGTTTGATTGTGAAATTGTTTTATTTTACTAAAGATCTCTTAAAAACAATCATACCTGACACTAACAATCTTTAATGTCTTAAAATGGTCCTTATCTGTCATTTTTCAAAATCAAATCTTGCCACGTCTTTCCCCAAAATTCTCTAAATGATTTAAATCTTTTGGGATCACAAATCTCAAATAGTTTGAAACTTTTGATTGGGGGAGAGATCGTGATTTAAATCTCAAATCTGTTTAAATGGAATTGGTTTTAGTCCTTTAAAGGCACTCCTGCCTCCATGTGCCAAATGACTTCAAATATACAATGCACATGTTGAGGAGGAGGATTTATCCAAAAACAAGATGTGTTTTTAAATCAGGCACATTTTCTCTCATGTTTTCCAAACCTGATTAAATCACTTGAGATCCAAAATCTCAAAGGGTTTGATATTTTTGATCGGGGGAGAATTTGTGATTTAATAATGAAATCTGATAAATGATGATCGATTTGATTCAAATGTGCAGGCTGCTCTCTCATATGTGCTAAACGCTTTCGAATCTCGAAGCACATATTGAGGGGGAGCAAATGGTTTCTTAATGGCTTTTGTGATTATGAATGTGCTTCAAAAGAACTCTTTCCTCTATGTGATAAAATGTTTTCAAATATCCTATGCACATATTGAGGGGGAGAATTTACCAAAGAAAATCAAATGGCTTTTTCTATGAAAATTGTGATCAAAGAAAATATTTCAAAGTCCTCTTGCCTCCATGTGCTAAACAATTTCTATATCATATGCACATGTTGAGGGGGAGGTTTTCTAAATGATCAAAACTATTAAGGTACAAAATGCTTTGATCTCATATCACAAGTACCTTGATTGTTTTTCCAAATGATTTTTCAATTGGTTTCGAGAAGGAAAGAACAATACCAAAAGACCGGCCAATTTATTTTATGCATGGTGTTATAAGGAAGGTTAGGTTAGGTATTCGTTCCCACGATCCGCCATAACCGGAGGGATCTACCCAGGGACAATCCACTAGATAGTGTAGAGTCCTTAGGTATGATGAAAAAAGGAGAAAAATGAGAAATGGGAAGAGTGCGGACTGAGATAGAGCTAGTACTGGAATAAACCCAATAAGGTTCTAGTTATGAAGTCTCGGTAAGCACTGAAAGGGTTGAAGAATGAAAAAGAATTAAATGTGAAAAAGGGTGAAAAGAAACAGCCCTCCAATAATTCAACCTTAGGGCAGAAACCGGGTTCAATAGATATGCTACTGGTGTTTACTAAGGTAACGCCGGTATTGAAGACAAGACGTCATGGACCCAGTGACGCACTGCACCTAAAACTTCCCAAGCTACTCAAGTTTCTCTTAAAAGGACTTGTTTCATTCTCACGGGGAACCGACATTATCTATCGACTTTCTCTTAGAGATTGTTGATATTGAAGAAGGAGACCCTCTCCCTAGTCTCCGGCATAGGAACCAAAAATGCACAATTGAGTCTAGAGCCAAGAAATCATCCATAATATCTCATTAGGACACATAATTAATGAAGACTTACTGTTTCACACAATGTGGAAAGTAAGAATATATTAAGAGTCCTACGCATTATCCTTGTGGTATTGCCAGAACATCCGAGTGATATGTAAATATTCACGATGAAGATGGAAATTCTTCTAGAGCCAACATCATACAAGCTCTTGGTGGGTGACATGTGAGATCTTGCAAAAGATCAAGCTTGTGACAACTGGATAGAAACGATGGGGCGATTCAATCTTGAATCAACCTTGGTCCAGGAAATGAATTGATGGATACCTTTGAAAAACCAGTCGTTGTGCTTAAAAGTTCTTTTCCATAGCACATCGACTGTGTATTAATGTTTCAAAATTAAAGGGTATTTATGATTGATAATTGATTTTCAATAAAACCTTCGTTGTATTGCAAAACTCTTTATATTAAATACGCGATTGTTTTCAAATCATTTTCATCAATCAGTGAATCTCAATTCACTGGTTCACTCACTCCGTGTTGTCTTCTTTGAGATGTTCCGGTTTGAGAACAGCTAGTGCAGCTACCAAACCCTGTCAAGGAGATTCCTCGGAATTATACCTGATCACAGGCAGTACTTGTACTGATCAACGGGGAACCGTGGGCCGTGCACCTCAATTCAACAAAAGTGATCAAAGACACTTTTGTGCGCTTTATTGCTAACTGTTTTATGCAGGAACACCCGACGGTTGCAGCTGATCAGAATTGAAGAGTCAATCCAAAGCCGCATGCTCACAACATCCACACTTAATTAAAGAAATCATAACAAGTGCTTATCTACATAACCTGGCTCTGATAGCTACAAATATCATGAACCAATGAAGCTTCCGCTACTCTGAAGAAAAGATGTCATGATCCAGAAAGTGTGAGCATGTCGGTCCGAAAGTCACTATATCACATGATGGCAACACAACAAAGGGTGATCCAGATATTTAATGTGGCTGATGATCTCGATGAAAGCTCGAAGATCATCATGATGTGGATCAGTTCAATGACCTCCACTGAAAGTACAAAGTATGCGGACTTTGAAGAATTGCTACTAAAGCACAAAGATTGCGGAACTTGAAGAATTGACGTCTACGAGCTCAGAACTAAAGACAAAGATGAATGCTAGGATGCAAAATATATTTCATGGGGCGACCTCCCTTAGGGGGAGATTGTTAGGAATTGGAAATTCAACGAGGAAGTGTCGGTCACCCCAATTATAGTCTAGCATATGTTAGCTCGTAGACATGTCGGTATTTACGTTATCTAGTAGTTAATTAGTTAGTTATTAGCTTAGTGCAACACCGTGGAGGAAGGACGGGTCTTTACCCACTGTATGCCTGATCCACAGTCCGACGGGAGGACGTAGTCGTTATAAGTATAAATACCCCTTCCATCCATGGAAGGGGTGGTGCTTCATTCTTAATCTAATATTCTCTTTTTGTTTATCTCTCTAGAAACACCCTCTCCTCTCTTCATCTCTCTAAAACCATGACATACTTGTATCATCACCATCCAAGGCCACCCGAATCATCATAACACAATACATGTAAGATCCTACACCATGAGACTCTTTGGACACCAAGTGACACAAACCTGAATAAAGCATTAGACTTTTTTTGTTTTTGACCATATGGATACTCATAGAAGGCGTGAAAACTGTATACCACAAATGATAAAGGAAAAAAAAATTCCATCCACAGTTTAAAAAACATGATATGAACCACAAAAATCAATGAACACAAACAACCTGGCTTCTTATACCAATTGTAGGACCGAAAAAACATGTAATTTATGTGGTTCGGGAGGTCTAGGTTGATCAAACATGGTGAAAGGCTTCATAGTTCTAGAGAGAGAAAGTAGAGAGAGGGTGGAGAAAACAAGATACTTTTATTAATAAAATGAAACAAGCACAAACCTCATGAATTCCCACGCCCCTCATGGAGAGTCATGAGGGGTATTTATAGGCTCTAACCACTACAACTTTGCCATTTAAATGATACTAGTCCCTGAGGGCAAAATATACTACGAATCTGGTCCATTTCACTAGTGTGACGTTATCTTTATAAAATAGCGAGGCTAACATTGTCAGAATTATTACGTTTCAACATATTTACATTTGTAGTTAAATTTAATAATTTACATGGGTAATATGACTGAGTGAGTCTCGTTAATATATACTATACAAGTTATTGGCCTTTGATTCATAGCAAATTGGTCTAATATTGATTTACAGTTGTACGGTGAGGAAGAACTGGAGAGTGATTAAGCAAGCCAATGTAACAAGGAGCATTATTCAGTATCATGGAAAAATAAGAAGATTGAATGGCGTAATTAGCTTGAGGTGGAGTTTGGTGTTTGAGCTTATTGTGAATATGTCAAACAAAGCTCTTTTCATAAGGTGACTTATTTTAAAAGCTCAATCTCTTATAAGCTTCAATAAGCTTGTTGCTAAACACTAGACTTATGTGCAAACTGAATTTTGGAGTGACTCGTGGTAATCTTGAATATCCTTACCTTGGTATTTCATATATGGTAAAGTCTAACTTTTTTAGCTATTCGAATTTGGGCAAATTACTTGAAAATGTAGTTAAAGAAGAGCAAGGTTAGATCAAGTGGTTAACACCCTTGCCTTTAGAGACAGAGGTCAAGGGTTCGATCATCACCTCTTGCAAGACCGAATGTCCTTTTCTACCTTTGGTAGATCCGAAAGCAGCCTCTCTACCTCAGGTAGGGGTATGGTTGTCTACGTCTTAACCTCCCCCATATATCGTGGAATACAGTATTGGGACCCATAACCCGTGAAAGACAGTACTGGGAGTTACTTTACTTTGCTTTTTTTTACTTGAAAATGTAGTCAACTTGCCACTTTTATAGTTGTATATGGCTATTTTTTTTCACATTCTATCACTATTTTTTTTATACTAACGGTCGTTAATAAATTACCTAAAAATTTGGTTATCTGCGCTAAACTTGCATCGTTGGTCCTCGATCGTCAATAAATAACTTAAAATTTGGTTTTCTTACGTTTTCGTCCGTTTTTTTACGTTTTCGTTCATTTTTGCACGTTTTCGTCCGTTTTCCACGTTTTCCTCTATTTTTATACATTTTCATCCGTTTTTACACGTTTTCGTTCATTTTTACATATTTTCGTCTGTTTTTACATGTTTTCGTTCATTTTTGCACGTTTTCGTCTATTTTTACACGATTTCGTTCGTTTTTGCACGTTTTCGTTCGTTTTTCCATGTTTTCGTCTGTTTATACACGTTTTCCTTCATTTTTGCACGTTTTGGTCCGTTTTTATATGTCTTCATCTGTTTTCATCTGTTTTTACACTTAATCGTCTGGTTTTACACGTTTTTTTTATCCATTTTAACACGTTTTCGTCTGTTTTTAAATGTTTTTTTTCCATTTTTACACATTTTGCGTTCACTTTTACATGTTTTCATTCGTTTTAACACGTTTTCGTTCGTTTTGCACATTCTCGCCGGTGTTTACACGTTTTTGTCCGTTTTGAACGTTTTCGTCCATTTTTGCACGATTTCATCCGTTTTTAAATGTTTTCGTCCATTATTACATATTTTTGTACGTTTTCATCCGTTTTTCCACGTTTTATACGTACAAAAACGAATAAAAATGTACAAAAATGGACAAAACAGATAAAAATGAATAAAAACGTATAAAACGTATAAAAAGGGATAAAAACATGTAAAAACATACAAAAAAAACATGTAAAAACAGACGAAAACATGTAAAAACAGACGAAAAGCGTGAAAAAACGGACGAAAACGTGTAAAAACGGACGAAAACGTATAAAAACAGACATAACGTGGAGAACTGACAGAAGGGTATAAAATCGGATGAAAATGTGTAAAAACAGACAAAAATGTCTAAAAATGGACGGAAACGTGTAAAAACGGATGAAAATGTATAAAAACGGATGAACATGTGAAAAAAGGACGAAAACGTGAAAAAATTGACGACTACGTGTAAAAACAGACGAAAACGTGCAAAAATGGATGAAAACACATAAAAACGGACGAAAACGTGCAAAAACGAACGAAAACATGTAAAAACGGGCGAAAACTAAATTTGAAGTTATTTTTAACGGCTGTTAGTATATATGACTAATAATGCAAGTTTAGCGTAAGATAACAAAATTTTATGTTATTTATTAACAGCCGTTACTTAAAAGGACTAAAGATACAGGTTTAGCAGGTAACGTGTACAAAGAAAGGACTAACGATGCATGTTTAATGATAGAATGTGAGAAAAAAAAAGATATAGCTACATATAATTATAAAAAGTGGTAAAGTAACTACGTTTTCAAGTAATTTGCCCTTCGAATTTTCGCTTTAAAGTATTATTCACATACCTATGTACCTCATATGCATTTATAGTGTGGTTTTCTTTTTCCTGTTAGGTTGCCTGTATTTAAAGTCTCAAGGTTTTTGTTTTATGGATCTGAGATTCGTGGGTCAAATGGGCCGCCGGTACTCATTGCTAACTTTGGATTATGGAATTTACGATTGGTTAGTTATAGGTTTAGACAGCGAGACAAATGGGTCGCATGAATAACTTAAAACCTTGGCAAACATATGGTCCTGCACATTACTACATTAGAGGTTAAATGGGCTGAACCTGACTCAAGATGTATTCCAATTTCCGAACATCTGCTAGTAGTTCTTTATTTTCTAAAACTAGTATAGTTCTTTCTTTCGTAGATTTTTTTTTTTTTCTTTTTTTTTTTTGGGGGGTTAGAATTAGTTATAAATCCTGTGCATGAACGAGATTTACACATAAACTAAATATAATTAAAAAGAATTAGTAAAATATATGAGATTTGTAATAATTTTGGTCGTATCTAATATTTTAACCCGTACACACATTGGTTATCAATCGTGTATTGTAAAATAAAAAAACTACGTATGTATTATGGGTCGTTGCATTATACAACCGTATTAAATGTTATTTATATAGACATGTTATAAGCATATGTGAGAACTTAAACTTTAAAACTACTAAATAATAGTTTATATGAGTTATTAATTTATGTACAATCTCACATTCATTTGCATATTACCCGTACTTTTATTTTGATATTTATATTTATAATATCTTATAAATATTAATCTAATAATGATGCTAATAATATCAATAAATCACAACAATAACAAATGCTTCTTTTTATTTAGAAAATATAAAGTTTACAGGTATTTGTTTAATTTATAAATTTATTAAAAATTATGGAAATCCATAATTTTATATGGGCTTAAATGTAAATTTAATTAGTTACTTAGAATTAGGGGTGAAAACGAGCTCGAGCTCGGCTCGTTTATATATAAAAAGCTCGAGCTCGAGCTCGTTTCGAACCTCACACTTTGAGCTCGAGCTCGGCTCGTGAAATTTTTCACAAGCTCGAGCTCGGCTCGTTAACACAAAGCTCGACTCGTTAACACAAGGCTCGAGCTCGTTAACACGGTTATACGTATAGAAAATATATATACGTATATATTTCTAGGGCTCGTTTAGGCTCGCGAGCCTAAACGAGCCTTTTGTATAGAGCTCGGGCTCGAGCTCGATTATTAAATGAGCCCAAACTTAGGCTCGAGCTCGAGCTCGTTTAGGCTCGGATCGTTCGAGCTTTTTACCGATCCGATCCCGAGCTTCTCACGAGCGGCTCGGCTCGTTTCTACCCCTACTTAGAATATAAAAGACGGTTGTTTTCTACTATGTTTTTCTTTGTTTTTTTTTTTTTTTTTTTTTTTTTTGAATTGAACTATTGTTTTTTACTATGTTAAAAAGGTTATTTTGTTTACTATTGTGGTTTGCAATTGTGCTATTAGTTAGATTTGTACTAGTAATTGTTTAGTTGGTCATAGCACTTTTGTATATTCAGTGTTAGTTAGGTTACCAATTATGTAAACCAAAATCGGTCATAACATTGTGCGCCGCATTTGTCATATCCTCAATGAAATCAAATACTAATTTATCTAAATAAACCGGGAGTATCTAGCTTACGACATTGTAATCTACCACAGAATAGGACTAAAGAACATTTACTTTAGATGCTTATATTTCCAAAACCAAATGGTTGCAACATAACTCAACAGCCAAGTCATAATCCATCAGCATGCTCTTCACCATAGTGGATGATCTTATGATGAAAACACACAGGTTTCAAGAGTAAAGATAATACTAAAACTTTCAAACTATATGTTGAGTCAAACAGGTAGCAATTTTCTTTGGTAACCAAAAATTTAAAGAAAATAATCAAAAGGTTAAGCCCTTTTGGATTCCCTTTCTATCCAAATTCCAAATGATGGCATGGTCGGAAGTTGTATTCCATGAAACAACTATATGCTCAAATCTTTGACCAAGTAGAGGTATCGCTCCACAAATTTCAACGAAAGGAAACTCAAATCTTTGACAATAACTGCCTTAATTCACGTAGAGCATACATCTTTTTTTAAACCGCATATTTTCCCTTGTATCAAATAAACAACTAATGATCAAGACTACATAAATGGCGCAAGACAACCATAGGCAAAACTTATTACTCCAAGTCTCGATCAAAAGCTATTTAAATAGTCCAGAGTATAAACTTAGTATTCATAAAGACTTTCGCAATTGCAACTATTTGAATCTTTAGTTATTGGTTCATGTTCAAGGTACCTTTACTAGTAATGTTGAATTAGTAAACATGAAAATTTCCTGCTTTTCCGAGTTTTACGTGGAACAACTATCATGAATGTCTTGCCAATCTCACGTGTTGTATTGCTTAAGTAGTAGCATGTATCAACCTTGACCAAAGAATCGATTTAGCCTTAATCACTATAATTCGCTCAAGCTTAGAGCACAAGGTATCATAGATATCTAACACTTTATTGGTATGTCACCTCAGCGTTAACTCATCACCTTGTTTGAATTATATAACATGACTAATCATAAATATAAACAATAAACATCAAGTACACATGCGGAAGCGTAAAGAACATATAATGAATAATTAATAAACTAAAACATAAATAGCATGCGTACCTTTTGATTCTAGCCCAACAAGAATCAATTCCTTTAAACTAGCAAGTGATGAACCTGATAAGGATTTAAAACGTACAATTTTAAGGGGTCATTTAAGCCCTTAATCGCCCACTTTTATAACCGTTACTGCTTAATTTCGTTCCTTTTCACTTTTTAGGTCTCTTGGAAGCAAAATGCTGGAATGATGCATTTTTGTACGAAAAGGAGTGAATATGTGAAGAAAATGGCTAAGTCAAGATCAAGACACTCAAGCTGCTGGAATAACACCTGACGGCGTCCCATACAGAGGGCGACGCCGTCCCTCTTTGTGTAATTGAATTTGTGACTACTCAGTAGCGAATTTGCTATTTTACACCTGACGGCGTCACGCTTTGAAGAGTAAGGGCGTCACGAAGACTTTTCTTCTCACGGCCTAGATCCAGATTCAGACGACGTCACTGCTGAAGACTGACGGCGTCACAACCACAACGTGACGTCGTCCCAATGATAACTTGGCCAAGACGAAACCCTAATGGCGGCGATCTGACGGCGTCCCAGCTATAAGGTGACGTCGTCGCAGTTGTAAAATTATATATAGAAATCGAATTTTCAGAATTTTGAGAGGTAGACTTGTGGAGCAAAAACCTAAAATGATTTTGGTCCGGTTTGGACAGTATCTTAGGGTTCTCATACCTTATTTTACATCAAGATAAGTAATTTACTTCATTGATTTCATTATGTCTTCGAATGTATTTGTGTATGATTGCATGTTTAACATGTCCGGCTAAATTTCTTGTGTGTTTGCTTAGATCTATGAAACCTAGTTATTAATTATTGATTGGTTGTCTCTTATCTTAATTGCAATTGGCTTAGGATTGCAGTAGGCCATCGTTGTGTTTTTAATGCTTGAGTAATCTTTGTGAACCTTAGTTTATAACCACCTAGCGTAATTTTAGGCCAAATATCCAAAGATAACTTTAATGTTAGTTTATGAATCCTAGAGATCTCGTAGGCAATAACCTTAAGGTATTCTCAAAGAGTTAGGGATAAAAGCATACCCTACGACCTTAGAAAACACAATGCATTAAGAATAAGGACTTGAAAATTCAACCACCAATAAAAGATAACTAGGGAGTAATAGTATCTAGGTAGACACATTTTTAATCATCATACGAGCACAAATCAAATAGACATAGACTACCCCTTAGTTTAGATAATTAGATAGTAGAAGTAATCGGTAGAAGTACCAACCCCCAAATCCAAACCCCGAGATTTTACCCTTAGTTTTATAAAAAAAATATAAAAAGATAAAAAAATAATCTTCCTCAACCTCAAACCTTAGCATAGTACATCTCTCACTAGCATTCCTATTCCCCTAGAGAACGATATCAATACCCGAGGCTTACCCAATACTACACTACAACGATTAGGTTCACTGCCTAGGGTGTTGAAAAACTTTCTCGACGAAAAGGAAGTTCCTTTGACCCCGAACGCGTTATACGCGCATCAAGTTTTTGGCGCCGCTGCCGGGGAATAGAATAGCTAGTTAGATTTCAATCTCGTTTAGGTTTCCTTGTTTGATTCCTATCAAGTAAGATTTTTTTTTCTCATTTTTAGCTTCCTCGTAGTCTATCCCCCTTCTTCGTGACCTTTGTTAGTAATCCCATCACTTTTCATCATGGAAGGTGATAACCCGCCACCACTCATCTATCCACCAATCATTGTCCCGCCAAGAGGCCGTACTCTTGGTGAATACTCTAGACCAAGCCACCTAGGCTATAGGAACACTATTGAGCTCCCCGATCAGGCTCAAACTACGGCCCTGCGATCCGACACCATCCGGTTGGTGCAAAACGAATGTGCATTCCATGGACTTCTTTCCGAATATCCTAATCAGCATCTCAAGGATTTTCTTAAAATCGTTGATTCCATCGACCTTGATGCTACCACACGGGAGACCACGCGCTTACGTCTCTTCCAATTCTCTCTACGGGACCAAGCTAGTAATTGGCTTGAGCGACTTCCTGTCGGATCCATCTCAAGTTGGGATGATCTCACTACTCGTTTCCTTGCCCAATTTTTCCCACCGGGGAGAACTACTAAACTTAGGAAGGACATCTTGACGTTCCAACAACATCAAGGCGAATCTCTCTACGAGACATGGACTCGATTCAAGGACTTGCTCTATAAAGTCCCTCATCACGGTATTGATCTTTGGCTTCAAGTCCAAATCTTTTACGATCATACCAATTTCCTCACCAAGCGATCCATTGATCGAGCGGCCGAAGGAAGGCTCAGCGATTTCAACGCAGAAGAATCATAGGATATAATAGAAGAGCTTGCCAATCAAAGCTATGGAGATTGGAGTGAACCCCATGAAACCCCCGTGAGAATGGTTAATGCCATATCAATTCCTCATGAGCCTTCCAACATTACTGAAGAGCAAATGAGTGCTCTTGAAAGAAGGATCGACTATCTAATTGAGAGGCAAAAGAGAGTACCTGGACCAATCCCTCGAGCATCGGTTAACTCCGTTAACTCCGCCAACCACCCAACACCTCTCTCTGAATCACCAAGCCGAGAGCGGAATCCCAATTTCATACGACGCTTCCGTTCTACCTCTCCAATTCCACTCTCACCAAGCTTCAAGGAACGAATGAGAGATGGCGGCCTATTCGGAAAGATTAGCCAAATTTTAAGAAGAGATTTATAGGAAAAGGGAGGAAATGCAGGCAAAAATGACGGAGATGATGAACTTGGTGAAAGAATATACTAAGACGAAGGTTCCGGAGAAGGTGCTAGTGAGAAGCAATGATCACCCTTCCCCCACTTCGTTTGTTAACGCCATTTCTATTGTTTCCGATGAAGGTGGAGTAGTTGAGAAAAAGGAGACTGAGAGAAGCAAGGATAGTAAGGAAAAGGAGGAGGCTGAAACTAATAATGAACCTGAGACCATTGAATACTACCTTAAGCATGAGATTAATAAGAAAACAATTGTTAACCAAGTGAACAACTTTAGGTACAATGAAGTTCTTAGGAAATCCCTCGAAGGAGAAATAAAAGAAGAAGAATATGACACCATGCCTATGGGACCTATGTACGAGTTGGTTCTAAAAAAACCAGTGACTAAAAAACGTGAAACCTCGTGGAACTTGGTAATACCATGTAGCATAGGCGACATCGAGAATATAAATTCCTTAGCCGATCAGGGATCCGATGTAAACATAATGCCGCTATCAGTCTATAGTAAGTTGATTAAGGAGGAGCCAACCAAGACCAATCTTAGACTTTCCTTAGCAAATCACACATATGTTTATCCCGTGTAAATAGCGGAGGATGTCTTAATTGAGGTAGCCAATATTGTCTATCCGGTGGACTTCGTGATCATAGACATTGAGGAAGATAGAAACATGCCACTCATTCTTGGAACACCTTTTCTGGCCACCTCCAAGGCAACCATCAAATGCGGTGAGGGTATCATGATACTCAAAAGTGGCAAAGGATATATTAGGATACCTATTGTTCCGAGATACCCGTTGAAAATTATGGAGAAGATCAATAATGAGAATCCGCGGGTCTCCAATAATACTGTTAAGAAGAAGATTAATGAATAGGAAATAGGGCTTAGAGAATTCATGGGTCAAGGGTTAAACGCGACATTGTGGAAACGTGATAAAAAATTAGGAAACATAAACATGACAAAGCCACAACCTCAAAAGAACCCTAGAGAATTTTTGAATGGAGAAAAGGTGCTTTTATATAGATCAAGAATAAACGCATTAAGAGGAAGGAATAAGCCAAGATGGTTTGGACCTTATACGATAAAAGAAACTAATCTAAAAAATAAAACCGTTATCATAATGGACAGCATTGGAGGAGAATTCACGGTGAGCATACAACGTCTACAACCTTATGATAAGGGCTTATTGGAAGAAAAGAAGGACGGCAATGAAGTCACGTAGGAGCACGACTTCGAGTCTAGCTACAAGACTCATAAATAAAGAAAAGCGCTTCGTGGGAGGCAACCCATGCTTAATTGTTTGCTTGTTTGTGTGTCATATATGTTTTCATTATTGTATGTTCTCATGTTTAAATTTGTGAAAATGCTTTATTTTGTCTTTAACCTCGTCTTAATTACATATAAAGGTATTTTACAAAAAGGATAAATGTAGGGAAGATTACACACGTTTTTAAAAGAACGTGAACATGATAACTACGATTATTGAAAAAGATATATATGTGTGTTTGTTAGAGTCAAATGCTTGTATCGAGTCATAATGGATGTTTTGCAGGAACTTTTCCAGATTTTAAAGGTGTAATTTTTCCAGAATTTTTCCCCTAGATCTTGTTTTGTGAGGTTCGCCCCTAGATCTATAGAAATTAAAGCATTCATCTTTAATACTTCGAGAGTGTACCGGTAGTATAATAGATTCTAGAACTTATTTTGTGATGCATTCCGAGATCGCTAGTAAGACTACACTTGTGTAGTTAGGAATAACTAAATGATAAGAGGCATTAAGATAACCCTTGTTTGATACCCGTATTATAATTACTTCTTCCACATTGGTTGAGTAATTCCCCCACATCCTTGCGTTGTACTCATCTTTAGTGCACGATACCCCTAGTTAACCCCTCAGAGCCTATCCTTTTCGCGGTTCTCGTGATGTTTCGGTTTTCCGGAATATCAATGAAGAGCATTGTTTAAGAATTCACCCCCAAATGTACACCCAAATCGCCTTAGTCTACCATGTATGCACTCACTTTTAGTGCATTATTGTTATCATACTAAACCCTTAGTTCAATTATCTAGTTACTTGCATGGTTGCTAAGTCGAGTCATATCTTTTGTACACAGTTTTAGGACGATTGGGACTCATGGGTAAAGTTAAATTTTATAGAGTGACGGGAAAGAACTTTAAATTTAAATTCCCTTTATTTACATAATAATGTACTCCAAGTGTTTTGATTTTTTCAATTTGGGTCAAATTAGTGTTAGAGTAATAAAAACTCAAGTGTAGGGATGTGCCTATAAATCTCTTATATTTTGATGTTATCTTAGAGGATGGTAGAGTAAAAGTGTATGCAAAAAAAATAAATAAATAAAATGAAAAAAAAACATACGGGTTACCATCCTACATCTATCTTTATATTTATGTTTGTTTGTTTCAAAATTATCTAGAGTTTAGAGAGTCGAGTCTTGGCTTAGCAACGCCATTCTTTTCATGCTTGTAACATAAAGATTTTTGACTTGCCACCACTAAATCACCTATCCAACCAAACTATTTGTTTCCCTAACCGTAAGCCTAATGTTACAACCCTTTAAAAGACCTCTTAAATAGTTGTTGTTAGGTGCTTACGCCAAAGCGGTGGAGGTTTGATCTAATCTCAAGCCTATGGTAATTTATGTACTATGACCGGTTAATGAGTGTTTATCTTCCATTTCCATTTGATATATTTCATATACACCCGAGAGATGAGAGAATCCAAACACCACTTGCGAGGTGCTAGTATATAATTTCCGTGCTTGTTATGACTATTGTGATGCTTTTACTTGTTGTGAATTATGTTAAACCAATGCTTTATGCCCCCTAACTTATAAATTGATTTGCCAAAAGCACATTTGCTTAAGGACAAGCAAATACCAAGTGTAGGGATATTTGATAAGGGTTTAAAATGTAAACTTTTAAGGGATCATTTAAGCCCCTAATCGCCCACTTTTATATCCGTTACTGCTTAATTTCGTTTCTTTTCACTTTTTAGGTCTCTTGGAAGCAAAATGTTGGAATGATGCATTTTTGGACGAAAAGGAGTGAATATATGAAGAAAATGGCTAAGTAAAGATCAAGACACTCAAGCTACTGGAATTACACTTGACGGCGTCCCATACAGAGGGCGACGCCGTCCCTCTTTGTGTAATTGAATTTGTGACTACTCAGTAGAGAATTTGCTATTTTACACCTGACGGCGTCAGGCTTTGAAGAGTAATGGCGTCACGAAGACTTTTCTTCTCAGACGGCCTAGATCTAGATTCAGATGACGTCACTGCTGAAGACTGACGGCGTCACAACCACAACGTGACGCCGTCCCAATGATGACTTGGCCAAGACGAAACCCTAATGGCGGCGATCTGACGGCGTCCCAACTATATGGTGAAGCCGTCGCAATTGTAAAATTATATATAGAAATCGAATTTTCAGAATTTTGAGAGGTAGACTTGTGGAGTAAAAACCTAAAACGATTTTGGTCCGGTTTGGACAGTATCTTAGGGTTCTCATACCCTATTTTACATCAAGATAAAAGCAATTTACTTCATTGATTTGATTATGTCTTCGATTCTATTTGGGTATGCTTGCATGTTTAACATGTCTGGCTAAATTTCTTGTGTGTTTGCTTAGATCTATGAAACCTAGTTATTAATTATTGATTGGTTGTCTCTTATCTTAATTGTAATTGGCTTAGGATTGCACTAGGCGATCGTTGTGTTTTTAATGCTTGAGTAATCTTTGTGAGCCTTAGTTTATAACCACCTAGCGTAATTGTAGGCTAAATATCCAAAGATAACCTTAATGTTAGTTTATGAATCCTAGAGATCTCGTAGGCAATAACCTTAAGGTATTCTCAAAGAGTTAGGGATAAAAGCATACCCTACGACCTTAGAAAACACAACGCATTAAGAATAAGGACGTGGCAATTCAACCACCAATAAAAGATAACTAGGGAGTAATAGTATCTAGGTAGACACATTTTTAATCATCATACGAGCACACATCAAATAGACATAGACTACCCCTTAGTTTAGATAATTAGATAGTAGAAGTAATCGGTAGAAGTACCAACCCCCAAATCCAAATCCCGAGATTTTACCCTTAGCTTTATAAAAAAAATATAAAAAGATAAAAAATAATCTTCCTCAACCTCAAACCTTAGCGTGGTACATCTCTCACTAGCGTTCCTATTCCCCTAGAGAACGATATCAATACCCGAGGCTTACCCAATACTACACTACAACGATTAGGTTCACTGCCTAGGGTGTTGAAAAACTTGCTCGACGAAAAGGAAGTTCCTTTGACCCCGAACGCATTATACGCGCATTAGAACCCTAATTAGGGTTTATAGGATTATATGAATTACCCCTTACCGATTTTGTAATTCAATCCAAGATACTAACAAAAGTATGTTAGTACCACGTTTTGTACACACGTACTAAATCAAATTAAAGTAATGCTAGTTTTAAGAACACGAAAATATTTGTTTTGGAAAAACAATATGGATCGACTACCCAAAGGGGTTAGATGATCGATTAGCACTAAAACACATACAAACAATTTTAGGTTTTAGTTTAGGAGTACAAGAGATAGAATACAAAGACCCTAGGCCTTGTATTTATACACAAGATAACTTGGTTACCAAGTTAAGCATGGGTTGGGCTTGGAGAACCCTATGGCCGATCGGTTGAGACATCACCAATGGTTTCCGGAACCTTCCCAATCTCTATTTTATTTTAGTCCTTTAACATTTAACAATCGTTAGTCCATTACACTTAATTAACTTAACGTCCGTTATGTATTTCGTGTAAATAATAAATAAATATAGCATTTTATATTTAATTTTTAACTTTAATTTTCATACGCAAAGTGTGCAATCCCGTGGTATCGAGTTCATCCTAACACACATCTATTAATATTTTGTCCATTAAACCAACAGCTCCCACTTGGACATATCTTAATAGTTTGATCACATCGGTTTGCGTCTAGCAACACTTCGATGCCTCTAGCACAACTCAAGTAAGGTCTCCTAGAAAAACCTTTTAATGATTTTTCATTATTATTATCCATTCGTTTCTAATACCATGTTTAATAAAGATATGGATTTAAGTCATTCTTTATTCAACCATTTTGTTTCTCGTTATTAGTGATTGAGCAAGATTACTTCGAGTTTTTAAGATCGGAGAGAGTTCTAGGGTTGTTGTTGCCTGCCTACCCACCATTGACACTCTTATGGCGTGGTTGGAGTATCATGAGGAGCAGATTGACATCGCCTTGGGCCATCTAGATGAGCTACCCCTCGATCGTATTGAGTCATTGGAGGATATAATTCAGGAGCTTGTTGCTGAGCGATTAGACTTTCAGAGAGGGTTGACTAGAGTTGAGACAGAGACGCTGGAGACGCAGTCAAAGATTTCCAGCTGTCAGAGGGGACATGTGAGGCTTGATGACGAGATCGTGCTTGCTTGCACCTGGATCGCCATACTGGATAGGCTCATCGAGGATATGCAGATTCATCATCAGGAGGACATACAACGTCTTCTCGACCAGATTGAGAGTCCATAGATCGTGTGGATAGAGCTCCGAGCAGTTAGACCAATATCAGTTGTAGCATTTAGTGTATTTCAGGATTGTAGTCACAGATGTGTAGCATGAATATTAACACTTGTATTTTGTTATGTAACAATTTGGACAAGTTATTTATAACTATGTTGTGTTATGATTCTGTTATATATTGCCATGTTATGATATCGGTTTATATGAGCCAAGACGATCATTTATAGTTCCATGTGTGTTGTGATATTATTTAGACATTTCGTGCTGTTATTTATGATTGATATGGTTCCTGCTTGTGATGATTTATGTGTTCACATTTTGGTTGGATGATGTTATGTGATGATCTCAACTATTATAAACTATTCGTG
The DNA here is from genome assembly GCA_019973895.1 of Chrysanthemum seticuspe. Taxonomy (NCBI): domain Eukaryota; kingdom Viridiplantae; phylum Streptophyta; class Magnoliopsida; order Asterales; family Asteraceae; genus Chrysanthemum; species Chrysanthemum seticuspe. The sequence goes on from BPTQ01000009.1 coordinate 161,103,201, forward strand.
ATAGTTTCACCTATTATGATATTGATGGTTTCTGGATACTAACGTATACATTTATGTATTTATAAAAGTATGCCTCCTAAAAGGAAGACTTCCATAACGACAGCAGTTGCTATTCAGAAGTTGGTAAATGAGGGTATCATTGCAGCTCTTGCAAGACGCCCCAGAAAGGGTGTCCACACAGACATCACTGATAACCACACAGGTGGAAGTGAAACAGTAGTAACTCGCAAATGCAGTTACAAGGAGTTCATGAACTACAAACCAACATTTTTCAAATGGACTGAAGGTGTTGTTTGCCTTATCCACTGGTTTGAGCGAACCGAATCAGTCTTTCTCCTAAGTGACTGTACCAAAGATTGCAAGGTCAAATTTACTACATGTACATTGTTGGAAGATGCTCTGTCTTGGTGGAAATCCTATGCCCAACCGATTGGCATTGAAGAAGCCTGCAAAAACACCTGGACAGGGTTGAAGAAGCTGATGATGAAGAAGTACTGTCCTCGAACCGAGATCAAAAATTTAGAAGACGAGTTTTATCATCTATGTCGAAAACTAGAAGGGGGGGTTGAATAGTTTTACCGATTAAAACTTGGTTTTAAACTATTTAGATCGACTTATGTCAATCTAGTTAAAAGTGTGTGTTGGATGTTGATAGACAAGCGTATAAATAAAAGTTAAGATAAAGAGTAAGAAGTACAAAACCACAACGCGAGTATTTATAGTGGTTTGGCTACAAGGACACCTTCCTTGCCCTACTCTACTCCCCGAGTCACCTACTCGAGAGTTCATAATCACTACACAACACAAATCCTTGTGGCGGAGGAGCCTTCACAACGTCGCCTACTCTTTATCCGGTACAAGGCTAGACACCGGGTTCTTTCACGAGGTAGAACCAAACCTATCACTACGTCGCCTATATTTTATCCGGTACAAGGCTAGATACCGAGTTTCATTTACAAAGGTGGAACTACTACCTAACACTACACAACTCCTATCCCAAAGGAAATCTACTCCTTATGACAACATCAACAAGGATATCAATATCCTTTGACCCAATACAAATCTATCTTGTACATCGACACACCATATCGAATGTACACCTTAGGCACCTTTCACTAATGCCTTTGACTCGACTTCTAGGCACCCTTCACTAATGTCTTGTGACTTGACTTCTAGGCACCCTTCACTAATGCCTTTTGACTTGACTTCTAGGCACCTTTCACTAATGCCTTCAACACGGACTTTCGGCACCTTTCAATAATGCCTTCAACACGGACTTTCGGCACCTTTCACTAATGCCTTTCTTTGACTCTTCGACACTTTTCACTAATGTCTTTGTCTTGACCCTTTAGACATCTTTCAACTATGTCTTCGACAATACACTTCTAATGAGAAAGAGAAGAACTATCAACAAGATACCATTAGTAGTATGGATGATGACGAAGCTAGGCAACTCATGGACTTGAGCTTGCTCGACTTCAAGAGGTGGTGATCTCGCCTTTAAGAGGAACCTACAGAATTACACAAACACAAAACTACATAGAAAGATCACTTGGATCTGTGGTTAGAGAGTTTACAACACAAAGAGAAAATATGTGTGAAAGGGGTGAGTTACAATGAAGAAATGGCTCACTATTTATAGACAAACTTTTGCTACTGTTCCACGAATCCCTTACTTGAGGGATCCGTCTAGTGTAAACTGGGGGAATCGTGGGACGCTCCTCTTTGCCCATGGGTTTTGGGTCATGGGTTATGGGTCATGGGTCCTAGACAACGTAAGTGTGTTAGTAAACTATTGCCTCAAACCATTTACGTATTTTATTTGTTTCGTTAGAATAATTTTACGTTTGTTATCAACAAAACATTAGAAGATCGTAAAACATAAATAAACGTTTTTACGGCTTATTTGTATTAACAATCTCCCCTTTTGTTGATGACAAAACATAAGATTATTTTAAGGAAAAACTAAAATTCGTAAAAGTTTGAATTGGAGTTTTTACTCTCTTCTCCCCCTTTTGTCGAAACAAAAAGAGCGTCGAAAAGAAACTAACAACTTGTTTTAAGAAAAACATGTCAAAGAGATAAAAAATATGAAAAATAGAGAGTAAGTGAAGAGAAGTATTCTCGACTTAGCTCCCCCTTGACGAGTCCATCCCTTTGTGTGGGCGTCAAGTAAGAATAGATACTAAACTAGTACATTGCAACTATGTTTGAAAATGGCTTCGTCTTTGTGACGAATATAATCCCCCTTGACGATTGCAACTTTGCAAGGAGGACGTCATTTCATATAATCCTATGATATTGCAAATGATTTTTGCAATGTTTTGCTTTGACAAGAATCTCCCCCTAGCTAAGTGTGTCAAAGTCTTCATGTGTATATTGAAAAGCTACAAAACAAAGGTTAGAAAACAAGTATATAATGCATAATTTCCTGCAAATAAGACTCAAGTTAGTAGTAATCAAGTCTTATGTTGCACAGATCCCACGGTTCCTTCTTAGGAGGGATCTGTCTAGGCAAAAACTGAGGGATCCGTCAGTCTGAAAACTTAAGACAGCAATGGTGATGTAACAAGTGATGTTAACATCAAAATGAGATACGTATTGAGGCATCAAACAAATTCTCAAGACAATATGGCATATAACATATAATTACATTCAATAAAACATACGAGAAATGATCTACATATCACTAAAACTAAGAGAATGATTTAAACATGAAATATGATTCCTAAACTATCTAAGATAAGCTTAAGACTAGGACACCACTTGAATCCTTAAGCTCAAGGTTTTTTGGGTTTGTTGATCTCGTTGAAACATTCGATGAGGTGATAAAACATGAAACGTTGATCTTCACATACTTCATGTATCAAACTTTCAACATGTTGACAATGACAACAATCTTTGTCATGACTCGAAAATGGTGGTGGTAGAAAAGACATGACTTGAGATGGAAGGTTTGGTTGAGATTCCACAAAAGAAGGAGGAATATGTGGAGGTATATTTGGAGGCTATTCAACCAAAGGTGGTGATAGTGGAATATGTGATGAGGATGGTGGTAGAGAGGTATCTACTTCCATGTGATCGGGTGGTTGACTTTGATGATTCCTCATGATCCAAAAGGGACTATTTGAGGGTGACGGAGAAAAAGATGCCGGGGCTAGTGTTGATTCAACACCTTGATTTTGTTGCTCTATTCTTTCCATTGAGAATGTGGCAATGGTGGAGGATGAGATGGCCTAGGAGGCAAGTCCTCTAGATTGTAGAGGTGTGGTTATGAGAGTGGAGTGGTGAATGATATTGTCACACCCCCAAATTACCTGTTTTGCAGCGGAATGGAATTCCTGGGGATTGACTGTCATAGCATCACAATTACAGTTATATTGAACGACCTAAAGTGTCGTTTGGAAAACACATCGTTTGATTTAATAAAATAATCAGAGTTTTCAAAGTAGGTCCCAAATGTAAATCTACTTGTGCGGAAATAAGTTTGTTACAATTCAAACGATGTTTTAAAGTACATAAAACCCAAGTGAGACGCGTCGTCACCACGACTCCATGATGTGTCCAAATGCATGCCATGAAGTGAATGCCTTAGATACCTGAGATAAAACATGCTAAAAAGTGTCAACACAAAGGTTGAGTGAGTTCATAGAGTTTGTATTGAAATGTAAAGCCTTTCAAAATCGTTTATGCAGCAAAGGCATTGAAAATCCACTCAGTTCCAAGTTCCGCCCATACAAAACTTGCAACCTGTGTGTTCACAACCCATTGCCAAAGTGTAATGTAGTTTATGTTCAAGCCCACATCGTCAAATGAGTTCACAAGATAGTGCCTAACTTAATGTATCAATAGTTACTTGATATAACAAATATGAGTGTTGATCAAATCGTTCCAAGACCGTTAGTCCATGATTGTACCAAGTACATGAATATACCAAGTCCGTTAGCCCAATGTTATACCAAGACCGTTAGCTCAACATTATCCAAGTCCGTTAGATCAATATTATCTAAGTCCGTTAGCTCAATGAATATACCAAGACCATTAGCTCAATGAATATGATATGGAAGTTCTAAGTGTGGCAAAAATGTTACTACGCATGACTAAGCATTCAGTTCAGTTACACATGTAGTTTCAAATAATCATGATAGTTATGAAAATAATTGAGCATGTATCTCCCCCAAAACATTTATGAAAACAAGTAAAAGCAGGGGCTATGAAAACTCACTTGGTGGAATGATGCGAAGACAAAAGTGAGTACACCGAGATGTAATGTGATACGTTAATCTTGACCTATTGTGAAGGATATGATACGTCATGAGTTGCAATGTAATGTTATGCATGCACTTCGTATGTTATTTATACCATTTACGGGTTTTGAAAATATTACTCGTCGTCGAAAAATACTCTTTTGACGTCTTGACCCTTCAAAAATGACTTTACATGTTTTTACGTCAAAATGTCATCCTATAATGGTTTTATAATGATTTTTGGTGAAATTACCACTTTTCGTCGCAAAACAATGTCGTCGGAAAAATCATGAAATCAACAAAAATGACTCCGGAAAAGTAGTCGTAAAATGGTGTACGTCGATCGTTAGAGAACGAACTCGATGGTTTTGGAAAGTTTGTATCGATATCTAGAAGTTTCAGTTCAGGAGTTTTCGTCCAAAAGGTCTCGATCATAAAGATATTAAGGGTTAAAGTTGGTGGTTTTTGCTAATTGTGTGCAGAAAATAAGTTTCGGCCAAGTTTGAACGTCCGTAATTGATTCACTATAAATCCGCTTGACAAACAGCTTTTTGTTTTGAAAAATATGGCCGGTGAACTTGATTTTTACTAGAAGACATTTCGTTCCAAAAAGTTTTGCTTCATAGTTAAAAACTGCCGCAAACATGGTCGTTACAGCTAATGAAATACTTGTAACGTAAAAATAATATAGTTTTTCAGAAAATAATAGTTACGGCAACTTTATGAAAACGTGTATATATTTGTCGTTTCAAATCCGTTTTCTACGTATAATATGTCCTTAGCTTCGTATCGAAGTAAACTAATATATTTTTGATAAGTCGAAATAATTTGTGAAGCTTAAGGCTCGTTTTTGACCCGAAAATACTAAAAACAGCAAAGCTGAATTTTCTGAAAAGTGTTTAATTCGTCGTCAAACTTTAAAAATTCACCACGGCTTCGTTATAACTCCGTTTTTATCCGTTCAAAAGGCCACGGATTCGTTTTAAAGTATATTTTCTAAATATCAAGGCCAAAATGTCGTACCATCAGTAGGTTTTTCCAGAAATCCGAATTAAGGACAGAACACCAAAATATAGTTATCGAAAATAGTTTTTCTCGGACAAAACCTATTCTAATCCCTTCAAATCAACTCCAAAGCTAATCTAATCCTACCATACACCTTCTTAGGGTGTCATGGGTTCCTAATCACCATCAAGACCAAAGAATACCATGGGAATATTTATAGGATGACCAATATGTATATAAACTCTAAAATCATAAAATAAATGGTATAAATCACATAACATGCATATAAGCTCCAAAAATGAAAAGAAACATATGAAAATGATAAGGAAACTTGAAAATGATAAAAACATGCTTACAAGTGATAGTGATGAGGTGAAAGTAACAAGGATTATCCTAAATACTCTTGGTTTTTATTTCAAAACCATATAAAGAGTATATACTAGATTGTATAAACACAAGAGCATGAAAAATTTTGTGATCCCCTTGAATCTCCTTGAAGGCCGAATTTTTAGAAGGAAGAAGGAAGAGAGAAGAAAAATCTTCTTGGCTTGCACATACAATGATTTGAGGTTGAATGAAAAAAAAAATGAATGAAAAGTTGGATTGTGTAAAGATATGTATGTAGAAAAATGTTTCAATCCAATTAATGCAATCAACCCTCCCCCAACCGGTTTTAGGGGATCATGTTCCTTAATATATATATATATATTTTTTTTTAAAAAAACTTGTGTATATATACTTTGTGTAATTATTTGACCAAAAGTGTAAGTAATATGTAAGTATTAGTCACTTGCAAGGTAAATGGTAATTCTTGGTGCAAGTAAATTTTTAATAGGTCAAAATAGATTGTAATGAGATGATAAAAATTGTAAAAATACTTTCCTTGTGAAAATTGAGTGATAAAATAATTATCGTAAATTTTTAAGAAACGTGTCGTAATAATTAAACTTTACGATTTATGTACCAAATAAATTTGAAACACTAGGAAAACTAAAGATATAGTTTTTATGAACTAAATGTAAGTTTAAAAATACATCGGGATCATTTTTGAAAGTAATGGATTAAATATTTAAAATAAAAACTCACGCGATAAAGATTATTAAATATAAAAATTACGCGTTGAATGTGAAATAAAATGTCGTGAATGAACTAATGAGGTGCACATGATGTCAATGAAATGTAGACTAATCATAGTCCATATGAAATGTACGTGATGTCATGATCATGAATTCGCCGCTAAACCTCCAAGGTTACGCGAATTTGAAACAAGTAAACCAAGTTTACTATAAATGTTGAAATAATGAGACATGAATGGTGTCGAGAAATGACCTGAAAGTACGGGTTGTCACATTCGCCCATCCAAAAAGGAATTCAGTCCCTGAATTCAATCGTTGTTAGGTCTAACGGGTTTAGGGTTTGATGTAGCAAACTTTCCCATTCCCGAGCAAAACCCTCAAAAGACTTTTTGGTAACCGATTTTTACTTAATCTCACAACTCATCAAACAATAACTGTCATGAGATTAGGCTAAATCGGTTTAGGTAACGACTTGTTTCTAGCTCGATCTTTGCAACTCATCAAACAAGAATTGTCACGTGGATCAAACTGGAAACAAGTGGTTTGAAGAAAATCTTTTGAAAATTTGGCTCGATTACGGAATTGCTTACTCATATAAGCCTACTACTCCCTTCATCGCATGATTCTTCCTGAATTAGACATAGGTGATCAGGCTATGTATAATTTAGGAGTAACTATGCAATGCTTGGACTAATCGACTCATATGTTGTTTGGTGTTGAGTCAACTGATGTTAAAATTGTGATGAACATCGAGGAGAGAAGACATGGAGAAGTGTCGTTAAAATGATAGTTGAAGTAAAAAGAATTAAAATCCTCGTAAATGATAACAAATCGGAAAGAAAATAAAGTACGATAGATGAGAATATTTTACAACGAATGGTTCAGCAAAAGTAGTACATCTTAGGTTATAAAGATTCGGGTACGATGGAAAACATAACTTAGTACGACATAATACATAAGGAGAAATAAGACTGTTAGTTTCCGAACTTCTTCAGTCTTCCGCGTCGTTGATACCTTGACGAGCTCCTTCTCCTCCTTCTAACATATATACATTCCCATGAGCACCTTCGACTTGTTGACCTTGGTTTTGAGGACATTGATTTCGATAGTGTCCTTGCTCCCCGCATCTGTAACATGTAACCATGGCCTTGCCTCTACAATTCCTGGCAAGGTGTCCCAGTTGTTGACACTTGTAACACTTAACAGGACAAAGACCCGTGTGATGATACTTACATCGATTACATAGTGGGTAGGTTCCAGCATAACCTCTGCCTTCTACTGGTGCAGCAACATATACCATTGCAGTTTCTTGCCCTCTTTTCTGTTGTTGATGATGGTTAGTGTTGCGGTTTTGGTTGTTGTTGTTATAATTTCCTTGGTCGTCTTCCCATTTCCTTTTGTTGTTGTTGTGTTGGTTATCGCCGTTGTTGTTGTTGTTTTGGTTGGTGTTGGTGTACTTGCCTCTCTTCACTACCTGGGCCATGAGCTTTTGAGTCAATCGAATAGCTTCCTCAATCGTTTGCGGGTCAGAAGAAGTCACATCGCCTTGAATAATTTCGGGAAGTCCCCCGATGAAAGCCTCTAGCAACTTCTCATTATCAGAAACCATGGACGGGCATAACACAGCCAATTCTTGAAATCTCTGAATGTAAGTGTCAATATCGTACCCAATGGTTACTAATTCATAGAACTCCGTCTCCAACTTTTTGATTTCCGTACGAGGACAAAACTTCTTAGTCACCAGACCTTTGAATTGCTCCCAAGTGAGCTTGAAAGCATTCTCTATTCCCATTGGTTGAGCATAAGAATTCCACCACGATAATGCTCCATCGAGTAATGTGCTCGTAGCAAATTTAACTTTACTATCATCCGGACAGTTACATAGCAAAAACACTGATTCCAATTTTTCAAACCATCGAACCATTGCTGTAGCTCCCTCGGTACCTCTAAATTTCGTGGGCTCACCACTTTTGAAATCCTTGTACGAACATTTCTTAACTCCGGATCCTCCGGCATTTCCAGTAGCAGCAGCTAGCCTAGTGGCTACAGCAGCAGTCGCGGCCTCGGCAGCAGCAGCAGCCACCGTTTCCCTTTCAACTCTTAGAGCATTAGCAATGCTATCATTCACTAACTTCTGAATAGCCGCTTGGGTCATTTCAACCGTAGCTTTCTTCGGTGCCATATCTTCTTCAAAACAAGAGGAAATGTGAGACGTAGCAAAATCCGATGTTAATAATAAACGCTCCAAAGAAATGTGATAAAAATGATAAGTTTGAGGTTCTCTTTCAAAATGATCGACGGTTTCCTACGAAACGGGTTATGATGTGTCGTAAGTGCTTCAAATGTATGATGGTTTAGTGACTTAATGTGTGGATAAAGTGTAACTCGACACGTTAGTGGTGAAACAAAGGAGTGAGAGTGATTTCGCCCTATATAAAGGTTTATCTCGGCATTCGTCGTTATCGATGATGAATCAGCTGATATATAAAAAAATTTGTGATAAGGAATGACAAGGAATTCTCCACGTTAGAATATGGGGAAAAGATAATGGGATGGGCATTTAAGGGCATCCATGTGACAATCGATGCGAAATGAAAGTGAATAACTCGAAAAATGTACGTAATGACCGCATGTGAAGTGAACATGTACTTGTGATGAAATGATGAGATGCTATGATAATGTAGTTATAGTCTAGGGTCAATGATGCAACCTAGTTCTCTATAACTGAAGCTCTGATGCCAATCTGTCACACCCCCAAATTACCTGTTTTGCAGCGGAATGGAATTCCTGGGGATTGACTGTCATAGCATCACAATTACAGTTATATTGAACGACCTAAAGTGTCGTTTGGAAAACACATCGTTTGATTTAATAAAATAATCAGAGTTTTCAAAGTAGGTCCCAAATGTAAATCTACTTGTGCGGAAATAAGTTTGTTACAATTCAAACGATGTTTTAAAGTACATAAAACCCAAGTGAGACGCGTCGTCACCACGACTCCATGATGTGTCCAAATGCATGCCATGAAGTGAATGCCTTAGATACCTGAGATAAAACATGCTAAAAAGTGTCAACACAAAGGTTGAGTGAGTTCATAGAGTTTGTATTGAAATGTAAAGCCTTTCAAAATCGTTTATGCAGCAAAGGCATTGAAAATCCACTCAGTTCCAAGTTCCGCCCATACAAAACTTGCAACCTGTGTGTTCACAACCCATTGCCAAAGTGTAATGTAGTTTATGTTCAAGCCCACATCGTCAAATGAGTTCACAAGATAGTGCCTAACTTAATGTATCAATAGTTACTTGATATAACAAATATGAGTGTTGATCAAATCGTTCCAAGACCGTTAGTCCATGATTGTACCAAGTACATGAATATACCAAGTCCGTTAGCCCAATGTTATACCAAGACCGTTAGCTCAACATTATCCAAGTCCGTTAGATCAATATTATCCAAGTCCGTTAGCTCAATGAATATACCAAGACCATTAGCTCAATGAATATGATATGGAAGTTCTAAGTGTGGCAAAAATGTTACTACGCATGACTAAGCATTCAGTTCAGTTACACATGTAGTTTCAAATAATCATGATAGTTATGAAAATAATTGAGCATGTATCTCCCCCAAAACATTTATGAAAACAAGTAAAAGCAGGGGCTATGAAAACTCACTTGGTGGAATGATGCGAAGACAAAAGTGAGTACACCGAGATGTAATGTGATACGTTAATCTTGACCTATTGTGAAGGATATGATACGTCATGAGTTGCAATGTAATGTTATGCATGCACTTCGTATGTTATTTATACCATTTACGGGTTTTGAAAATATTACTCGTCGTCGAAAAATACTCTTTTGACGTCTTGACCCTTCAAAAATGACTTTACATGTTTTTACGTCAAAATGTCATCCTATAATGGTTTTATAATGATTTTTGGTGAAATTACCACTTTTCGTCGCAAAACAATGTCGTCGGAAAAATCATGAAATCAACAAAAATGACTCCGGAAAAGTAGTCGTAAAATGGTGTACGTCGATCGTTAGAGAACGAACTCGATGGTTTTGGAAAGTTTGTATCGATATCTAGAAGTTTCAGTTCAGGAGTTTTCGTCCAAAAGGTCTCGATCATAAAGATATTAAGGGTTAAAGTTGGTGGTTTTTGCTAATTGTGTGCAGAAAATAAGTTTCGGCCAAGTTTGAACGTCCGTAATTGATTCACTATAAATCCGCTTGACAAACAGCTTTTTGTTTTGAAAAATATGGCCGGTGAACTTGATTTTTACTAGAAGACATTTCGTTCCAAAAAGTTTTGCTTCATAGTTAAAAACTGCCGCAAACATGGTCGTTACAGCTAATGAAATACTTGTAACGTAAAAATAATATAGTTTTTCAGAAAATAATAGTTACGGCAACTTTATGAAAACGTGTATATATTTGTCGTTTCAAATCCGTTTTCTACGTATAATATGTCCTTAGCTTCGTATCGAAGTAAACTAATATATTTTTGATAAGTCGAAATAATTTGTGAAGCTTAAGGCTCGTTTTTGACCCGAAAATACTAAAAACAGCAAAGCTGAATTTTCTGAAAAGTGTTTAATTCGTCGTCAAACTTTAAAAATTCACCACGGCTTCGTTATAACTCCGTTTTTATCCGTTCAAAAGGCCACGGATTCGTTTTAAAGTATATTTTCTAAATATCAAGGCCAAAATGTCGTACCATCAGTAGGTTTTTCCAGAAATCCGAATTAAGGACAGAACACCAAAATATAGTTATCGAAAATAGTTTTTCTCGGACAAAACCTATTCTAATCCCTTCAAATCAACTCCAAAGCTAATCTAATCCTACCATACACCTTCTTAGGGTGTCATGGGTTCCTAATCACCATCAAGACCAAAGAATACCATGGGAATATTTATAGGATGACCAATATGTATATAAACTCTAAAATCATAAAATAAATGGTATAAATCACATAACATGCATATAAGCTCCAAAAATGAAAAGAAACATATGAAAATGATAAGGAAACTTGAAAATGATAAAAACATGCTTACAAGCGATAGTGATGAGGTGAAAGTAACAAGGATTATCCTAAATACTCTTGGTTTTTATTTCAAAACCATATAAAGAGTATATACTAGATTGTATAAACACAAGAGCATGAAAAATTTTGTGATCCCCTTGAATCTCCTTGAAGGCCGAATTTTTAGAAGGAAGAAGGAAGAGAGAAGAAAAATCTTCTTGGCTTGCACATACAATGATTTGAGGTTGAATGAAAAAAAAAATGAATGAAAAGTTGGATTGTGTAAAGATATGTATGTAGAAAAATGTTTCAATCCAATTAATGCAATCAACCCTCCCCCAACCGGTTTTAGGGGATCATGTTCCTTAATATATATATATATATTTTTTTTTAAAAAAACTTGTGTATATATACTTTGTGTAATTATTTGACCAAAAGTGTAAGTAATATGTAAGTATTAGTCACTTGCAAGGTAAATGGTAATTCTTGGTGCAAGTAAATTTTTAATAGGTCAAAATAGATTGTAATGAGATGATAAAAATTGTAAAAATACTTTCCTTGTGAAAATTGAGTGATAAAATAATTATCGTAAATTTTTAAGAAACGTGTCGTAATAATTAAACTTTACGATTTATGTACCAAATAAATTTGAAACACTAGGAAAACTAAAGATATAGTTTTTATGAACTAAATGTAAGTTTAAAAATACATCGGGATCATTTTTGAAAGTAATGGATTAAATATTTAAAATAAAAACTCACGCGATAAAGATTATTAAATATAAAAATTACGCGTTGAATGTGAAATAAAATGTCGTGAATGAACTAATGAGGTGCACATGATGTCAATGAAATGTAGACTAATCATAGTCCATATGAAATGTACGTGATGTCATGATCATGAATTCGCCGCTAAACCTCCAAGGTTACGCGAATTTGAAACAAGTAAACCAAGTTTACTATAAATGTTGAAATAATGAGACATGAATGGTGTCGAGAAATGACCTGAAAGTACGGGTTGTCACATTCGCCCATCCAAAAAGGAATTCAGTCCCTGAATTCAATCGTTGTTAGGTCTAACGGGTTTAGGGTTTGATGTAGCAAACTTTCCCATTCCCGAGCAAAACCCTCAAAAGACTTTTTGGTAACCGATTTTTACTTAATCTCACAACTCATCAAACAATAACTGTCATGAGATTAGGCTAAATCGGTTTAGGTAACGACTTGTTTCTAGCTCGATCTTTGCAACTCATCAAACAAGAATTGTCACGTGGATCAAACTGGAAACAAGTGGTTTGAAGAAAATCTTTTGAAAATTTGGCTCGATTACGGAATTGCTTACTCATATAAGCCTACTACTCCCTTCATCGCATGATTCTTCCTGAATTAGACATAGGTGATCAGGCTATGTATAATTTAGGAGTAACTATGCAATGCTTGGACTAATCGACTCATATGTTGTTTGGTGTTGAGTCAACTGATGTTAAAATTGTGATGAACATCGAGGAGAGAAGACATGGAGAAGTGTCGTTAAAATGATAGTTGAAGTAAAAAGAATTAAAATCCTCGTAAATGATAACAAATCGGAAAGAAAATAAAGTACGATAGATGAGAATATTTTACAACGAATGGTTCAGCAAAAGTAGTACATCTTAGGTTATAAAGATTCGGGTACGATGGAAAACATAACTTAGTACGACATAATACATAAGGAGAAATAAGACTGTTAGTTTCCGAACTTCTTCAGTCTTCCGCGTCGTTGATACCTTGACGAGCTCCTTCTCCTCCTTCTAACATATATACATTCCCATGAGCACCTTCGACTTGTTGACCTTGGTTTTGAGGACATTGATTTCGATAGTGTCCTTGCTCCCCGCATCTGTAACATGTAACCATGGCCTTGCCTCTACAATTCCTGGCAAGGTGTCCCAGTTGTTGACACTTGTAACACTTAACAGGACAAAGACCCGTGTGATGATACTTACATCGATTACATAGTGGGTAGGTTCCAGCATAACCTCTGCCTTCTACTGGTGCAGCAACATATACCATTGCAGTTTCTTGCCCTCTTTTCTGTTGTTGATGATGGTTAGTGTTGCGGTTTTGGTTGTTGTTGTTATAATTTCCTTGGTCGTCTTCCCATTTCCTTTTGTTGTTGTTGTGTTGGTTATCGCCGTTGTTGTTGTTGTTTTGGTTGGTGTTGGTGTACTTGCCTCTCTTCACTACCTGGGCCATGAGCTTTTGAGTCAATCGAATAGCTTCCTCAATCGTTTGCGGGTCAGAAGAAGTCACATCGCCTTGAATAATTTCGGGAAGTCCCCCGATGAAAGCCTCTAGCAACTTCTCATTATCAGAAACCATGGACGGGCATAACACAGCCAATTCTTGAAATCTCTGAATGTAAGTGTCAATATCGTACCCAATGGTTACTAATTCATAGAACTCCGTCTCCAACTTTTTGATTTCCGTACGAGGACAAAACTTCTTAGTCACCAGACCTTTGAATTGCTCCCAAGTGAGCTTGAAAGCATTCTCTATTCCCATTGGTTGAGCATAAGAATTCCACCACGATAATGCTCCATCGAGTAATGTGCTCGTAGCAAATTTAACTTTACTATCATCCGGACAGTTACATAGCAAAAACACTGATTCCAATTTTTCAAACCATCGAACCATTGCTGTAGCTCCCTCGGTACCTCTAAATTTCGTGGGCTCACCACTTTTGAAATCCTTGTACGAACATTTCTTAACTCCGGATCCTCCGGCATTTCCAGTAGCAGCAGCTAGCCTAGTGGCTACAGCAGCAGTCGCGGCCTCGGCAGCAGCAGCAGCCACCGTTTCCCTTTCAACTCTTAGAGCATTAGCAATGCTATCATTCACTAACTTCTGAATAGCCGCTTGGGTCATTTCAACCGTAGCTTTCTTCGGTGCCATATCTTCTTCAAAACAAGAGGAAATGTGAGACGTAGCAAAATCCGATGTTAATAATAAACGCTCCAAAGAAATGTGATAAAAATGATAAGTTTGAGGTTCTCTTTCAAAATGATCGACGGTTTCCTACGAAACGGGTTATGATGTGTCGTAAGTGCTTCAAATGTATGATGGTTTAGTGACTTAATGTGTGGATAAAGTGTAACTCGACACGTTAGTGGTGAAACAAAGGAGTGAGAGTGATTTCGCCCTATATAAAGGTTTATCTCGGCATTCGTCGTTATCGATGATGAATCAGCTGATATATAAAAAAATTTGTGATAAGGAATGACAAGGAATTCTCCACGTTAGAATATGGGGAAAAGATAATGGGATGGGCATTTAAGGGCATCCATGTGACAATCGATGCGAAATGAAAGTGAATAACTCGAAAAATGTACGTAATGACCGCATGTGAAGTGAACATGTACTTGTGATGAAATGATGAGATGCTATGATAATGTAGTTATAGTCTAGGGTCAATGATGCAACCTAGTTCTCTATAACTGAAGCTCTGATGCCAATCTGTCACACCCCCAAATTACCTGTTTTGCAGCGGAATGGAATTCCTGGGGATTGACTGTCATAGCATCACAATTACAGTTATATTGAACGACCTAAAGTGTCGTTTGGAAAACACATCGTTTGATTTAATAAAATAATCAGAGTTTTCAAAGTAGGTCCCAAATGTAAATCTACTTGTGCGGAAATAAGTTTGTTACAATTCAAACGATGTTTTAAAGTACATAAAACCCAAGTGAGACGCGTCGTCACCACGACTCCATGATGTGTCCAAATGCATGCCATGAAGTGAATGCCTTAGATACCTGAGATAAAACATGCTAAAAAGTGTCAACACAAAGGTTGAGTGAGTTCATAGAGTTTGTATTGAAATGTAAAGCCTTTCAAAATCGTTTATGCAGCAAAGGCATTGAAAATCCACTCAGTTCCAAGTTCCGCCCATACAAAACTTGCAACCTGTGTGTTCACAACCCATTGCCAAAGTGTAATGTAGTTTATGTTCAAGCCCACATCGTCAAATGAGTTCACAAGATAGTGCCTAACTTAATGTATCAATAGTTACTTGATATAACAAATATGAGTGTTGATCAAATCGTTCCAAGACCGTTAGTCCATGATTGTACCAAGTACATGAATATACCAAGTCCGTTAGCCCAATGTTATACCAAGACCGTTAGCTCAACATTATCCAAGTCCGTTAGATCAATATTATCCAAGTCCGTTAGCTCAATGAATATACCAAGACCATTAGCTCAATGAATATGATATGGAAGTTCTAAGTGTGGCAAAAATGTTACTACGCATGACTAAGCATTCAGTTCAGTTACACATGTAGTTTCAAATAATCATGATAGTTATGAAAATAATTGAGCATGTATCTCCCCCAAAACATTTATGAAAACAAGTAAAAGCAGGGGCTATGAAAACTCACTTGGTGGAATGATGCGAAGACAAAAGTGAGTACACCGAGATGTAATGTGATACGTTAATCTTGACCTATTGTGAAGGATATGATACGTCATGAGTTGCAATGTAATGTTATGCATGCACTTCGTATGTTATTTATACCATTTACGGGTTTTGAAAATATTACTCGTCGTCGAAAAATACTCTTTTGACGTCTTGACCCTTCAAAAATGACTTTACATGTTTTTACGTCAAAATGTCATCCTATAATGGTTTTATAATGATTTTTGGTGAAATTACCACTTTTCGTCGCAAAACAATGTCGTCGGAAAAATCATGAAATCAACAAAAATGACTCCGGAAAAGTAGTCGTAAAATGGTGTACGTCGATCGTTAGAGAACGAACTCGATGGTTTTGGAAAGTTTGTATCGATATCTAGAAGTTTCAGTTCAGGAGTTTTCGTCCAAAAGGTCTCGATCATAAAGATATTAAGGGTTAAAGTTGGTGGTTTTTGCTAATTGTGTGCAGAAAATAAGTTTCGGCCAAGTTTGAACGTCCGTAATTGATTCACTATAAATCCGCTTGACAAACAGCTTTTTGTTTTGAAAAATATGGCCGGTGAACTTGATTTTTACTAGAAGACATTTCGTTCCAAAAAGTTTTGCTTCATAGTTAAAAACTGCCGCAAACATGGTCGTTACAGCTAATGAAATACTTGTAACGTAAAAATAATATAGTTTTTCAGAAAATAATAGTTACGGCAACTTTATGAAAACGTGTATATATTTGTCGTTTCAAATCCGTTTTCTACGTATAATATGTCCTTAGCTTCGTATCGAAGTAAACTAATATATTTTTGATAAGTCGAAATAATTTGTGAAGCTTAAGGCTCGTTTTTGACCCGAAAATACTAAAAACAGCAAAGCTGAATTTTCTGAAAAGTGTTTAATTCGTCGTCAAACTTTAAAAATTCACCACGGCTTCGTTATAACTCCGTTTTTATCCGTTCAAAAGGCCACGGATTCGTTTTAAAGTATATTTTCTAAATATCAAGGCCAAAATGTCGTACCATCAGTAGGTTTTTCCAGAAATCCGAATTAAGGACAGAACACCAAAATATAGTTATCGAAAATAGTTTTTCTCGGACAAAACCTATTCTAATCCCTTCAAATCAACTCCAAAGCTAATCTAATCCTACCATACACCTTCTTAGGGTGTCATGGGTTC
Source organism: Chrysanthemum seticuspe (assembly GCA_019973895.1). Lineage (NCBI taxonomy): Eukaryota > Viridiplantae > Streptophyta > Magnoliopsida > Asterales > Asteraceae > Chrysanthemum > Chrysanthemum seticuspe. The sequence continues at coordinate 161,120,177 of BPTQ01000009.1, forward strand.
CTAATCACCATCAAGACCAAAGAATACCATGGGAATATTTATAGGATGACCAATATGTATATAAACTCTAAAATCATAAAATAAATGGTATAAATCACATAACATGCATATAAGCTCCAAAAATGAAAAGAAACATATGAAAATGATAAGGAAACTTGAAAATGATAAAAACATGCTTACAAGTGATAGTGATGAGGTGAAAGTAACAAGGATTATCCTAAATACTCTTGGTTTTTATTTCAAAACCATATAAAGAGTATATACTAGATTGTATAAACACAAGAGCATGAAAAATTTTGTGATCCCCTTGAATCTCCTTGAAGGCCGAATTTTTAGAAGGAAGAAGGAAGAGAGAAGAAAAATCTTCTTGGCTTGCACATACAATGATTTGAGGTTGAATGAAAAAAAAAATGAATGAAAAGTTGGATTGTGTAAAGATATGTATGTAGAAAAATGTTTCAATCCAATTAATGCAATCAACCCTCCCCCAACCGGTTTTAGGGGATCATGTTCCTTAATATATATATATATATTTTTTTTTAAAAAAACTTGTGTATATATACTTTGTGTAATTATTTGACCAAAAGTGTAAGTAATATGTAAGTATTAGTCACTTGCAAGGTAAATGGTAATTCTTGGTGCAAGTAAATTTTTAATAGGTCAAAATAGATTGTAATGAGATGATAAAAATTGTAAAAATACTTTCCTTGTGAAAATTGAGTGATAAAATAATTATCGTAAATTTTTAAGAAACGTGTCGTAATAATTAAACTTTACGATTTATGTACCAAATAAATTTGAAACACTAGGAAAACTAAAGATATAGTTTTTATGAACTAAATGTAAGTTTAAAAATACATCGGGATCATTTTTGAAAGTAATGGATTAAATATTTAAAATAAAAACTCACGCGATAAAGATTATTAAATATAAAAATTACGCGTTGAATGTGAAATAAAATGTCGTGAATGAACTAATGAGGTGCACATGATGTCAATGAAATGTAGACTAATCATAGTCCATATGAAATGTACGTGATGTCATGATCATGAATTCGCCGCTAAACCTCCAAGGTTACGCGAATTTGAAACAAGTAAACCAAGTTTACTATAAATGTTGAAATAATGAGACATGAATGGTGTCGAGAAATGACCTGAAAGTACGGGTTGTCACAGATATGGCTCTAGGCACTAAGGGTGATGGTTTAGTGGAAATAGGGGTGTTTGGTTTAGGGGGTATAGTGGTGTTTGGCATTGGTAGTTTAGTGGGAACAATCCTTTTGGGGATTGGTTTGATAGGTGGAGGGGAGATCTTAGTATTTGTGGATTTAATGGGAGATGATTCGGTTGAAGAAATTTCATGAACAACATGAGCAAGTTTCTTGGGTTGTCCTTTGGTGGATGAGTTACCACTAGGATCTTTCCTCATGATGATATGATAAACAAATAGGGTTATAAGAATTTCTAAGTGCTGAGAATGAGGATGTAGATGATTACTTTAGGAGTCTTAACAAGATGGTTTATAAGGGGAAGGATTTGGTAAGTGCATTCAAGACTTAAGCCACTAAGATCCTTTGGAATGTGATGATTTGCATGCACAAGAGTCAACTTCAGAGTTGTACTGATCTAGGAATTTAATTAAAGCAAGATGGAGTGTTCAAGTTAGCAAGGAGAGCTTGAAATGATTGTTTTACCTAGAGTTTGGATGAATCTGTCACCCGGATCCCACGGTTCCCTCCAATGAGGGATCCGTCTAGGCTAATCCTAGGGATCCGGCTCTCAGCAGCTAAGAAAGGAGAAAAATGATGTTTGTAAGGTCTAATATCTATACCTCTTGAGTGTTTCAGTCTTCCTAAGTGTATTAAATGAAAGGGTACTTAAATGATCAAGGGCAATGAGTGAAGGTAGTTAATGATTGCCCTTTATGGAAGAAAATGGAACTTTATGAGTACCAATGAATGACCAAAGATGACACTAGAAGATTTGAGAGTGTCAAGTGGAGCTAAATGATCCTAGAGACCAGATAGTAACTTAAGATAATTTTGGAAAATATCTTAAAAGAAATGAAAAACTAGTATTTGACCCATTTTGAGGTAGAGATGACTAAAATCAATTTGCTAAAATTGAGAGATTTATCAAACTAGATGTGTTGACATGTGAGAGATGATGTGTGAGTATAAGAGCGGAAGAATGATGAGTTTTTGGTGAAATGATAAATCGAAAAGCACCTTGAGTGTGATCCTAAATAAGCTATGAGTGAATGTGAAGCCTACTGAGCTTGAGGAAGACTTAACTGGTCCCAAGGTATTATGTTTAGCTAGTGTGAAGTAGTCTAAGGACATGGTTTGATGTATAAAGTCAGCAACTGCATTTCTGTTTGCCCGGATCCCACGGTTCCCTAAGTTTGAACAACTATATAAATGAAACATCAAACGTTAAATGTTTTATTTCATGAGAAAGATCACATTACAATGATAAAAGATGAAATCTAAGGATTGAGCCTATTTGGAAAGGAAACTAAGTTTCTTGAGTGTTTTCGCTAGATGGATCGTCAAATGGATGATGAGTATTTGCCGATTCAGGGATGAAGAAAGACTTGATGAGAGATGTGTTTAGAGGTTCCATCATCTTATTCACGAGTACGTACAACGGACTTTGAAATTGAGGGTGGAACTACATGATGTGATGATAAAGGCGTGTCATGAACATTCCATAAGGGATTAGTTTGTTCTTGTTGACTTGAAGGTTTACAATTCGCCTTACGAAGAAATAGGCGAGATTGTATGGTTGTTGTGTTAGCAAACTATATATTATGTGAGCACAACAAGCGGGAAGTATTTCTCGATTTCCCCTAAGACTCCAAACATTTTCACGTAGGATAAGTGCGAGAGGTTAAAAATCATCTCGGATATCCCGTGTATAGATTATGTTTGGATCAGAGTAATAGGGTCGAGGTTTGCATAACATGCGAGTCAAGTCTTGTGGGAAAGGTATGTGTGAACAGTATGGACTATTTTCTTCACAATGGTTGAAGAGAGAATGAAAAGACCAATCTTCAGTGAAGGCACATTGTCCATGATTTGGAATTCAGAGAATGTGAGTAAATTGCCCCAAGGGTTAAAACAAACTTTCGGTTTTTGATCCAAAACCAAAGAGATAGAGATCGATCCTCGTTACGAACGAGTTCAACTTGACGGAAGAATTCCAATACAAACCTTGGACAGATTTTCTCGTTAATTCCGAGAAGGCCTTCTAGTCCTATGGTTCGGAAGGAGGTATTGATACCTTCTTCGTATAGTGGAGGTGTGTCGACAATACGTCCTTCATGGAAGTGACGAGTTTCGAGATTATTGAACCCACGTGTTAATACAAATAAACCGTAAAAACGTTTATTAATATTTTGAGATCTCTTTGTATTTTGTTGATAACAAATATAATGTTATCTTAAGTACAATCATAAGGATAAATGTTATTTTTAAAGCATTTACATATAGCCATTTAAATACAAAAATGTTGTAATTAATTATTTGTTGTAATAGTTTATTAGGATGGGTAAAAACCACAACCCATGGACCATAACCCATGGATCATAACCCATACCCAATATGGCTAAATACAATGCATACTTTAGATACATTGAATCTAAGGAAATCCCATGGACCAACCCATAACCCATGACCCATAACCAAAAAACCCATGGGCAAAGAGGAGCATCCCACGGATCCCTAGGATTACACTAGACGGATCCCAAGTGGGAGGGATCCGTGGGATCCGGGGAACAGTGGTAGAAATTGCCTATAAATAGAGAGCCATTTCTTCATTCTAACTCACCCCTCTTCTTACTAAATCTCTCAAACACTCTCATTCTCTTCTAACATATAGATCACTTGATCTAGAGAGTTGTTCTTCTTTCTTTCTATTGTGATTCTCATATAGGTCCTTCTCTAAGGCGAGATCACGAGCATTCTACAAGTCATCCAAGCAAGAGGTCCTTGATTAATTTGTCACTCGGCAAGATTTCTGTAGCGAAGATCTTGTATTTGATATTTCATATATTTGTTGTGTAATAGTCGTGCTGGTTTGGTCCACCGTGTTACGGACTCGGTACCTAGCTTTGTACCGGAAAAAGGTGTAAGCAACGTTGTGAAGGCTTCTCCGCCAAGTTAAGGAGTTTGTTGACATAGTGCTTGAACTCTCGAGTAGGTGACTCGGGGAGTGGAGTAGGGCAAGGAAGGTGTCCTTGTAGCCGAACCACTATACATCGGTTGTGTCATTTCTATCCCTTTGCTTTACTTTATTTACTTGCTTTATCATTAGATCTATACTTTCTCTACATCAATAAGATCTCACATATCAACGAATCTAAAAGTATTTGAAACTAACTTAAAATCGGCAAAACTATTCAACCCCCCCCCCTTCTAGTTTTCCACAATTGGCATCAAGAGCTAAGTTTATAAAAGTTTTAAAGTAAAATTGTATTTTAAAAACTTTTCTATCACTATGGGTTCTGAAAATTATAAGGAAGGGAAATCTATGCAACGACCACCACTACTTGAAACTAATGGTTTTATGTATTGGAAAAATAGATTCGAAACATATGTGAAATCTAAAGATATTGATCTTTGGTACATTATTGTTGAAGGCGATTTTGAGGCTACCTCAAAAGATGATAAATGGAATTTAGTTAACATACCTCATGATAAACTAAATGATGAAATGAAGAAAAAGCTTTCTAAAAATAATGAAGCAAAAATGGTTTTATATAATGCTTTACCGAAAAAGGAATTCGAAAGAATTTCTATGCTTAAAACCTCTAAAGAAATTTGGAATTCTTTAGTTGTAACTCATCAAGGCAACCAACAAGTTAAAAATAATAAAATTGATTTATTTGTTCAACAATATGAACAATTTTCAATATCGGATGAGAAAACTATAGATCATTCATTTGCTAACTTTAATACTATTATTACATCTTTACAAGGACTTGATGAATCTTTTTCTAGCCGTAACCATGTTAGGAGATATCTAAGGGCACTTCCATCGAAGTGGAGATCCAAGGTGACGGCGATGGAAGAGTCAAAAGATTTGACAATCCTCACCCTTGATGAACTCATAGGCAACTTAAAAGTCTACGAGCTTGTCCTTGCTAAAGACTCCGAAGCCTCAAAGGTGAAAGAGAAACACAAATCTCTTGCCCTTAAAGCCAAAAAGGCTTCAAGCGATGAAGAGAGCTCCTCTTCGAGTAGTGACGACGAGGAGTACGCTATGGCGGTAAGGGACTTTAAAAAGTTCTTTAGAAGAAAGGGAAGATACGTCAAACAACCATATGACGATAAGAAAGGCTTTCGGAAAAGCAAAGAGGAAGAGAAGCCAAAAGATGATTGTACTTGCTTTAAATGTGGGGACCCAAACCACTTTATTAGTAAGTGTCCCAAACGGGATGATCAAAAGGCGTTCGTGAGCGGCACGTGGGGAATGAGCGACGAGGAGGATGAAGAAATTTGTCTCATGGCAAATGACGAGGTATGTCACGAACACTATAGTAGCTCATCACTTGATGACGACTCATTGCATAATGAATATGACAAACTATGCAATATTAGCTTAAAACTAATTAACAAAAATAAGCTTTTAAAGAGTCAAAACCAACGTTTAGATAAAGAAGTCATAGAATTAAAAGCAAAACTAAAACGTTTAGAAAAGGGTAAAATAGCAAGTGGTGAATGTGAACTTTGCGTTCAACTTCAAACACTAGTTGATCAACTAGATTCTAAAATTGCGAGAATGAGTACAAATACTTTAGATACAATATTAGATAGTGTTAAAATCGGTAACAACCAAAAAGGTTTAGGTATTCAACAACTTGATCCATCAACTAGTGAAAATAAGGAAACAAAATTGTTAAGGCACTAGAAAAACCAGCAACTATTGTGGCGGATCCCACGGATCCCTTAAAAAGGGAACCGGCTAGTGTACAGCCAGGGATACGTGGATCTGTTGTAGCAAACAGTGGTAATAACTTAGCTTCTTCATCTAGAACTGAGTTTGTCATCGTTAATAGGAAGAAACCAACTCATGTCACCACTAGACAACCACCTCCAAAATATAATCCCACTTTTGCAAGAAACAAGGCTCCATCTTTTTCAAAACCAAATCCTTCTAGGAGACCTAATAATGTTTACCCGAGAAGTAACCATCAAATGGGATGAAACCCAAATATGCAAAATGGTTTTCCTCTTCAAAACTTTGCTCCATGGAATGCATACTCATCTTATCCATACATGTCTAACATGAATGGAATGTTTAACACTAATGGACCCATGAACAAATGGGGACCAAACTTTTGAGTTTACTATTTTCTTAGGTGTGCTTAAAGGTCGACCTAGACCCGGATGAATGGGTCAAGGATAGTGGGTGCACGAGGCACATGACCGGCAATAAGGATCTATTCTCCACTTATGAATCCTTCAATGGAAGTAATGTGGTGTTTGGAAATAGCAAAAGTAGAATCATCGGTAAAGGTACGATTTCTAAAAAATCTCTAACCATTAACGATGTGTGTCACTTAGAAAACCTAAAATTTAACCTCTTAAGTATAGGACAAATATGTGATAAAAAGTGCAATGTACTTTTTACTGAAACCGGTAGTAAGATATTAAAAAATGGCATAACCACAGGAAAAGGTATTAGGAAACATGGAGTCTATGTCATTAAAATCGGTAATGAACCTAATGACAAACTATGTCTTACCTCTATGGATGATACTTCAACCTTATGGCATCGAAGATTGGGTCATGCCAATATGCGACTTCTTCAATCGCTATCATCCAAAGACCTAGTAAGAGATCTACCTAAGTTAAAATATGAACATCACTTTTGTGATGCTTGTAATGTAGGAAAACAAGATCATTCTAGTTATAAAGCTAAAAACATGGTGTCTACAACTAAGTGTCTAGAATTACTACATATGGATTTGTTTGGTCCATCCGCTATCCAAAGTTATGGAGGCAACTACTACACTTTGGTCATAGTGGATGATTACTCTAGGTATACATGGACAAAATTCCTAAAGAACAAAACGGAAACCTTTAATTATTTTGAAATATTAAGCAAAAAGATCCAAAGACTACTAGGAAGTCCTATAGTGTCTATTAGGACGGATCATGGTAGGGAATTCGATAATGAAGTGCAATTCAGAGCTTTTTGTGACGCTAATGGTATTACTCACAACTTCTCGGCTCCACGCACTCTACAATCGAATGGGGTAGTAGAAAGAAAGAATAGAACCCTACAAGAAATGAGTCGAACCATGCTTAATGAACAATCTATACCTCAAAAGTTTTGGTGTAATGCCGTTGATACTTCAATGTACATACTCAATCGAGTATTAATTAGACCAATCTTAGGTAAAACTCCATATGAGTTACTCCGAGGCAAAAAGCCTACGTTAAATCACTTTAGAGTCTTTGGAAGAAAATGTTTTATTCTTAACACTAAAGATTACCTTACAAAATTTGATCCTAAATCAACCGGAGGTATCTTTCTAGGTTACTCTCCAAATAGCAAAGCTTACGTCATATTAAACAAAGAAACAATGAAGGTAGAAGAGTCATTAAATATAAAATTTGATGAAAGTCCACACAAACCCTCTCCACCTCTTGTCGATGATGAGATTGTAGAAAGTGAAGCTATAGTAATAAAGAAAAAGATTAATGAAGAAGAAGAACCTTTAAATGATGAAGTCATAAACATTAAAGTGTCCAAAGATCACCCCATAGATAAGGTCATAGGAAAGCTAAACAAAAGAACATTAAGGTCTCAAGTTCAAAACCAAAGTAGCTTGTTTTGTTTCGTTTCAACCATAGAACCTAAGAATACACAAGAAGCCATAGAAGATGAGAGTTTGGTAATGGCTATGCAAGAAGAACTAAATCAATTTGTTTCTAATGATGTTTGGACACTTGTCCCTCCACCTAGTAATCAAACCATAATAGGAACCAAATGGGTTTATAAAAACAAATTAGATGCAAACGGAGTAGTGTCTAGGAACAAGGCTAGACTATTTGCCCAAGACTTTGATGAGACCTATGCCCTCGTGGCTAGATTAGAGTCTATAAGAATACTTCTTGCGTATGCTTGTGCTAATGATCTAAAGCTTTATCAAATGGATGTCAAAAGCGCTTTTCTAAATGGATTCATTAATGAAGAAGTATATGTAGCTCAACCTCCGGGCTTCACCGATTTTGAAAAACCTAAACATGTTTATAAATTAAAGAAAGCCCTTTATGGTCTCAAACAAGCTCCAAAAGCTTGGTATGATAGACTCAAGTCATTTTTAATTAAACACAACTATACCATGGGGTTAGTTGACAACACACTTTTTACTAAGAAAAGAGAGTCACATATAATCATAGTGCAAATATATGTAGATGATATTATATTCGGATCCACTTGTCAAGACATGTGTGATGATTTCTCTAAGATCATGCATAACGAGTTCGAGATGAGTATGATGGGAGAACTTAGTTTTTTCTTGGTCTACAAATCAAACAAGTAGAAGATGGTATCTTCTTTAACCAATCTAAATACATAAAAGAGATGTTAAATAAATTCGGTTTAGAAGAGTCAAAACCAATTAGGACACCAATGTCATCCGATACCAAACTCACTAAAGATAAAGATGGAGAATCCGAAGATACTACTAAATATCGTGGCATGATTGGTAGACTTCTCTACCTCACGGCAAGTAGGCCGGATATCATGTTTAGCGTTTGCTTATGTGCTAGGTTTCAAGAAGACCCTAAAACATCACACCTAGAAGCCGTAAAAAGAATATTTAGATATATTAAGGGTACAACACAATTAGGTTTATGGTATCCTAAGGGCACGGGAGTAGAAACAATTGTATATGCAGATTCTGACCATGCAGGTGATTACGTTGATAGAAAAAGTACAAGTGGGGTATGTACTTTTATGGGATGTTGTTAACATCTTGGTTTTCTAAGAAACAAACGGCATTAGCAATATCAACAACCGAAGCCGAATACGTCTCCGCCGGCAAAGCATGCCAACAAGCACTATGGATGAAACAAGCGTTAGTTGACTACGACATTCATCTAGGCGACATAGCCATTCTATATGACAACAAAGGTGCCATCGACTTAAGCAAGAATCCGGTATGGCATTATCGCACAAAGCATATAGAGATTCGTCATCACTTCTTAAGAGACAATGTTCAAAAGGGGAACATCTCTATTGAGAAGGTAGCATCTGAAGACAACATAGCCGACGTCCTCACCAAACCGTTGAAGCGTGAACAATTTAACCTACTTCGTCTTGGTCTTGGTCTCATGGAACAAATGTCGTAACTTACTTTTTGACTCTACAAGGTATGTAAACACTAGCCTTCTTCTTTCTGAGTCTAGGATCTCTATTTCACGCACAAATCACAAACAATACGGGAATTTTCAAAACCCAAGATAAGTTTTTCACTTATAATTTTCATATTTTCTTTCAAAATAAGTACGAGTTACATACACGTCCTTCTTTCAAAAGGATAAACGTTTTTCAAAATGCTCTCTAAAATGATACTCCTTCCCGTATCAATTTTACAAAAGCAATTTCTCACGTCTAGGACAAATCACTTTTTCATTATTAATACAATGTAAAAACCCGTTTTCATTGCATCTAATGTCTTTTGAATGCTAAAGGGGACACATAACTAATATGTGTTTTCGGGTACATTCATTTAAGCTACAATGAATTAGGAGCATTGGTAACACTAAATTACGTACTCAAAGTACTAAATATGTGTTTTTGGGTTATCTCATATAATAGTATGCTTTTTCACTTCTAGTTTATTTTTCTTTTATTATTAGGAGTCGAGATAACCGCAACTCCAAATGGTTTGCATATAGGCATACACTAGGCAAAAATTATTTCCAAAAGGAAAAATTTTGTGTTGCCTGGATCACCAGACCCACGGATCCCAGCTTTCATGCTGGACGGATCTCTCAAGGGAAGGATCCGTGGGATCCGTGAGATAGAAGCTATTTCAACTTCTATTTTTCTCACTTTGGATGAAAAATCCACATTTATTTTATTTTTTGGAGTATGCTCTTTAATGCTTGTGTTCTCATGATCACATGCCTTAAATTTATATCTAATCATTAGATTTTAATCAACATTTTGGGTCGAACATTCATTACAATGATTTGTTTTTCTATATATAGAACTCCCAAAATGTTTGCCTAATCCATCTCATCTCCACAAACAAACTACACAATGTCATCCACAAACTCTTTAGATGAATCACCTAGTACACATAATCATCTTCATAAAACCCAAACCTTTGTACTTCCACCTTTCAAGATACCAAAATCAAACTCTAGGATATCCGCACGGATTAACATCCGATCGTGTTGCTTAGGAAAACCATCATCATATGGCTCATCACCATCTACTAACTCACCACAAGATGCTTCCATTATAGCACCTCCTTCATCACCAACGAGTACACCAACATCATCACCAAATCACTCACCACCTAAAATTACTATTTTGGAACTCCTTAAGACTCCAACAAGATCTCAACAACCAAAGCAAAAAGAATTAGCCTTTTTGACACCTCCAACTTCTCCAAACACAATATTCAATGATCTTGAAACATCACCACCTTTAGCTCCCATTAAATTACAAGAACATCTAGGTTCTTTTCCACCACCACTTCCAAACATTCCGGACTTTGATCCGTATTTTCCTATTTTTCCACCACAACTTCCGTAACTCACAAATCAAAACAACCCGGAAGATTTCCGTACTCATTACCCACATCACTTACATTGTGAACATTGCCAATCCACTAGGGAAATTGCAATAGAAGTTAGGGAAGAAATGCGATTCATACTCAACCTCATCCTTGATCGCATCAATATCATTACTCATCAAACCCTCCATCCATAACCTTGTGCAAGCATGGAAGGAATCATTATTACTATTTTCTATTTTTAGTGCTTTTTCTTTTTGAGTCATTTTCAAGAACAAGTCTTGTTCTTATTTTTATATGCTTGTAGGTGGCATAAATACCACTACACTTTGTTGTTTTATTACAAGGCCTTGTTTACATACCTTGGCTCTCAATCTTGATTCTCGTCAATCACAAAATTACATAAGCATGTTACTAACCTTTCTCTTTGTAGGATTTTTTTTATTTTTCTTCACTTGACGCCCCAAACTAGGGGGAGCTACCGTCAAGGGGGAGTTAGCGATACGTGGACTAATTTTTCCACACTGTTATTTCTTCAAAGGGTTAACTTTTTGTTTCGACAAAAAGGGGGAGAAGAAGTAAAACTTAGGGGCTTTCAAAACTCACATCTATTCTTAAGTTTTACTCATCATAACATTATGTTTTGTCATCAACAAAAAGGGGGAGATTGTTAATACAAATAACGTTTATTAATATTTTGCGATCTCTTTGTGTTTTGTTGATAACAAATATAATGTTATCTTAAGTACAATCATAAGGATACATGTTATTTTTAAAGCATTTACATATAGCCATTTAAATACAAAAATGTTGTAATTAATTATTTGTTGTAATAGTTTATTAGGATGAGTAAAAACCACAACCCATGGACCATAACCCATGGATCATAACCCATACCCAAGATGGCTAAATACAATGTATACTTTAGATACATTGAATCTAAGGAAAACCCATGGACCAACCCATAACCCATGACCCATAACCAAAAAACCCATGGGCAAAGAGGAGCGTCCCACGGATCCCTAGGATTACACTAGATGGATCCCAAGTGGGAGGGATCCGTGGGATCCGGGGAACAGTGGTAGAAATTGCCTATAAATAGAGAGCCATTTCTTCAATCTAACTCACCCCTCTTCTTACTAAATCTCTCAAACACTCTCATTCTCTTCTAACATATAGATCACTTGATCTAGAGAGTTGTTCTTCTTTCTTTCTATTGTGATTCTCATATAGGTCCTTCTCTAAGGCGAGATCACGAGCATTCTACAAGTCATCCAAGCAAGGGGACCTTGATTGATTTGTCACTCCGCAAGATTTCTGTAGCGAAGATCTTGTATTTGATATTTCACATATTTGTTGTGTAATAGTCGTGTTGGTTTGGTCCACCGTGTTACGGACTCGGTATCTAGCTTTGTACCAGAAAAAGGTGAAAGCAACGTTGTGAAGGCTTCTCCGCCAAGTGAAGGAGTTTGTTGACATAGTGCTTGAAATCTCGAGTAGGTGACTCGGAGAGTGGAGTAGGGCAAGGAAGGTGTCCTTGTAGCCGAACCACTATACATCGGTTGTGTCATTTCTATCCCTTTGCTTTACTTTATTTACTTGCTTTATCATTAGATCTATACTTTCTCTACATCCATAAGATCTCACATATCAACGAATCTAAAAGTATTTGAAACTAACTTAAAATTGGCAAAACTATTCAACCCCTCCCCCCCCCTTCTAGTTTTCCACACCACGGACTTGATTGCCAGGTGTATTGGGCTCGAGAGAAATGTTAGGAATGCAGACATAAGTGAGTGAAAAGTCGAACTCATACTCATGAGACATGACGAGACCTATGGAAGTGAAAAGAATATGATGAGACGTATTAAAGCAAAAAGGATGATCACCTAACGTTTTTACTAGATTTCTATTAACAATGATAATTAACTCACTTAGTATTTAACATTCTAGTGGGATTTATCTTTTTAAGACGAAAACTGTTTTTATGTTGCATGAGAATCTATTTCCCAGTTCCACGGTTCTCACGGTTCCCTTCTAAGAGGGATCCAGCTAGTTGAACTATAGGGATCTGTGGATCTGTAGTGACAGAAAATATTTTGACAAAAAAATAGGTTTTAGCATCTTATAAGTTTATAAAAAGAAATGTATTTTAGCCAATATTTACTTAGTTAAGCATGCATTGACGTTTCTAAGATATCTCAAGGCCAAAAGTACGAAGGACAAAAAGTAGAAGAAATGACAAACACATTATGAAAAATAAATTAGATAAACTAAAACATTAGTAATATTTCATTCCAATGCTAAGAACGATACAAAGGATTAGGTATATAACACCAATGTAGATTAACAACACAAAGTACATGTCTCCATAAGAAAACTTGATCATGGGGAGCACGAGAGCGATGAGTGTCAAGACGATGATCACGAAGGCGATGTAAACCATGATGATGAAGTATTTCTTTAGTTTTTATTTGAGATGAGATGAGATGAGAAGGAAGATGAAGTTTGAATGAGAGGTAATTTTTGAAAGTAGAAGATTTGAAAAATGAGGGTTTGGTGGAGTTGACGATCGAAGGAGGTATTTATGGGGAAAGAGGAATTTTTGAGATTTGTGTTTTGTTTTATTATTAGAAAGATTTGATTTTTGGATTAAGTAAAATAATATACATGTTTATAAACCTAGACTATAAACGGGAAGAGTAACACGTATACAAGAAAAGATTCCTAACAAAGCTACGTGTAATAAATGAGTATGTGAAGAAAGAAAATAATCATATAAGTTCCTACGTTAGCATACTTATTCTTAAGCTAATGTTATAGATAAGTAGGAAGTCATACCTCTAGTGCAATTATGAGTGTCTTTCTTTTGACAAGAAAAATGTCAATAGACAACTCCGGTTCCTTCATGATTAAGATACCTTCTTAGGGAAGGTAATCTTGTTACCAAGCAATTACTATGGCTTGATAAACATGAGCTTTAACTAAGCAAAATGACAAGGAAGGTTAGTGAAATTTAGTAAGATAAATTAAGAGAAAAAAAATATTGTTGTCATCTAATCAACATCCTACAAAAGTGTTTTTAAGACATGGTGTTTGTTTTTGTAAAAGACCTTCTTTGTAGTTTTCAATTATACACGGATCGTATCAAGTTTTTAAAGTACAACATACTCTAAGAAACTTGGTAACGAAACTCTGATACCAATTGTGGAAAATTAGAAGGGGGGGGGGTTGAATAGTTTTACCGATTAAAACTTGGTTTTAAACTATTTAGATTGACTCATGTCAATTTAGTTGAACGCGTGTGTTGGATGTTGATAGACAAGCGTATAAATAAAAGTTAAGATAAAGAGTAAGAAGTACAAAACCACAACGCGAGTATTAATAGTGGTTCGGCTACAAGGACACCTTCCTTGCCCTACTCCACTCCCCGAGTCACCTACTCGAGAGTTCGTAATCACTACACAACACAAACTCCTTGTGGCGGAGAAGCCTTCACAACGTCGCCTACTCTTTATCCGGTACAAGGCTAGACACCGGGTTCTTCCACGAGGTTGAACCAAACCTATCACTACATCGCCTATAGTTTATCTGGTACAAGGCTAGATACCGAGTTCCATTTACAAAGGTGGAACTACTACCCAACACTACAAAACTCCTATCCCAAAGGAGATCTACTCCTTATGATAACATCAACAAGGATATCAATATCCTTTAACCCAATACAAATCTATCTTGTACATCGACACACCATATCAAATGTACACTTTAGGCACCTTTTACTAATGCCTTTGACTCGACTTCTAGGCACCCTTCACTAATGTCTTGTGACTTGAATTCTAGGCACCCTGCACTAATGCCTTTTGACTTGACTTCTAGGCACCTTTAACTAATGCCTTCAACACGGACTTTCGGCACCTTTCACTAATGCCTTTCTTTGACTCTTCGACACTTTACACTAATGTATTTGTCTTGACCCTTTAGACATCTTTTAACTATGTATTCGTCACTACACTTCTAATGAGAAAGAGAAGAACTATCAACAAGATACCATTAGTAGTCTTGATGATGACGAAGCTAGGCAACTCATGGACTTGAGCTTGCTCGACTTCAAGAGGTGGTGATCTTGCCTTTAAGAGGAACCTAGAGAATCACACAAACACAAAACTACATAGAAAGATCACTTGGATCTGTGGTTAGAGAGTTTACAACACAAAGAGAAAATATGTGTGAAAGGGGTGAGTTACAATGAAGAAATGGCTCACTATTTATAGACAAACTTTTGCTACTGTTCCACGGATCCCTTACTTGAGGGATTCGTCCAGTGTAAACTGGGGGAACCGTGGGACGCTCCTCTTTGCCGATGGGTTTTGGGTCATGGGTCATGGGTCATGAGTTATGGGTCATGAGTTATGGGTCATGGGTCCTAGACATTGGACCATGGGTATCCAAGTAGATACAATGTATCTAGTAGGTGCAATGCATCTAGTCCATGGGTCATGGGTTAACTCCATAGGTCATGGATAATACCCATTTATGACTTATGCATGATGTCATGCAATGGGTTATGGGTTATGCTCCATGGGTACGGATCATGGACTTTGGGTTATACCCAACTAAATTCAATGTATTTGGTCAATGGGTCAAATACTTAAACTTCTACCCATTATATTACCCATTATAATACATACTAATTATGTATATATCTACCCATTATGTAGACACTAGTTGTTGTACATATGTATTACTAAATCATGAAAACACTATTACTTGTTTAGTGTTTTATGTGAAAACGTAAGTCTGTAAGTAAACTATTGCCTCAAACCATTTACGTATTGTATTTGTTTCGTTAAAATGATTTGACATTTGTTATCGACAAAACATTAGAAGATCGTAAAATATAAATAAACGTTTTTACGGCTTATTTGTATTAACAATCTAGCTACGAAGGGAAGTGATCTCAAAACCTACTTCAAAAGATTCCATGAGTTAACTGCTTTGTGTCCAGCGATGATTCCCAATGATGAAAAGCTGCTGGAGAATCTCATCGGGGGCTTGCCCCGAAGCATTGACGGTAATGTTTAGTGGAAGAAGTGATTACTATTTCCTATCGACTAATGGATCAGGTTCTGAAGTACAGATCTATTCAGGGCAGTAATGACAACAAGAGGAAAGTTTATGATCGAAGGAACAACAACAACAACTCTCACCACCACAACCATTACCGTAACACCCCAACAACAAAAATCAATACAACCAAAACCATAACAACCACCACAATCAACAAAACCGAAGACAAGAAGCCGCCAGGGCTTATGTTGCTACCCCAACTGAAATCAAGGGGTATGTTGGGAATCAACCCTTGTGTAACATACGCAAAGTTCATCACAACGGACATTGTATTGTTAAGTGTGAGAGATGTGACAAAGTAGGTTGTCAGACCAGGTATTGCAAGACTCCCGCTACTGGAAGTAACCTACAACTAGTGATTGTGACATGCCATGGTTATAGAGAAAGGGGGCACTATAGGAACCAGTACCCAAAGAAAGATGCCAACCGAAACAAAAATGCTCGTAGGAGAGCTTATGTGCTGGGAGACAGGGATGCTTAACCGAACCCGGACATAGTCACGGGTACATTCTTACTCAAAAACCACTATGCTAAAGTTTTATTTGATTCTGGAGTCGATAAAAGTTTTGTGTCTACTACATTCCTACCCTTGCTTAACATCACACTAACGATTCTAGACACCACTTATGAAATTGAACTGGCCAATGGGAAACTGGTAGTCACTAACACCATAATCCAAGGTTGCACCTTACTCTTACTAAATCAACCATTTGACATAGACCTCATTCCTATTAAACTCGATAGCTTTGACGTTGTCATTGGTATGGATTGGCTATCCAAATACCATGCTAGAATCGTGTAAGCATCATATCCCTCATCAAAACCGTGAAGCATTTAGAAAAAGGATGTCTCGCCTTCTTAGCTCAAGTAACGAAGAAAAAATTGGAGGAGAAGCGACTTGAAGACGTGCCAGTAGTTAAATACTTTCCGGAAGTATTTACTGAAGATTTGCCCGGTCTCCCACCCATCTGTCAAGTTAAATTTCAAATCGATTTGATGTCGGGAGAAACCCAGTGGCTCGAGCACCATACAGATTAGCTCCGTCTGAAATGCAAGAGTTAGCTAACCAACTGAAAGAATTGTCAGACAAAGGTTTCATTCGACCAAGTTCTTTGCCTTGGGGAGCTCTAATTTTATTTGTCAAAAAGAAAGACGGGACTTTTTCTGAATGTGTATTGATTATCGGGAGTTGAACAAACTTATGATGAAAAACCGATATCCGTTGCCCAGAGTCGATGATTTGATCGACCAATTACAAGGATCGAGTGTCTACTCAAAAATTGATCTTAGGTCAGGTTATCATCAACTAAGAGTCAAGGAAGAAGATATTCCTAAAACTACTTTCAGAACACGATACGAACACTATGAGTTCCAAGTGGTGCCATTCGGCTTGACCAACGCCCCAGCGGTATTCATGGATTTAATGAATCGAGTGTGCAAATCTTACTTGGATAAATTTGTAATTGTGTTCATCGATGACATTCTTATCTATTCTCGCTACAAAGAAGAGCACACATAACATCTAAATACCATCTTGGAATTACTCAAAAAGGAAGAGTTGTATGCCAAGTTCTCCAAGTGTGATTTCTGGATCCAAACAGTGAAATTTCTTGGGCATATGATTGATAGTCAAGGCATTCACGTCGACCATGTAAAGATCGAAGCTGTCAAAAATTGGGCACCTCCTACAAACCCTACATAAATATGCCAATTATTAGGCCTTGCTGGTTATTACCAAAGGTTTATTGAAGGTTTCTCCAAAATTGCCAAATCCTTGACGGAATTAACCCAGAAAAACAAGAAGTTCATCTGGGGAGAAGATCAAGATTTTTCCTTCCAACTTTTGAAACAAAAACTTTATGAAGCTCCAATCTTAGCATTGCCAGAAGGAGTTGATGACTTTGTAGTATATTGTGATCCATCGTACCAGGGTTTAGGCGTTATGTTGATGCAAAGGAGTAAAGTAATCGCATATGCTTCTCGGCAACTCAAAACTCACGAAAAGAACTACACCACTCATGATCTGGAATTAGGAGCAGTGGTTTTTGCTCTTAAATTGTGGAGACACTACGTGTATGGTACCAAATGCACAGTATTGATAGATCATAAAAGCCTTCAACACATCTTAGACAAAAAAGAATTGAACATGAGACAACGTCGATGGTTGGAGTTGCTCAGTGACTATGATTTCGAAATTCGCTATCCCCTTGGAAAGGTAAATGTAGTGGCAGATGACCTAGTCAGAAAAGATCGACTTAAGCCTCTCAGAGTGAGATCCTTGGGAATGACAATTAAATCACCTATTCCATCGAAGATTCTTGAGGCTCAGTCCGAGGCAGTCAAGAAAGAAAACCGACCGAACGAGAAAATCCATGGTATGCCTGAAAACGAGAACGGGTTCATGAAAAGGTCGGATGGTATGTTGTGTTTCAATGACAGAAGTTGGATTCCACTTTACGGGGGGATACGTAGCCTCATCATGCACGAATCTCACAAATCAAAGTATTCCATTCATTCGGGTTCCGACAAAATGTACCAAGATCTTAAGAAACTCTACCGGTGGCCAAACATGAAAGCTGAAATCGCGAAATATGTCGGAAAATGCCTAACATGTTCTAGAGTCAAATCTGAATGTCAAAAACCCTCCTGACACAAACAGCAATTCCAGTTTGGAAATGGGAAAGGATTACCATCGACTTCATTACCAAACTACCAAAAACTTCTAACGAATTCGACACTATTTGGGTTATTGTTGACTGTCTTACCAAATCCGCACATTTCTTACCCATCAAGGAAACTGGCGAGATGAGTACTCTTGCACGGTTATATCTAATGGGAATTGTCTCTCGGCATGGAGTGCCGATTTCTATCGTCTCTGACCGCGATAACCGTTTCACATCTAGATTTTGGCAGTCACTTCAAAAGTCTATGGGTACCCGGTTAGACATGAGCACATCGTATCATTCGCAGACCGATGGTCAAAGCGAAAGGACTATTCAAACCTTAGAAGACATGTTCCGAGCATGTGTGATCGATTTTGGTAAAGGTTGGGATAGACACTTACCGCTAGCGGAATTCTCCTACAACAACAGTTACCACACCAGTATCAAGGCAGCACCATTTCAAGCACTCTATGGTAGAAAGTGTCGATCGCCTGTTTGTTGGGCCGAAGTTGGAGATGTCCAACTCACTGGACCTAAAATTATTCAGGAAACGACAGAGAAAATAGTGCAAATCAGGCAACGACTTCAAGCTGCGAGAGATCGACAAAAGAGTTATGCCGATGTAAGACGAAAGCCCATAGAATTTTAAGTTGGGAATAGAGTCATGTTGAAAGTGTCACCTTGGAAGGGAATGGTCAGATTCGGAAAACGATGAAAGCTAAATCCCCGATACATTGGACCCTTCAAAATCCTGGAAAGGATCGGTCCAGTGGCATGTAAACTTGAACTCCCTGAGGAACTGAGTAGAGTACACAAACCTTTCACGTATCAAATCTGAAGAAGTGTTTGTCAGATGAATCTTTTGTCATTCCACTAAAAGAGATCAAACTTGAAGATAAGCTCAACTTCATCGAAGAGCCGGTAGAAATCTTGGACAGGGACGTCAAGCAAATTAAACAAAGTCGCATCCCCATTGTCAAGGTTAGATGGAACTCCAAGAGAGGACCAGAGTACACATGGGAGCACGAAGACCAAATTCGTGCTAAATACCCACACCTCTTCACCGATGCAACCCGACATCTACCACAACTTAAATTCAGGGATGGAATTCTCTTAAGGGATAGGTACTATAATAACCCGTAATTTTTGGAAGTCATTTACAATTGTAAACTCGAATTAATTTCAATGAAAGTTTTACCTACCCGTTTTCAAGTTAGATTTTTTTTACAATCAATTATATTCGTCAATCCTAGATGTGACGTAACTCACATATCAACTAAACGAGCTCCCACGCGTACCAACACTAGTTATTTTATCAGATTCGTCAAATAATTTATTTAGACGTCTAATGGGCCACACGGATCAAACCTAAACGGCCTATTACTACTCTTGGGCCTCGACCCACAATAAACAACCAAAACTAATATCTTAACCCACAAGCCACTAGCCCACTTGTTCCTTCTTTGGGCCTCATTCGTGCGCAAGTTCAAAATAGAAAACACAAAATGTGTTTGAAATCACATGGAAAGTATCATGTGATATAAGACTCTCTCGTGTTTCCCTCACTCCCACGCCAAAGACTACAACACCATTTAAATAATACTCTATGTCACACTTTGACCATCAAGAGCTTCTAACCAATGTATAATATGTCTCCATTAGACAAGATTGGATGTGACCATTCTTTCTTTCCTTAAATCTAGCCGATCGGTCCATACTTAAACTACCATGCACATCTTTTTTTTCCTTCTTGCTTGAATCCCATGCATAGCTAGGGAATATTAAAATCTTAGAACCATGTGGTGCTTATCCTTAAATCAACACAACTTATTCACTTCTTTCTCACACTAACAAAACCACAGAGCGCACCTCAACTCTTAGTTACTGTCGAGCAAGTAAAGAAAACTTATGAAGCTTGGGTAAAAGTTTTTAGAGGTCATTGGGTTAGCATAAACGGTTTAAGGTATTGAGAAATAGTTGTGAAGCTAGTTCTTGTCAATCTCGTTAGTTTCTCACTCGTGCCTCTCCACCACCATCCTTGGTGTCCTAAGTTTTTTCTCCAAACTCATTTCAATAACTCATGTCCATGCGTAGTGTCTTAGAAATACTTATATCATACTTAATCTAGATAACCTCATTGATTCATGTTGCTTTATCAATCGTATGCTCCTTAAACAAAATCTAACTTGTCATTGAAAACTTGTGTGGTCATGTATAGGTATAAAGTAATCATGTTATTTAGTATATAAAGTAATCTACATTTTTTTTGGAGACACACATACTCAATTAGAACATGTTCACGTATAATAAAACTCATGCGTTATATTTTTTTGTGTAAAGGAAAACAAGACACTAAAGTCACAAAGGTCTCGTTTGGAACACTTAATTTAGATTAGAGGCTTAGTTACTTAAAAGGTTATTGAAGGAAATTACACCAAGACTTTAAATCATGAACTTAAACGAAAATGGACTCGTTGAGCTCATTGAGCCACACTTTTATACATACTTTACATGGGACTTAAGAGCTAAGGGAAACCTAGTTGTAATCAGGAAGGTGAAGTGTTATAAAGTTCGCATATACGTGTTATGCATGCAAACGCAATGACTAAATAAAGACTGTTAAACCCTCGTTAAATACAAAGTAACTAAGAATCTAATCACAACAAAGGTCTTGGCACTATTGGTAGCTTACCCACTAACCACCTAAGCGTCCCAGGTTCGAACCTAGGAGTGATCCTTTAGAGCCTTACACCCTTTTTTATTCCAGTCGCATGTTATTTTTTTAAAACCAAACGCACACTCACCGAGCCAAAAAGCCCAATGGCGAGTTATAACGAACTAAGACCAAATACTGACCAAATAAGCAGTTAGAATAAGTCAAAACCATATTAGCGACACCCCAAAATAGGCTTATAAGCTCGAAACACTTAAAAGCTAAGTTTTGGGCTTATCGGGCCACGTATTGGGCCTTATGACCCATTAAACTTTTCATGCGACTTCCTTAACAATAAGTTGTTCAAATAAGCTAACAAAGCATAATTTACCAAAAGAAAACTAAATTTTACAAATTGTAGCTTTTTGGACTAAAAATGCAAATTTTACGAGACTTGGGTAGAAAGAGTAAACTTTGGAAAACTGTTGGATTCAATTGGAAACTGAGATAATAACATGAAAATTTTAGGTTAGAATCTGCCAATTCAAAAACTATGTGGAAAAGGGTGAAAATTCTAACTTTAGGACTAAACATGCAAAACTTTTAGGTTATGGGTAAAAAGTGTAAATTTGTATAAATTGCGGGTAAAATTGTATCTTTGTAATACTTTAAAAAAAAATTATTTACAAATGAATTACGCAAATTTACTTTTCTTTTTACTTACGCTTCGAAATATTAAATAACACGATAAATAATGTCGAGTAATATAATATCGAATAGTTTAAAAAATAATATAACTTATCATCCATTAACTTAAAATATTTAAAATAAATAATTTAACTTATCATTCATTAACTTTTGTAATTACTAAACGAGCTCATTTCATAAATCGTAACGATGAGAGTACATATAATTATGTAATATCCTTAAAATAATATATATAACCTAAATAATATTTAAAACTTTGTTTTTGAGCTTTAAGCATTACCACACAAGAACAATGATACATATGTCTTTTCGAACATTGTCTTTCAAATAATATTCGTTGAGGTCATAAACTTTGATCATCGAAACCTAAGACTTGCCCTATTAATTTAGGTCGCGTATTGGAGTTGTTTTCTTTGCACACTTGATATTTCTTTATCTTGATTGCTATTTCACCAAGGTGAGTTTATAGCCCCACTTTTACTGTTTTACAAATTTCCGTGGGAGAGATACATGCTATAAAACCTGAACACAAGTCATTTTGAAAATGTATGTTATGTCTGATATTATTATTGCCTAAGTACCTTACTAAAAGTTCCTCACATCATGAACCATTAATCACCGCAGTGAACGCGAATATTGTGGACAGATCTATTAGGATTGACGAATCTCGTCTACATTATTCAGATAGAATAGCTAGGCGCACTATATTTGAATTAACTTAGGTAACTAGCAACTACCTACTTAGGGGCTTGTTACTATTATCATTGTTGGAATCACTCCTAAACTATAATTCAAGTGTTAGTTATTTTTATGTAATAGGTAGCTTATTATGGCCTTTATGTTTGTTATTAGCCTTAAGCTTATGTAGAAGGCCCATGAGCTTAGGCCCAAGCCCATAAAGGAAAGGATGGGAACTAGGAGTGTTGCCCTAGCTTCCCTCCTATATATACTCTTGTAAACCTTCATTTGAAGGTTGGTTGTTCAAGTTATTTATTTCACCTACACTCTACGCATAACCATCTTAGTATAAAGTGTGTTTGTGTTTGATTTCTTGTTCAATCGTCTTTATCTCTTTCTTATAAGCTTGTGTTGTAAATCTAGTGACCTAACAGTGGTATCAATCGCCTAATAGTTGAGTGAACGTATTGTTTGAAGTGAGTTTTGGTCTCACGCTTAACTTGCGTATCCGAAACTTTGGCTTGATCAAAAACGTATTTTTTACACTTTTTAATCCAAGATTCTTGTCCTTTCAACGTTATAAGGTGTTAAACTTACTGTTTTTGGCAAAAAGTTTCAAACTTTTTGTGTAGATCATTGTTTTTCATCTAGTTTTTGTACGAGGGTTTCAATCTACGCATAACTGTTTTAAGAGCTTTGGATCATCAAGTTTCACACTTTTGTGTCTTTTGGTGTTATTGAAACTCTTTCATCACACAAAAACTGGTTTAGAAACATCTTTGGGCATTATCATTTTTACGAGTAATCCTACGCGTAGCAAAACCCTAAAACTACGCGTAAGATTATCCTTGGTTTGATCTTCGTTTTCATGGTTTACTCCGTGTTTTCTTGCTTGGATAAGCCTGAAAATACGTCGACTTTGGATATCTTTTGCACTGTGAAGTGTAAAAGATCACTTGGGATAAAACCCTAAACTTACGCATAAGCATAAGCTTACGCGTAGAAATCCTACGCATAAGATTCATCTTACGCCTAAGCCTAGTCTTACGCATAAGATAATCCTACGCCTAACTTTCTACGCCTAACTTTTGTCTACGCATAACTTTAGAGTCTTTTCCATACTTACGCGTAAGCTAAATCTACGCGTAACTCCTTACTGTTACGCGTAACTTTGGTGTTTTTACGCATAAGTGCTACTTGGTTATTGTGATTTCTACGCCTAAGGATACTTCTTCAACAAAGGTTCATTCGACTACAAAGATCCATTTTTACCAACACAAGTTTTTCAACATGTCTCAACCACCATACTCTAACTATTTCCCTTACACTTATCCTCAACGACAACAACAACTAAGTCCACAACATCAACAATGGAATCAACAACAAGCAATTTATCAACAACAATTTAATCAACAACATACTCCACAACTTGGAGCAATTCCTCCACCACAAATGGTTCAAACACCGCCAAGTCTTCAAGTTCAACCCTAAACAAATGACTTCAATCAACATCCATCAAGGAACACTATGAAGGAACCCACTTGGTTTGCAAAGATGTGTGAAGCTTTAAGCAGCCAACAATCCATTCATGAGGCTGGATCACTTGATAGACCTCCAATGCTCACTCCAGGAAACTACGATCAATGGGTGATAAGGTTCTTTAGGTTTTGTGATCTGAAGAAGCCACATGGAAAGTTCTTAAAGAAGGTTATCTTGGAAGGTCCATTTGAGATGCCTACTGTCATTGTACCCGGAGATCCTAATGCTAATCCACCAAGAGATGAACAAACGAACATTGCTACTGTTGCATAATTGAATCCTCAAGAACTTCTACACTATGAAGCTGATGAACTTGCAATGCAATATATACTTTTAGGATTACCTAACCTAATTCTTCGTAGTGTTGATGCTCAAAAGACTGCAAAGGAAATGTGGGACCATATTCATCTTCTTATGGAAGGATCTGTACTCAATCAGGAGGATTTGGAATCCAAAATTTACTTGGTTTATGAACACTTCATGATTGAACCTGGAGAGACACTAGAGTCTTATCATCATAGATTTTCAGACATCATCAATGATTTGGATAAACACAACATCATCATGCCAAGAATTGCAGTGAATACTAAGTTCCTGAGTAGTCTTGGTCCTGAATGGGAGAAGTATGTCATTTTTCTCCGTCAAGCGAAGAATATGCATCATTCTACATATGGATTGTTGTACGATTACTTGAAGCCTCATGAAAAGGAAGTTGATCGGGAAAGGATTCTCCGTGCTCAAATTGCTCCACCTACACATCCGGAAAATCAACAACTTGCCTTATATGCTCAACAAAGTTATCCTCCTCAACAAGCAACTCAACCAATTGCCTCAGTCACACCAAATGATCAATCACAGCAACCTCAACAAAATCAATTGGTTCCTTACAACAACAACAATGATCAAGTACTTCATAGTTAAAATAGTGAGGAATCCGATCCGTTCGAAGCATTGCAACAAGGATTTGTTATGATTGCTAATGCTTTTAGCCGTTATACCAACAAATCCAACAATCGTATTCGTTCCTCATCAAATACACGAAATCAGGCTGTTGTGAACAATGGACGAGTTGAAGTTCAGAATCGTGGTTATGGTCTTCAAATAGGAGGTGGTCAAGGGTTTAATGCTATGGGTAGGAATAACAACAGAGCTCAAGTGGTGGAACAGGGAAATGATCAGAATGGGTTGAATGGTCTTCGATGCTACAACTGCAATGAGAAGGGACACTTGGCTAATGCATGCCCAAAGCCGAGGACTAGGGGCAGTGCTTATTTCAAAGAGGCTCTTGTTTTGGCTCTTAAGGATGAAGCTGGTGGATCTGTCACAAACAAAGAACAGAGCTTTATGGCAGATGCAGACTCAGATGATGATATGGAGGACTTGCAGGCCAATGCAGCTGTTATGTTGATGGCTAATATGCATGAGTTACACATGAGTGAAACAGGCCCAGTGTATGACACTGATGGCTTGTCTCAGGTACCCGAACAAACCATCATCATATCCGAACTCATATCTCCGCCAATATCTGAATCCGGCACGGCTCAGACTGTTCAAAATGAGTCATCTACATCTCATTCTGACGATTTTCAAATAAACCCTGTAGTTACATTTGACGATCAAGATGACCTTATGGTTTCCTTTGATAATCAAATTGACTCCGTGGTTGTACTTGAGGATCTAAATAATGATTATGTTGTGACTCACGTTGAACAAGCCGAACTGTTGCCTCATCCAGATTTTGCTCGTTTAATTCAAGACCATCAAATCAAAATGGAGGAATGTTATGCATTAAATAAGGACTTAAAAAGTAAAAATGCACTGTTAACCAAGGATTTTGAATGTTTACAAATGCAACTCAACTTTTTCAAAACTCAAGAAAAAACGTGAAAAAGGTTTTGAAGCAGCCTTTACTAAATCTCATCAAAACGAAAAATATTTAGAGAGACAGATGCTTGATCTAGCCGCTTCGAAGAATGCTTTGTTGTCTAAAATAGAACAACTGAAACATGAACATAAAAAGCAAATTAACGCTCTCACCTTGGAAAATCAAAAAGCTAAGGCTGAGTTGTTAACTTGTCAAAAACAGTTCTCCGCATACAAAAAGCATTCAACGAATCGGGTAGATGACCTTCTTGAAGAAATTATCGGCTTGCAACGCAAACTTAAAGAGTTTAAAACTGTTGTTTATAAACATGGTGAGTCAGTAACTGCTATTGAAAAGTTTACCTTAAAACCCGATCCAAAAGGATATGGACCAAATCTTGCTGATTACAAACCAAAGCTTTCAACCAAAACATTCAAACCAAATCCTGAAGTTTCCAGTGCAGAATATAAAATTGATAATTCTGTTATGAGTGTTGTTGAATATCATCGTCAAGAGGAATTAGATGCAGAAGACGAGAGTCGATCAAAATTAAAAACTGTTGTTTACAACAAACCTTTTAATTATTCAAAACCGGTCACTTTTGTCACACCAACGGATTCTTCTAACACACCAAGGGTTATCATCAAAACACCTGAGTCTTCTAATGTTAATCCCCAACCAGATTATGCACAAATTTATGGTCCTTTACCTTCCATCAGTGAAGTAAACTCAAAACCTGAAAATCGCAAAATTCTTAGATATTTTGATATTTTCATGGCTGACCTCAAAAATTTAGAACATGAGATAGAATATCATTCTGAAATCAAAGTTCAACACTTTCAATCGCCTCTGGCGCGAGAACAAAGAAGCATTTTTCAGAAAAATCTTTTACCAAATGTTAAAAATTTGAAAAGTTGTGCATTGTCTTGGGAACGGGACTTTCATAAGGAACTTGGAGTCATGAAGGTCGTTTTCGAGAAAACTGAAACATCTATTTCTAATACTAAACGTAAAAAGAAAATGTTGAGAAAAGATGTTGATCGAATCTTGGAAGATGTTATCTGTGCTGATATCCATAATGTTGTGTTATTCTATTCTTTGCCACATGCATCTGATTATATCTCTGCTGATAATGTTGACTCTGTGGTAACTGTTGAGAATACTGATAATGTGCTTCAGATCGAGTCTTTAAATGCTGAAAATAAAAGATTACTTAACGAACTTTACAATGCAAAACGTCGTCTTAATTGGTGTGAAAAAGATATTCACAATCATCAACTTAGTTTTTAAAAGAAAATCGCTCAGTTGAGTGCAAAATCTTCTGATCCTAAAATTGAGCAACTGGATGATCAAAACGTGTCTTTGAAAAGTCAAATCTCAAAATATGAACAAGAACTTGTAACAGTTAAACAGGAATATGGTGTCATATTTGATTTACTCAATAAGACTCGTCATGAAGCATCAAACGAACTTGATCACTATCTTGCTCACACTAGAGAAGTCATGAATTTTGCTGGTATTATTCGTTCTGAAAATCAAGATTTGATTCACACTATCTCTAAGTTAAGAGAAATGTTAGGAAAGTATGAACAACTTTCGCCAACCATCATTAAGAGATTAGCACCTGTAACACTTAGTAATCGTGCACCTAGAATCCCTACTGGCAAATCACAAGTTGCTAACGTGCTTCCTTCTACTGAAACAGGAATAGTTGCGTCTTTTCCAAACGTCCGCACTTCACAGCCTAGGAGCACTCAATCGAAGAATAGGAAGTTGCGACCTAAGAAAAGATCAATAAGGAATGCTAAAGTAGAAGAACACCCTAGGACTATGAATAAGACTCACGTTGCTTCCACTATAGATATTGCGTCTGGCAAATGTAATAGAAATAGTGATGTAACGAATGCTAAACCGTTAAGTACTTTTGATATTCATTCTGATGCTCCTTGTGTTATTTGTCGTAAAAGTATGAATTCTGATTGTCATGACAAATGTGTTGCTAAAGCTATAATCTCTCATTTACGGAATCCTAAGAATCAGAATACCTCTAGGCCCACTAATCATTCTAAGTTTGTGCTTGGTAGACCGCCTTCTTTAGATTCTACGTCATGCATTGTTGTCCCTGTAGCTCCAGTTTCACCTCCTAAGAATGTAGTACCACCTAGTGCATTCACAAAGACTAAAGCAAACAGTAGTTATAGATGGCAGAAATGGATATATAACACATTAGGATTTAAATGGATGCCTAAAGTAATTAATGTGTGTATGTCTACTATCACTGCTTCGGAACCCTCTAACATTTCGGGTTCCACATCTACTTCTATTCCATCTGTGTCGTCTGTGTGTAATGCAGGTGATACAGATCATTCTCTGGATTGTTGATAGCGGATGTTCCCGACACATGACAGGTAACCTTAAACTGTTATCAAACTTTATTGCAAAGTTCATTGGCACTGTCAGGTTCGGGAATGATCACTTCGCAGCTATCATGGGCTACGGAGATTATGTCAATGGGAACATCGAAATCAGCAGGGTTTACTATGTGGAAGGCCTTGGTCATAATCTGTTTTCAGTAGGTTAGTTTTGTGATGGAGATTTGGAGGTTGCTTTCCGGGAGAAAACTTGTTTCATTCGTGATCTACAAGGAAATGACCTTATGTCTGGCTCACGTAATTCAAGTCTCTACACTATCTCTATGCAAGACATGGTTGCTTCATCTCCCATCTTCTTACTTTCAAAGGCAACATCAACAAAATCCTGGCTATAGCACCGTCGTCTCTCACATCTAAACTTTCAAACCATCACCAACCTTGCTCGACACAAACTAGTTGAAGGTCTCCCACGATTCCGGTATTCAAAAGATCACCTTTGCTCAGCCTGTGAACAAGGGAAAAGCACTCGTGCTCATTTTCCTTCAAAGGTGGAACACAGCTCTCAACATGTGCTTCATCTTCTTCACATGGATTTGTGTGGCCCAATGCGCGTGCAAACGATTAATGGCAAACGCTACATCTTAGTAATTGTTGATGACTACTCACGATGGACTTGGGTCTACTTTCTTCGAAGCAAAGACCAAGCTCCACAAATGATCATCACCTTTCTCACGAAAATTCAAGTTCAGCTCCGGAACACCGTCCGCCAAATAAGAACAGACAAAGGAACTGAATTTGTTAACCAAACCCTTCGTGAATTTTATGAGAAAGTGGGAATTCAGCATCAAACATCTATTGCACGTACACCAGAACAAAACGGAGTTGTTGAAAGACGAAACCGAACGTTAGTGGAAGCTGCAAGAACAATGTTAATCAATGCTAAACTTCCAGATTACTTGTGGGCAGAAGCTGTATCTACTGCATGCTATACTCAAAACCGCTCTATGATCACAAAACGCCACAACAAAACACCTTTCGAGCTTGTCCACAACCATAAACCGAATCTCAAACACTTTCATGTATTTGGATCCCTTTGCTATCCGAATAATGATCGTGATGATTTTGGAAAGCTCAAAGCCAAAGCCGACATTGGAGTTTTTATCGGATATTGTGAGAATTCTAAAGGTTACCGAATCTGGAATCGTCGTACAAAACAGGTGATGGAAACGATTCATGCTCATTTTGATGAACTCACGGAAATGCCTTCTGAGTACAACAGCTTAGAACCCGGTCACAACCGTTTAAACTTCCCTCAACCCCCATCATCAGCTTAACAAAGCCCCCAGCTCACTCGTCAACAAATGGAAAGGTTATTTGCTCCGCTGTTCAGTGACGATATTGATAAACGTGCTCTAGGTGTATCCGCTGTTTCCGCTGCTCAACCTGATACTACTCTTATACCTGATACACCTGCTACAACAACTACTGTTGAAGATGCACCTACACCAGTTGACTCCAACACAACAGTTGAACAAACCGCTTCCAACAATGATGAACCGGCTGATGATATTCTGAATGAAGTACCCCCACCTATAGATTTTGATCCAAATGCGTTCTTTAACCCGTTTGCTAATGAGACTGCTACACCTGATGTCGTGGAATCATCAACAAACCATTTGAATCCTCAGAATCTGCACAATGTATACCAACATCAACCCTCTACACATCGATGGACAAAAGACCATCCTCTGGCTAATATTATTGGCAACCCGAATCAACCAGTCGTTACGAGACAACGTCTTCACACAGATGGTGAACATTGCATTTATGCACTCACTGTCTGCCAATCTGAGCCTAAAAACATTAAAGACGCAACGACAAAAGACAACTGGATTGAATCCATGCAAGAAGAACTCAACCAATTCAAACGTCTTGAAGTATGGGAACTGATTGAAAGACCAACAGGGGTCCACGTCATTGGTCTCAAATGGATTTGGAAAAACAAATTGGATGCTGAAGGGAACGTAATCCGAAACAAGTCACGTCTAGTTGCTAAGGGTTATCGTCAGGAAGAGGGAATAGACTTTGAAGAATCTTTTGCTCCGGTTGCTCGTCTTGAGGCTGTTCGGATATTTCTCGCGTTCGCGGCTCATATGAATATGACGGTATTTCAGATGGATGTCAAAACTGCGTTTCTCAACGGACAACTGAAAGAAACGGTTTATGTCAGCCAACCCGAAGGATTCGTTGATCCAGAGTTCCCGAACCATGTCTACAAACTGAACAAAGCTCTTTATGGTCTCAAACAAGCCCCTCGGGCATGGTACGATAAGCTATCATCTTTCCTCATTGCTAATAATTTCACCAAAGGCTCGGTTGACCCAACTCTTTTTATACAATATCACGGGGCACATATCTTAATTGTTCAAATTTACGTGGATGACATCATTTTTGGGTCTACACATAAAAAGTTTTCAATCGCTTTTACAAAACTAATGAAGAAAAATTTTGAAATGTCGATGATGGGTGAACTTACGTTCTTTCTAGGATTTCAAGTTCATCAATCACCCCGTGGTATTTTCTTGAGTCAGTCCAAATATGCCCTTGAATTGTTAAACAAATTTGGAATGAAAACCTGTGACACTTATGCAACACCAATGGCTCATACCAAGAAGCTAGATGCTGATTTACATGGGAAATTAGTTGACCCTACCAAATACCGAAGTATTATTGGATCTCTCATGTATCTAACAGCTAGCAGACCTGATATTGTATTTGCCGTTTATCTATGCTCCCGTTATCAGTCGCGACCAACTAAAACCCACCTCTCTGAGGCTAAAAGAATCCTCCGATACATCAAGGGAACCATTAACTTGGGGATCTGGTATCCGAAGGATTCTGGTTTTGAACTAATCGCTTTTTCAGACGCTGACCACGCAGGATGCTTAGACTCAAGGAAAAGTACTTCAGGAGCACTACAATTTCTTGGTGATAAACTTGTGTCTTGGCAATCAAAGAAGCAGGATTGTACATCGTTGTCATCAACCGAAGCAGAATATGTAGCCATGTCCGCGTGTTCTGCTCAAGTCATCTGGATGAGAACACAACTCAAAGACTATGGTTACGTATTTGATAGAATCCCGATGTACTGCGACAATCGGAGTGCCATTGTGATCTCGTGCAACTCAGTCCAGCACTCGAAATCAAAGCACATCGATCTTCGTTATCATTTCATCAAGGACCACGTGGAACAGGGTACAGTTGAATTATACTTCGTGGGTACAGAATACCAATTGGCATATCTACTCACCAAAGCCTTGCCTCCCGCTAGGTTTAATGAGTTGGTCCACCGGATTGGTATGAGGTGTTTGACTCAAGAGGAATTGGATGACCTCCTCAAACAGTCTTAAAAACCTGTCAAACACCAAAATCTTTTGTAAATAATTTTTCAAAAACAAAATACAAAAATATAAAATCTTATAAAACAACAAAAATATTCTTCTAATCTAATTTTCTTTCAACATGGCAAGTACATTTCTTCCGTCAACACTTTATTCTTTCAAAATTCAGTATTTTTCCGATCAAGTGTTGAGGGGGAGAAAATTATCACTTAACTGTTTAATAACATCTGTGTACTTGCATGTTATCATATCACGGTTGTTTCTTTTATCAATGGTGGAAAATTTTCTGGTTCAATGACACTCCTCGGACTAAATTTATAACCTTTCATTATTTCTTAAGTCGAGGGGGAGTGTAGTCAAGTTTCTTTCTTAAAAATCTATGTTTGATAACCAAAATGGAAGTTAAATGGCTTTGTATGAAAATGGAAAAGGTGGAGGGACCAAAACTGTCAAAACCTTAAAGTTATTTTAAATAAAATACCCACCAACCTCATTTACTTCTATCACATTTAATACTTCACCTAATTTCATCTACGAACCAAAATCGTTTGACAAATCTGTGTTTCAGATCATCAATTTGTAAGTTGTTTCATGATCTTAACATGTTTACAAACATAGGTTTTGATTTTTACACGAATCCAACGGTCAAATTTTTGTCTATGATTGTTTTTGTATTCTACGCATAAGCGTAAGATCTCATAATCAAGAATGGGTGTTTGTGGTCAAAAGGATTGTGTTAAAACATGTCTTTAACATCAATGACACTAATTCTATCCTCTAAATCCACCCAGAAACACGAATTGAAGGTTTTTCAAAATTAGGGTTCTTAAGTCGAATTGGGTGTTTTCAAATGTGAAGGTTTTTGGTCAAAAAGATTGTTGTGAATTGTTTATATCATGTTGTATTAAAGATTTCCAGGCCCTATAACAACCCAGAAACACTAATTGTGTCAGAATTATAAATTAGGGTTTAATGTTCTTAAGTTTGGGTATTTTTTATTCACCATGAATTGAGTGTTAAAACTTGGTTATTAGACTCTTATAACATCTAAGACCTACCAGAAAATGTTTGGTGCAAATCCTATGGTTAGAAATCATACACGTAATTCTTAAACTCTAGGGTTTTGACCTACGCGTATGACTTTCTACGCGTAACTGTTTAACTTGCTTACATGCCATGATTTGTGTTTAATATGACTATACATGTTAAGATTGATGACATGATGGTTTTATTTCAGGCTTGTTACTCGTAAAACTCAGAATCAAGGTCCTTGTTACTCTACGCATAAGGATTACCCTACGCGTAGTCAGTTATGCGTAAGAATAATCCTACGCATAACTATTACGCGTAAGGTTCTACAATGGGACTACGCGTATCCTGTGAAGGATATGTGTAAACAGTGACCTCTACGCATAAGGTCTACTCTTACGAGTAAGCCTTACGCGTAAGGTTTATATACGCCTACGCGTAAGCTCTACGCTTAAGGTCCCCTTTTCCTACGCGTAACTTTTCTTACGCGTAAGTTAGGATCCTACGCGTAAGCTTTCATCTACGCGTATATAATTTCTGTTTACGCTTAACTTTGCCAAATCTACGCCTAAGCCTGGATTGACCTTCATTATGAATTGTTACGTGTACAAACTTGTTAATAAACAAATCATATCGTCACGAATCCAATAATGTCACTAATAAACTTAAACGTTTGATATGTTGTGAACTATAAGTGATAACATAAACTTTAAAACTTAAAGTTAACTAACTCACGAAACATTTCACGACGTCATTGGACTATTGGACAAACAAGTGACTTAGGACTCGTAACAATCATTGACACTGTACATTCAATAACTAGACAATAAAACCTTCTGTTGACTAACATTATGTCTTTCGATATGTTGGTTCTTTTGGATAATGTTATTTCAGATCACGACATGGCTGCTCAAATCAATGTGGATGCACCAGAAGTTCTCACAATTGCTGACATCTTCCCCAATGGCTATCCTAGAAAGATTGGAAAGAACAACCTTAGGGTTGACTTTGAAACCCTCACCTGCTCAGAATCTTCTTGTCTCATTGCTGTGGATATTCTAAGGAATCATCCCTACCAGAACATGCTCTCACACTCTGCTACTATACCGGAAATCTACATTCAGAAATTCTGGAATTCTATGTAGAGGATCACAGGTCAAAATGCAGTGACAGTGACACTTAATCACAAACAAGTCACCATCACTCCTGCAGACTTACGGGCTGTTCTCATCATTCCTGACATCGCTCCAACCGACTTCTTTGCTACACCTACTGAAGAGACAGTTCTGCAATTTCTTCTTGACATTGGCTATGATGAAGCTTCAGGGATTATTAATAAGCATTCTCACGTGGAGCTTAAGAACATTCCTCAACCGTGGAGAACCCTCTACATCATCATTACCAAGTCTGTTTCTGGTCGTGACAGTGGTTATGAGCATCCAAAGCTCATGGAACTGCAAATCTTCTGGTCTCTGATCAATAAGAAGGACATCGAAATCGAAGCACTGATATGGGAGGACATGATGCTATTTCACAAGAAGCTTGGCTCAAAGATTCCCTATGTCAGATACACAAAGCTTTTGATCCAGAGAGCACTTGTGCTTAATCCTGATATCCCCATGAGGCTCAATGACCCCGACAATCACGACTTGTTGTCCGAACCTATTCTTTCTATCAGAATCAAGGAATCGACAACTAAGAAGCAGGGTGCTGTGCTGCCTGATCACCTTCTATCTAAAGAACTCAAGAAGCTTGAAACGTACAAAAGGTATCTAGTAGCAGTAAAAGAAGGCAAAGTTGGTCATCTTGATGAAAAACCTTCAGGAACTCCTACTCGGAGAACCAGAAGAGGAAGTGCTGGAAGTGCAGTAAGTTCTGAAAGTCAAAGGAAGTTTCCCAAAAGGAATCCTCCTCGTAAAAGGATTGTTCCCGTAAAGGAAGCAGAACCTATTCCTACACCTGAACCGCAAAGAAAGCTTGTGGACGAAAGCTCTGAAGGTACTGAATCAGAAGAAGAGATTACATACTCTGAAACTGCAAAGGATGACACTCCATTAGTACCGAAACCTCCTAGTCCTCCAGTTGAACACGGCAAAGGGAAGACTCCAGTGCTTGTGCCGTATGATCAAAGCTCAAGCTCAGAAAGTGATGAAGAGCAACTGGATAAATCATACAGGAAGAAGTTTAAATTCGTCAGACACCTTCAAAAAGCTGAAGAATTTGCAAAAGACCAAATGGGTGGCCCCGGAGGATCAAGTGGTGCTGCCCACTCTTCACCAGATCCTGATGCGGTTAATCGACCCGATAAGGGATCTGGTGCCACCACTCTTGTGCAACAACAAAAGCTTGTGGAGGATACTATCGAATATGAGTTTGAGAAACATGAAACTGAGAAGTCTGAGAAAGATAAAGATGCTGATTATGACAAGCTGCTACTGGAAAGTCCTACACGTTCACAGAAGGAAACTTCTGAACCGCCCAAGGACCCCGAGTCTCCTCATGTCTCTTCCTCATCAGACTCATCATCTCACTCTTCCCAACCACCATCAAAGAAATCAACCAAATCAACATCCAAATCTGTGAAGAAACCACCTCGATCTTGGATTTCTCATACACATGAAAGAATTGTGAAAGCTGTCAAACAAGTCAGAAAGAAAGACATGCTATACAGGAAGCTGAAATTTCTCAATCAACAAATACAATATCTACATGACGAGAATGACAAGATGCAAGAAGAAAGGAAGTTTATCCAGGAATTCATGAGAATTCATCGTCAAGAGGAACTGAACGAAATGATCGAAGGTTACACTAACAAGTACCTTCAGGATATCGTTCCTAAAGTCACAAAGGAGATGTTTACCAGACAACTATATACGAATCTTATGCAGATAGCCAAGCAAACTATAAGATCAACACCTTTAACCGTCACAATCAATCCATCTGATCCTGTAGTTTTCTCGGATAATGAATTGGTGGCCAAGCTTGTCACACAAATGTCTAAACGATCTGGGACATTTACTTCTGATGAAGGAAAGTTGTTTCGATCATTGCTGGATTAACAACTCCAAGAAGCATGTAGATTCGAAGCAGAAAGGCCTAAACGTCCTAGAGACGATGAAGATAAGGATCATGATAAGAATGATGAAGCTAAACGTCAGAAGAAGTCTGGTGAATCATCTTCTATGGTACCTCCTCTCCAACGGACTCCTACTCAACAAAGGTCTCCTCCCCGTTCTTCTACTGATAAACCTCAGGATTCTGAGTTACCGCCCGAGACTCAGAAAACCGGTGATCACTTTGAGTATACGGGTGGTGACGATGAAGAAGTCCGTGAGCCCCTACAACAACCCACCTCTCCCAAACAAGTTAAGAAACCAGAATCCTCATCTAGGCCAAAACAAAAGAAGAAGAAGGCGCCAATGACTGACGTCGTATCATGGTTAGATGAAGATACAACACAGGAGTTTGAATGGTTTTCTACACTTGTCAATTCCACTCCCTACCCTGAAGAAGGTCAAGATCTGGTAGACGGTAATACTTTGGAGCATGCTAAGATTATGCAAGAAAAGTTCCATGTGAAGAAGATGACGAAATCTGAGTTGAGGCGAATCAAGAATGAAGCTTTTCAACTGTGGAAAGATAGCTCAGAAAGTGCCATCGAGGTCGAATATCACCTTGAAAACATTGCTCGAGCTATTTCTAACAACATGGATTGGCTCAACCCAGAAGCAAACATCGACTTCACCAAACGGGACAACCCTCCATATTACACCGACTGGTCTAAACCTCTACCAACAATTGGCCAACCAGATGAACCTAGGATCCCATTCAGGTATTTCTTCAACAAAGACTTGGAATTTCTTCTACATGGTGGCGATGGATCAAGGAAATACGCTACATCTTTGACACTTCCATTCCCAGCAGCCATATACTCAAACTGCATAGCTATCGAGGAAAGAGCTAATCACTTGTTCTCCAACAACGTGGAAGCATACGAACGAGATGCAATGTACGGGATTCATCATTGGCCGGAACGCCGAAGAATCTACTACCGCAGCTGCCAGGTTCAGAAGTCTCAACATGCAGTGTTCAGTACTAAGGATATCGTTGCCATCAAACACGTTGATCTGTCGACCAAATGGGACTACACTTTTCTCAAGAAGATTGTGGTCAAAAGGCAAGATGAACGGGATTATGCATTCTCTGAAGCTGACTTTGAGAATTTGTCTCTCAATGACATTGAAGACATGTACCTTGCCAAAGTACAGGGTCGCATGAGGCAATTTTCAACTGAAGTACAACGTGAATTCATCAAGTAACTGCTCATCTTCATCAGAAGCATAGTCATCAAAGAACGTGTAGAAGATCTCCAGCTGGCTGTTGAATCATATCAAACACGTGTTAACTTCACCCCACCTCAGCTTGATCTTCCCGACATCAACCAGCTCTCACAATATACACTCATCAGCAAACTATTCGGCGTCGTTTACCGCAGTGAACTTCGACGAAATTGCTTAATGGCGTGTAGCGATCTTCACAAATTTGGGGATCACACTTTGAAGATGGTTAGGGACGGATTGGCTTATAGGTTGAAGGATATACGTCAAATGATTGGGTCTCCTAAGCGATGGAATTCTCAGGATCGAAGGGATGTGAGGAGAATCATCAACATGATTGATGAAAGGTTGTATAGAAGGGATCAGTTCAGAAGATTGGAAAGCTATGTTGGTGGTCGACCCAGGATTAACATCACCGGCTTTCAACGCCCGATTCACACTCCTGGCGACATCTCTGGACTTCCTGGTACCCTTTGAATTGCTTCTTTCATTATAAATTTGGATGTGTGATTATATATGTCAATGGCTTGTGCACACATAACAGTGTATAACCCGTAATTGTCAAGAAAGGACCCTGTGGTACGCTTCAGTGCCACAATCCTTATAAAAGGAGCGAAAGCTTCTTACTTTTGAGTAAAACCTATCAAACCTTTCATTTTTCAAGGTTTTGCTCAAAAGGACAAGTACTTCCCCATATGATTTTCAAAACCTCAACCGTTTATATCACTAGTTGAGGGGGAGTATTTGAATTAAAACTTTGTTCACAAATTGTTCATAGTGGTCATCTTCCCGCAACACTCGAAATGGTCATATTTATTCTCAACTTTTCAAAAATAACATTTTATATGCCCTTTTTGAGGAGGAGAAAATTATGTGATAAGAAATATATTGTGTAAATGCAAATGAATCTTTGTGTAATAGACTTAACCAACGAATTGACGGTACTAAACTGTTAGTAACTCGAAAAGACTTGTCCTGGACGGGTAATAATTTCAAGCTAGTTCGCTAGTAATGTAAACGTGTCTCGCAAAGGACTTGTCCAAGTAGAAAGTACCAGTCGAGAAACTCTTGCTAGACATGAACTCTGACGGGTATGACAACCTTTCGAGGTTTGT
Source organism: Chrysanthemum seticuspe (assembly GCA_019973895.1). Taxonomy (NCBI): domain Eukaryota; kingdom Viridiplantae; phylum Streptophyta; class Magnoliopsida; order Asterales; family Asteraceae; genus Chrysanthemum; species Chrysanthemum seticuspe. Next base: position 161,158,430 of record BPTQ01000009.1, read on the forward strand.
CTACACCTTCAAGGTAGTTATTAGAGCTAGTTGTCACCTAAAAGCTGACAATGTAACTCTTTAACTATGCAACGTAACCGTGTCTCGCGGGGGAGTGTCTATCTTGAGTTGATCAATTCAAAAGTGCGCGCTCTTCCCACACAGTGCAGATTTCCGTCAAAACTCTAAAGCACATGTGGAGGGGGAGTATTTATGTAAAAATCTTATCTCAACAGTGGTTCAAAATGATTTTCATTCACAAACACTGTGAGAGACTTTTCAAGTAAATGGTTTTATGGCAACATAGGTTAGTCATGGAGTGATAAGGTGACTAAGGTTAGGAATAACCGTCCTATGATCTGCCAGAGCCGGAAGGATCTACCCAAGGACATCACAAATAGTTAGTTCTTAGAAGTCCTTAGGTATGATTATAAAAGGAAAAATTGAGAATCGGAGAAAGAAGGGGTTGAAGAATTAAAAAGAAATGCAAAGAAAAGGGTAAAAAGAAATAGCCCTCCAAATTATTCAACTTAGGGCAGACACCGGGTTCAATTCATATGCTACTGGTTGTCACTTAGTGACGCCGGTATTGAAGATTAAAAGTCGTCATGGACCCAGTGACGCATGCACTAAACCTTCTTAGCCACTCAAGTTTCTCTCAACAGAAGCTTGTTTCATTCTCACAGGGAACCCTACGTAAACTATTGGCTTTCTCTTAGAGATCGTTGGTATTGAAGAAGGAGACCCTCTCCCTAGTCTCCGCTCAGGAAAACCAAAACGCACTATTGAGTCTAGAGCCACGAGATTCATCAAAAGATCTCGTAGGAACACTTGACATCTCATCACTTGTTGATCACCAAATAAGATCATCAGTGGTTCATATCGAGTCCGTCACAGATCTTAGCAATCTGTCGAGAACTGTTGGAATCACTCCTAAACAGTATTTCAAGTATTTATATTTCATATGTAATAGGTAGCTTTATTATGGCCTTTATGTTTGTTTAAGGTCCAGCTTATGTAGAAGGCCCATAAGCTGAGGCCCAAGCCCAATAAGGAATAGGGAAGGAGAGGGAGTGTTGCCCTAGCTCCTTGCCTATAAATACATTGTAATAACCTTCATTTGAAGGTTGGTTGTTCAAGTTATTCTTTCACTCACTCTCTACGCCTAACCGGTTTTACTTATACGTGTGTGTGTGTGTGTTTAGCTTGTTCAATCGCCTTATCTCTTTCTCTATAAGCTTGTGTTGTAAAACTAGTGACCTATCAGTGGTATCAATCGCCAAATAGTTGGGTGTACTCGTTTGTTTTTGAAGTTTTGGTTTGGGTCTTACGCGTAAAGATAACACAATCTTTGGTTCGCTTAAAAACTGATTTTTTACACTTTTGAATCCAAGATTCTTGTACTTTCAACGTTATTAGGTGTTAAACTATTGGTTTTTGGCAAAAAGTTTGGAACTTTACGTGTTTTTCCTTGCTTTTAAGCTTGTTTTTGTACGCAAGTGTTATCCTACGCGTAACTGTTTTAAGTGCTTTGGATCATCAAGTTTCACACTTTTGTGTTATTTTGGTGTTATTGAAGCTATTTCAACACACAAAAACTGGTTTAGAAACACATTTGG
>BPTQ01000009.1:161190520-161304286 GCA_019973895.1 Chrysanthemum seticuspe
TGACTACTTCAAGAAATTTAGAAACTGAAACATCTAAGAAAACACAATCGTCAGAATGATTCTTCGTCTAACAAAAGAATCTACAAAGTCAAAGATTTAAAGAACTTCATCAGTATTGAATTCCAACGTTATAGAGCGTGTGAGCATGTTGAAGAATGACGTGGAGACACTGGAGCAGCGAAGCAGACCTGAGGCAGACTGATGCAGACAACAACATACTATCACTTTCACCACAAAGAACAATGATCAAAGAACAAAGTTAAAGATGACGTCGAAGCATAACTGCTCAAAGATAACGATCTCTCTACACTGGGGAGATTGTTCGAATCAAGACAATTCCTCTCACAAGAAAGAAGAATGTCAGAAGACGTCACAGCTACTATTACATCAACGCCTTCACCGTTTACATTCATATATACTTGAGGGGGAGATTGTTGGAATCACTCCTAAACAGTATTTCAAGTATTTATATTTCATATGTAATAGGTAGCTTTATTATGGCCTTTATGTTTGTTTAAGGTCCAGCTTATGTAGAAGGCCCATAAGCTGAGGCCCAAGCCCAATAAGGAATAGGGAAGGAGAGGGAGTGTTGCCCTAGCTCCTTGCCTATAAATACATTGTAATAACCTTCATTTGAAGGTTGGTTGTTCAAGTTATTCTTTCACTCACTCTCTACGCCTAACCGGTTTTATTTATACGTGTGTGTGTGTGTGTTTAGCTTGTTCAATCGCCTTATCTCTTTCTCTATAAGCTTGTGTTGTAAAACTAGTGACCTATCAAGAACATTTATGAGAGGTTCACATCTGTGATCCTCAGTGATTGAATGGAAACTCCTGCCATGGTCAACATCAAACAGCCCTGACAGCAGGTCACTTCGGTAACTCCTCGTGGATTACGCTTAGTGTGTATCAAACGGTCTACAGTCGTGAGGTGACGCTTCGGTGTACCTCAGCGACTCATCTGAACTGTAGATGTACTTCAGTACATCGCGTTATCTCACTTGTGGGACTCCAGTTCAGGAACGGCCTTTGTAAGAATTAGAGATGTGTTTTCACACTATGCTGTTAACACTCTCGAAGTTCAAACTTGTAAGTGCCGGAATCCGCTTATTACTAACCGTTTGAAATGTTTTCTTCTTATGGAAGCTCCGGAGCGGGATGATCGTGCTGATTCTTCTCATGCTCACGCCAACATCATCACTAATGGAAGTTCTATCCAAAAGCAACACAACAGTCATAATGATTCTTTGTCAAATCAAAGAATCTACAAAGTTAAAAGACTTAAAGAACTTCATTAGTACTGAATTCCAACGTCAAAGAGCGTATGAGCATGTTGAAGAATGACGTGGAGACAATGTAGCAGCGAAGCAGACCTGAGACAGAGTTGATGCAGACAACAACATACTATCACTTACACCACAAAGAACAATGATCAAAGAACAAAGTTAAAGATGACGTCAAAGCATAACCGTTCAAAGAAAACTATCTCTCTACACTGGGGAGATTGTTCGAATCAAGGCAATTCTTCTCACAAGAAAGAAGAATGTCAGAAGACGTCAAAAGCTACTATTACATCAACGCCTTCACCGTTCATCACCAACACTTGAGGGGGAGATTGTTGGAATCACTCCTAAACTATAATTCAAGTGTTAGTTATTCTTATGTAATATGTAGCTTATTATGGCCTTTATGTTTGTTATTAGCCTTAAGCTTATGTAGAAGGCCCATGAGCTTAGGCCCAAGCCCATAAAGGAAAGGATGGGAACTAGGAGTGTTGCCCTAGCTTCCCTCCTATATATACTCTTGTAAACCTTCATTTGAAGGTTGGTTATTCAAGTTATTTCTTTCACCTACACTCTACGCATAACCATCTTAGTATAACGTGTGTTTGTGTTTGATTTCTTGTTCAATCGCCTTTATCTCTTTCTTATAAGCTTGTGTTGTAAATCTAGTGACCTAACAATCATTTCTACGATACAATTGTAAACGTCTTGTGTGTCATGAGCTTAGTGCAATAATAACTGTTTTTCCTGATATTTGTACTTCGAAGCAATTATAACTTATATATTGTGTTCAACTAATTAACTTATAAACCTATGGATTTCACTCAACAATTTTGTTGACTTTTTAGCATGTTTATCTCAGGTAATTAAAAGAAGCTCAAAATGGCACGGAGTTGGCACAAGACCCCTTTTGATTTGACTTTAAATAATGTTATCATTCTTTACAAACTTGAACAATGAATTTTCTGTAACTTAAACTATTTGGAATCTCTTTTGTAACCGCAACACTAAGTTTTTATTGAATGATAACAATTTATTAAAAATGTCTCTTTTAGAGTCATTTTCTATGATTATGACTGTGATCTAGAAAGTAATACCCCCATTTAGCCTTCCGATACTATGTTGAAATTTCCGGGTGTTATAGACTATCACTATCTTGCATGAGAATTTTACCCAACGATCACCTTCCAAACCGAAATACTTAAGAAGTTAGGGGAGTCCTATGATCCGACCAACCAGGTTTCATTAAATAAGTCTTAGATCGTAGCGGCACTTAATGACTCTTCCATAGGGTAAACCCGCGAACTATTGTAATCATTAGGTTACGGAATATGATGTTATGGAAAATAGGTAGACAAATTGATCATAGGAGTCTAGCGACTTTAATCCCCATGTGGAGCGATAGAAAACGTAGTCATAACATAACAAGATTAGTAACTAAGCTAGCACGTTTCTCTCTTTTGATTCACCTTCCACTTTTATTTGCTTTCTAATTTATTTCATTTCATTAGTTAATTAATCAAATTATAAAAACCCCTTTTAAAACCAGTGACACTAGAACTTAAATTAGATCCACACGCATAGCTCTTGGAACGACCTCAACTTTACCGATTACTACACTATACACGACCGGGTACAATGCCCGTTAGTGCATTAGGCAGACCTTAGTAGACGAGACTTTATAAATATTAAAACCTGGTCAGAAATCCTGCATCAGATAGACAATGTGTTTATGTTTGTGTCAGTTGTTAGGTCAAGAAACAACCCCAAATGAAGCAGTTTGATATGAAAATTTTATCGTGAATTTTGTCCCTCAAAGATTGGAGGGTGAATAAGTCATTTTACATTTTTACGGGAAAAAGGGCAAACGGGTGGAGTGAAATTATTGAATAAGCCAGTTAAGGATCGTTAGCAAAAATGAGGGATTTAATGACTTAAGAGCATTTCTCACAAAAAAACATAACGTTAAAGTACAACATGCATAATTTTTCGTTTAAGGACATTTCTCATAAAAATGAGAAAATTTATAGACATTTTTTGCAGTCTACTCTCGTTTAAATAAGGATATTTGAAAAAATATTTTTTAAAAATCATTACATTTTATTAAACATATATCGATATTAAACAATATTAGCCTAAAGCATACCTAGTCAAACTTATCGTCAAATAAAAATATATATATAATATTAATCAATATTAATATATAATAAAAGCTTTTATGAGAAAAGTTCAATGCAAAAAAATAATTATCTAAAGATCAAATCAAGAGATCTCAACCATCCATTTATTTTAAATCTAAAGGTCTAGATTAATCATTATTTTAATATAATTAATTATTGAAAGGCACTTTTGTAATATCACTCACAATTAATCTAAGGGGTAACCGACCCATCTCACTGAATGATTTCATTTCATTTCTTCATTTAACGCACACTCTCTCATTTACTCTCACCAACCAACAAAGGTTTCCGGCGACTGTAGTGATTTTTCAGGCGGAGGAGCGAGGAAGGTAGCGGCGCCTCAAAACTGGCGAGCTAGGGCTTCTGGTGATTTTCGATAAGTCCTCTTTATCACAACTGCCTAGTGTTAACGGTTATTCATCATCTGATTGTTTTCATCTTTGATTTGTTGTGGTTATTGAGATGTGACGTCATCGTCTTCGTCGTTGTTGAGTTGGAGAGTGTTGGCGATAGAACGAGTGAACCATGACATATTCTGTTATTAGAAGTTTGTTTAGATTCTGATTTGTTGTGGTTGTTTTTGATCGGACTATATATTTTTTTCTAGCCTGAACACAAATATCATGCCCAATACCGTTGCAACATTCGAGAATATGAGAAATTAAAGATTGTTCCAAAAGAAGAAGGAATAGTTACCTGGGTTTAAAGGTGGTGAATGACTTTGATGGACAAGAGTAGGTAAAGAAGTTGTAGGCTCACCAATAAAGGAAATAGAGTGTAATAATGACTTTACTAAATCTTGAAAGAGAAATGAATCATACTTTTACCGTGTTGATTTATGAACTCCAATACTACATCACATTATAACTCCCCTCATAGGCAAAAATGCATATATATCTCCTCCAAAGTGAATAATTGCATATATATCCTTTGTACAAGTTTTTTATGCACATTTTACAATGGTTTTTATGCATGCTTTGGATATATATGCAATTTTGCATTTTCGAGATGATATATATGCAAAAGACCCCCAACTCATAAGTCATCTCACCCTTCCACTTGTATTATTTTATTTGTTTAATGACTTTAATATATTTTTCTATTTTTTTCCTCTTTAATTACTTACTTTATTATATTTTATAACTTCTAAAAAATGTTTTACACTGATTGAAAATATGTTGCTACAATGCGTGTTAAGTCCGGTAAATATAAATGAATGTCAAAAATAAAATGGGTAGTACCTTTTCACAACACAAGAATACGTAGTACCTTTTCACAACACAAGAAATAAAGAATTAGTTACTAGAATCTAGGGCTGAGCATCGGGCCGGATCCCGACCCGTCCCGACCCGACCCGCCTCGTCCCGATACCGAATTAACAAAAAAATGCAGCCCGATACCGACCCGATTTGTAGTCGGTTCGGTTCGGTAAATGTCGGGAATACTCGGTCGGTTTCGGGATTAACTGTCCCAGCCCGAATCTGCTTTCCATTTCCAGCATGTCACATAAGTTGTCCCAGCCCAGTCCATTTGTATTAGTTTTCCCTTTCCAGCTTGTCACATAAGTTCAAGCCCAGCCCAAGTACATATAAACGAAGTGCATATCACAAGTACATTTCCAGCCCAAGTACATATCACAAGTTGTAGCAAATTCACAGTAGCAAAAGCCAATATTACAGTAGCCATTACAGTAGCAAAAGTTTCACAAATAAAAAATAACTTGTTCAAATAAGCAACCAAATACGAATTCAAGTCACAAGTTCGATGACAACATTCATGAATCATGGCGCAACATTCTTCTCTTTTCCATGCTCTCCTTTTTGTTTGTCTAACGCTTCTTGAATTTCTAGAAAAAACATGAAAACATAAGTCTAACATAGCATTTCACAATACACTCACTAGTTGCTAAAATAACCAATAAACTTATATATAAATAGTATACCTTTGGCAAGCTCGTCGTCTTTCATTAAATCCTCTAACGTATCCAAAGTGATGTTTCTACTTGATGTACGAATCCAATCTTGTGTGCACACCAAAGCCTCTACAATGGTAGGCGTTAAAGAATTCCTATACGGGTCCAAAACGCGACCACTAGCACTAAAGGCGGATTCGGATGCAACGGTGGATACTTGGATGCACAAGATATCTAAAACAAAGTTAATAAAAAACATAAGTTAATAAAAAAACAAATCACAAAAATATCTAAAATTTAATAAATAAATAAAAAACATAAGTTATTACCTTTCGCCATCTTTGAAACAATTGGAAATCTTGGACCATTTACCTTCCACCAATTAAGTATGTCGAAGTCATTGTCATCCTCTAGCTCAATACGCGGTTCTTTAAGATATTTGGTCAACTCGTCTTCACCCCCGCTCAACTTATTTCCAACTTTATCTTTAATCGCATTTAAGAAAAAATTACCACGACGACGACTTGTGTTAGTACTTTGACTTGACGTTGATTTTGGTATGTCGCTTGATATGTTTGTGCCATATTTTTCTTTGTACATGGCAAACAAGACCCTCATATCTTTCTCAACATTCTTAACCAATTTGTCACATAACTCTTCATTGGTTAAAAATGGAAATGGCGTCTCCTCACTTTCTTCATCGACCTCCAAAGGTATACAACCATTTTCTATCAAATGTCTAAACCCATAGCCAACCATTTCCGACTTCATCTATAAAGTGGGCGGTCAAAACCATAAAGTTCATTCTTTTACAACTAGAAGTCCACGTATCGGTTGTTAAATGAACCGTGGTGGCCTTGTTGCTTAAGAAATTCAATAGGCTTTTCCTCTCGTCAAGATAAAACTTAGAAACATCCCTAGCTATAGTAAAACGAGATGGCATATTGAATCTAGGTTGCATGTTCGAAGAAAACTTAATGAATGCCGGGTGTTCTACAAACTTAAACGGAAGCTCCGCAAGAACAATCAACTCAATCAACGACTTTTTAATAACCTTTTCATCATACTTCCATGTTTCTAAAGTCCCAATGCTACTAACACCCTCATCATTCTCCCCAATCTTTTTCTTAAAAGCTAGTTTTTTTTGTTTCTTAATTTTCTCAACATCGGGGTTTTTATCACAATTTGCATAATGAGTATTCAAGTGTCGCGTACCATGTTGTTTTGAATCGGCTTTGAAAACCGCGTCACACCATTTGCAATAGGCCATTTTAATGATTTTACCATCTTCATCAGGTTCATACTTTGCATCAAAGTATTTCCAACACTCGGAAGTCGTTTTCCTTGGTTTGGATGGGGCTTTCCTTTTGCGATTGTTATCATCAGTTTCAATAGTCTCAACGTCAATCGGTTGATCCTAAACAAACACATAAACACACAAATTCAGTTATACACTTATACTATATATACGACCAACAGTAGCAAATTAATTCTTGATTCATTAATGGTGTCCAACGACCATAAATGATTCAATAACTCATAAATGAATAGCAATTTATTGTACTACAGTAGGCTAACATAAATAATTCATGATGTCCTATCAATCTTTCATAACATAACATAAATGATTCATAGTTTCATACAGTAGCCTACGATTTTTTCTTTTTTTGTCCCCGTATATTTATCAGTTATATAAAACAATCAATTACTTATAAAAACAATGAACAATCTAAACTATATAAAACAATCTAAACTATAAAAACAATCAATTACTTACTTCCATTATATTGTTTTGTTAAGATGCAAATGATTCGTATGTAGGCAATGAAGAAGAGATTGATTCACCCCTCGTGTTCTTGAGTTGACATTGATCCATTCAATTCGCATGAGATGAGTTTTGTGTTTGTGAGATACTGAGATGCGTATTTTGGGTAATGGGAATTGGGAAACTAGTTTGACACAGAAAGGGGCGTTCTATTTTGACATAAACCTAAAAATTAGTCGGGCTTTTTTTTTGGCGGGCTTCATTCGGGTTGGAGTCGGTTTTTATCCCGACCCGACCCGATACCGATATATTGCATATATAAATACCGACTCCCGACCCGTTTACTTATCGGTCGGTTTCGGGCTTGTCGGTTTCGGTCGGTTTGTCGGGCCTTGTCGGTTTCGGTCGGTTTTGCTCAGCCCTACTAGAATCCATGAGATTTTATGCGAGGATCACACGTGATCCATCAAAGAATCACATGTGATCCACCAAAGAATCACATGTGATTTTATACAAGAAATAAAGAATTAGTTACTAGAATCCATGAGATTTTCTATTTACATACCACCGAACCATCTTCTATAATACGTAGTACCTTTTCACAACACAAGAAATAAAGAATTAATTACTATAATCCATGACATTTTATGCGAGGATCACACGTGATCCATCAACGAATCACATGTGATTTTATACAAATCACATGTGATTTACATTTTTTCATAATATAACACAACAAAAAGACCATAATCACGTATGATTTACTCATTTCTATATTAAAACAAAATCACATGTTTTAGAACAAAGAATAAATCACACGTGATTTACATTTTTTCATAACAAAACACAAAAAATAAAATCACACGTAATGTTACTTGCAATATCTTGTACATAATCTTCTAAATCTGCAATTTCTAGAACTATCTCCTTAATTTGTTTTTCACGAATTTGTTTTATAAAAGGAATGAATAAGTTGATTTGATTTTGAAGATCACGTGTGATTTATTACTTTAAAGATCTCATGTCACTTGTGATTTTTTAATGTGATTTTTTTGGTGGATCACATGTGATTTTTTGGTGGTACACATGTGATTTTTTGGTGGATTACTTATGATTTTTTTAAATAACAAACCACATGTGAGTTTTTTAGTGGATCACATGTGATTTTTTTTTAGTATGATTCTTTCGGTGGATCACTTGTGATTTTTTAAAAATAACAAATCACATGTGATTTTTTTACGGATCACGTGTGATTTGTCTGGACGGAAATTTTGAAAAAAACTTCGTCGAAAGTATATAAAAGTGCATATCTATAGAAATGTGATTTTTTTCTCATCGCGATGGTGTATTTTTTGTTGCTTGAAGATTTACCGTTTGCAAGATATGTTATTTTTAAAAAAAGGGTGGAAAGTGGGTTTTTTTATTAAACGAGTTAGATTGACTATTTTGCCCTTCCTTTGTTAATTTTTGTTTTAATCTTATCCATTAGATGAAAAGAAGATGGATGGTTGAGATCTTATAATTTATTTTTTTTATTGGATTTGTTTTCTATTAATCTCACCTCTTAACTATATAAGTTTAAAAAAGTTCATATAAAAAATTTATTTAACAAACTCATGTGGGGGACGGGTTAAAAACTTGTTTTTTTAATAAGAGTATAGCAGCCTCTGCTTTTTGATAATATTATAAACTTTCCACCTAATCCATTTGAAATTCATTCAAGGTCAATTTTATATACTAGTAGTATTCAACATGAACTTTAGTGTTAAACAAATATATGTCCAATTGCATGGTAACATGCGACCGTATTGATATTATCGGATTTGGGTCCCTTTGTTAATTACGTAATTAGTCACCCTATACATCGCTAATTGAACTTCGATCTTGTACCATCTGTTTTCATTTTTCTGTAAAAAACGTAAGTATGATCATGGAATCTTCATGATCATACTAATAGCTCATGATGAATACAAAATTAACTGGGTCGTTGCATTCGACCAAACATTAACCTTTTTGTTAATTCTCAATAGTGTATTTGATGACAATCAATTGTTATTCAAACTCATCATTTGACCAAATATTTCTAGCAATATCAACTTGTCATCATTTTTCAAGAAGAAATTTGGCAATAGGCGATCAGCTTCTCGCTTGACAATTGGATTGTTGAATCATCTCTTAAGGCTTCCTACCCTTGGGTATTTCACTTGGATTCAGACCCTTTGTACTTGGCATGCCATCGAAACCCCACATTTTTGCCTATTATCCCCTCTACAAACTTCATTGCGTGCCGTAATAACATGGTATTTCTCTTTAAAAAACCAAACAAACACCTTATCCTTGACAATGTAAAACTTTCATCTTTCATTGATTTCTAGTAGGCAAAAAGCCGTATCCTCTCAATCGGATAGAGTGAAGTTGTGATTCTTGTAACACTATATCCACTTGTCTGTAATTCTTTCCAACGAGTGGGGAAACCCGCGCGATGCAGCGGGATTACTTTTGTAGACGTGAATTTTACAAAGGATTTAGTTTGCATGATAACTAAACTTGAGGGACTATTTTTGCCATTTTGGTAAACATAACAATTAATGGTGAGGGATCATTTTTGCCATTTTGGTAAACTTAGCAATTAATGGGGAGGAAGTTACTGTAGCAGCAACTTTCCTCCCCATGTTTAGTATATATATATAATATATAATTCTTTGGTAGTTCTTTTTAATATATCTCTTTGTCGGTAAAAAAATTATAAGCAAAAGGATATGTGCGCCAAAATTGTAACATCTAGTACAAGGTTAAACAGTGATCAATGGGTAATTAATCATTGTTTGTTTTTGGTATTAAATTACCTGGAAATGTAAACGATCGAGAATACCTAAATGCAACTTGAATGGAGTGGTTTGGTTTGCTTACGCGATTTGTGATAGTTAATTCATACTTTTTGACTTGTCAGATTCACACCCACCAAATGTTTTTATAAACCAACGTACTAAGAAAAAGAAAAAGCTATTCAAATAAAGACATGCGTGTTTACTACACTTATGTAGAACCATTCTTTCGATCTTATACTTTTCTCCTTATCTATACACAGAGAATTTTACTACTCACCACCTTGTTGCAAAATTACAGTAATTATTTTCATTTTTGAATATTTTAAAATAATATTTCTCTTCTTGTGTCAATCAATTAATAAAATTTTTAATGAGCAGATATAATATTTTAATGGTTAAAAAGTGTACCGATCCTATTTTTTAAAAACTGTGTGTATTATTGGTGACAATAGTTTTAACGCGGAAGGAGCGTCGTACAGAGAGCACCCAGCTTCGTTATTTATCTTTCAAAATAATTACGTACATTTTGTTAAGAAGCTTTAGTTTTAAGTAGCAAGAAACTCTAGTTCAACAAGACAACAAAAGAAAAAAAATTTAACATGAAGTTTATTTGAGTAAAAAACATTGTGATACGTCACGGTCACGGTAAATAGCTCTTTCTTCAAAATAAAATGTATTCAGAACACTTTTAACGAGTAATAGTCGAGTTAAAATAAACACATACAAATACTCTCGTACATATAGTTTATCTATGTATTTGTAGTGTACTATATAAGTGACCATTCTTAATTTCTTATCCTCAGATAAAATATTATTCTTTCTTTAAGTGAAAAAACTCGTATTTACGAGAGACAAATGTTTATACACTTATTCTACCACTTCGTACTTTATTTTTTATTTTTTGAATGATGGCATATTAAAAAAAAAAAAAAAAAAAAAAAAAAAAAAAAAAAAAAAAAACAAAAAAAACAAACTAGTAATACGTTAGCAATTACGAAACCATTTTAAGCCAATCAGCCCAACTAATACAAATTTTGCCTCTAAATATTAACTAAGAGAAGGAAAAAAGACGGACATTATCAAACAAGTCACTAATTCTCATAACTTAAGAATTGAAAACGACATTGTTCCTAAATTGCGAAAGGATCCAACATGTAGAAGCAAATATGACATATGCGAGGTTTCGCTCATCCTTGGAAGCACGCCAAGAAAGGAACCAATTATCCCAGTCGTCACAAGAGATTAACATAGGGAACTTTAAATCACACCAACCTTGAATAAGCCTCCAAATATTAGATGCAATAGTGCACGAGAAGAAAATATGGGAGTTCGACTTGACATGCCCATAGCACACTGGACGCATAATCGAGTCGATGTCTAAACCACGAGCATAAAGATTGAAATGATGAGGGAGTTTATCAAGAAACAATCGCCACATAAATATGTTAGCTTTCCGAGGGAAAGCCTTGAACTACCTTGTGCATGGAAAAGAGTTAGGTAAATTGTGGTCGTCAATATGTTTACGAGCAACACTCACTAAAATGTTACTATCCGAGGAGAAGGAGAAGACTACAGAATCACTTCCAACCTCTATGGTCAACAAACTAATATCAACCAAAAGGTTATTAGATCAGCTTGTGATCTTCCCCTATTTACCGGTCTACACCAATCTCATGACCAAGAGCCATTAACAATGCGATCACTTATTAAGCAATTTGGATTCTTCTCTAAATGAACCAACCGGTTGTAACGAACACAAAGTCTCTAAATGGAACAACCACTTCGTACTTTATATATGCCTTAAGTGAGACTTAAACTAGATTTAAACCGAAAATGTATTACTTAATGAGCCACTGACATACCACTAGAAAAAAGTCTCTTTAGCTGATAAAAAATGGCTTCGATATTAGTTTTTAGAGGTGACTAATTGTTCTCACTAGCTTACGATTTTTTTTTTAATCTATATATTCATCAGTGAGTAAATAAATTAAACATGTCGATCTAAATTTGCCTCCTTTAAAACATTTTCGTGCATGCTCATATGGTACATTTTTAGAGAAAACGACATCATATCTACTTTTCCTTTGCTAAATCCAGATAACCTCATCGATAAACAATGTCATAATTGATTTAACAATACCGTACAAATACTCGCAAATTTCAAAATACTTACTTACACATGACCAAGCCGCCCACTAACATATACGTACACTACTTTTTACTAGTATTTTTGGGGTCATTGCTTAATATATCCCTATAAATATTCTTCAAGTTTTCTTTACATTCATTCACATCCAAACCACCTTCATCATTATTCAATCATGACTTCTTCTTCTTCAGCTTCTTTGTTTCTAATTCTTTCCTCCTCACTCTTGATATTCGCCTCTCTTCTTTATGTATCTGAGGCCGATTACTCGGCACCCATTGTGAAAGGATTGTCATGGGATTATCACCATAAGACATGTCACAAGGTCGAAAAGATTGTTAGAAAACATCTTAAGAAAGTATTTAAGGAAGATATCGGTCAAGCGGCTGGCTTGCTTCGTCTTCACTTTCACGATTGCTTTGTTCAGGTATATAGTTAATTAGCACATTCTTTATGTTTTGTTACACTATATAGCTAAAATACTATAAACCCGTAAATAAGCTTACAATAAGTGATGTTAAGCATAATGGTTATTTTGCAACATAAAACTCTCATGAAAATATAGCTAGCCGGGTTCACCGGATGCGAATTTTGATGGTTACAAAATTTTTGTCATGTTAAGCTTTTTGTTCACGTAACTTTGTTCTACATTTATTGACTATGCATTTGCTAAATTCGCGTAGGGTTGTGACGGGTCAGTGCTGCTGGATGGATCCCACGGTGGTCCAAGTGAACAAACCGCACCACCAAACCAAAGTCTAAGGAAACAGGCGTTCACAATCATCGAAGATCTTCGAGGCCTAATCCATAGAGAATGCGGGAGGGTGGTGTCTTGCTCTGATATTGTAGCTATTGCGGCTCGTGATGCTGTTCATTTGGTACATAAAACATCTAAATAAACCACGCAAAATACATCTAATTAAATCGAATAGCTTATGAACTTCTTTCACACCTAATTATTCAAAGTACACATAAATAATCGTGTTTCTTTTGTACACTTTTATAGTCAGGTGGACCCGACTACGATGTTCCTTTGGGTAGAAAGGATGGACTCACATTTGCCACGCAAAACGCAACCTTAGCCAACCTTCCCGCACCAACAAGCAACGCGAGCACCATCCTCTCGGCCCTTGCAACCAAAAACCTCACTCCTACCGATGTAGTAGCCCTTTCTGGCGGTCACACCATCGGTATTAGTCACTGCACATCCTTCACGCCTCGTCTCTACCCAACTCAAGACCCCACAATGGAGAAAACCTTTGCTCATGGACTTAAAGAAGTTTGTCCCACAAACACAACCGATGCCACAACCGTCATGGACATTCTTTCTCCAATCAAGTTTGATAACAAGTATTTCGTCGACTTGATGAACCGGCAAGGTCTTTTTACCTCGGACCAAGATTTGTACACACATAAAGAGACTAAACCAATTGTTGAAAGTTTTGCACATGATGAGAAGTTGTTCTTTGAGAAATTTGTGAAAGCCATGATCAAAATGGGACAAATGGAAGTGTTGACAGGCGGCAAAGGTGAAATTCGTGCGCATTGCTCAATTAGGAATCCTGATAACAAGGCGTATTTCTCGTATTTGGTTGAAGAAGATGAGCAGTCCTACCTCGAGTCAAGGGCAGAACTACGTTGATGCATGACATATGTATGTTAACATCGTTTTGTTTAGTAGCTTGTCATGATTCACATTTGTGAATTCAATAAGGTTTAACACGGTTTGAAAATGTATCTTTCTTTTCTTTTTCTTTTATTATTTTTTTCTTTTTTAATATACATATATATTTGATGTTCTTGTGTATACTTTCATGTTTTAAATAATTTTGTCACACTTCATGTTGAAATGTCTAGTTTCGTGTTTGTTACTCTTTAAAAAAAATTGCTCAAAAAAAAAATCTTAAAAAAAATATAATAATAATAATAATTCAAGAGTTAGTATATGGGGTTTTATATTTCAAACAGACAACAAAACTTGATGTAATGGGATTGGCCATATTATGAATCACCATTGAAATGAGCGTACCTTGTTGATTTTATTACATGTCTTTTGGTAGAAATTATGGTGCGTTTTCCTTTTTTTGACTTTTCCGAAGGGTAGACCTTGACTCGGTCATTATAAGCGGTACACATATTGTCATTGTGACATGGAATCATGGATAAACACAATGTTTATCACGGTAAGTCTAAAGGTAGCGGCCACTTTTTTTTCATATTAGCGGTCACTTTTTTTTCATATTTTATATTAGCATCATTTTATTTTTTTTTTCCGTTTACTTCTTTTCATCTTTCACTTGTAGTGGTCATATTACTTTTCACCTTTCATTAAAGTACTCATTTTATACAAAATATACCTCACACACACTAATAAACTAAATAAAAAAAACATTAAAACACAAAATGAGCCCACTATTTTCAAACGTAACCAAAGACAACCCGGTCACCTTTTATCTCGTTTTCTTGGTTGGGTCGTGCGTGAGGTGGTGATGATGTTTTGGGGGTGGTGCATGACATACCCCTCACTCAATGAGAAGTCACGCTTACTTCGTCCGGTATGAATTTTTTCCCACTTGATAATTAAATATCTTTCTTTTATTTCTAATTTTAATGTTTATAATTTTACCTTATATACAAATTTTGTTCTCAGTACCCAATTTTATTTATCTATTTATTTTACAACGGCTAGTTAGTAGTTAATAGTTCGAGTCGTGCAGTGACATTCAAATATATGTCTTTCTCGAACATTCGCTTTTGAAGAATAAACTCCACTTCTTTTTTTCTGTTTCGCCTAGAAGGAAAACCCCATTGGCAAGCCTCTAACCTGAAACCTCCAAAAGAAACCACCCCCAAGTACTTGGTAATGGTCACTACCACGTCCACCACTAGCTGAACAAAGCAACTTTCTTTTTCCTTTCTCTTTCTTATTTAAGAAATGGTTAGTGGCATGTTGCAGTCACGATCTTCGACTAGAAGTGATGAGAAACTTGTGAAAGGGTATGTTGATATGGCGTTGAGGTAACATGAGTAGTACTTGGACAGTGGTTGCAGACTTGCAGTGACCAGTACGTGTTCTCATAATGTAAAATGATGCCGAGGTAACATGAGTAGTGGATAGTGGTTACGGTGACCAGTGTGAGTATGTGTTTGACATCCGATTAATCAACCTTGGAGTTTACATGCATCATCAAATGTACTTTTGGATAGTTCTAGGTATCAACTGAATCAGTTTAGTTACTAAGACGATTAGATGTGTTTGAAATAGCTTATGTTGTGTACTTATGGGTTTATTTGAAATGGTAAAACCTTGTAAGCTGTTGGAATCACTCCTAAACTATAGTTCAAGTGTTTGTAATCAATATGTAATAGGTTGCTTAATTAGGCTTTTATGTTTGTATTAATGGCAAGACTTATGTAGAAAGCCCATAAGCCTTGGCTCATGTCCAATAAGGAAGGAAGGGAACTTGTAGTGTTGCCCTAGTCCCTTCCCCTATAAATACCTTTGTAAACCTTCATTTGAAGGTTGGTTGTTCATTTACTTTCATACTCTACGCATAACATTTCTTATATTCCATACGTGTGTGTTTGTTCTTGTTCAACCGATCACCTTTACCTCTTATTTCTTACTTATTGATACTTGTGTTACATTATGGTGACCTAACAGTGGTATCAATCGCCATCTAGTTGGGTGAAACATATTTGTTTTTTAAGTTTGTTGTTATACGCGTGGGTTTTGTGCTCTAAACCTTTCATACGTTTAAAGTCTTAAGTTTTACACTTAAAAACTCAAGATTCTTGTGGTTTAAGGTTTATTTAGTGTTAAAGTTTAAGTTTTTAGCAGCAAGTTTCAAACTTTACGTGTGTAGCATAGTTTTAAAGCTTGGTTTTGTTCGTGTGGTTATGTCTACGCGTAAGGGTGAAATTGGATTTGGATCATCAAGTTTCAAACTTTCTTGTTCTTTTGGTGATATTGAAGCTATTTCATCATAAAAATCAGGTTTCTAAACACTTTTGGGCATAAAAATCAGTTTTGGTGATAGTTTGTACTTTCTACTCGTAGTAAAACCCTAGTTTTACTCGTAAGCTCCAAGTCTACGCCTAAGCATCTTGTTACGCGTAAGCATTCCATCATTTGATCTTCAGTGCTCTTAGTCTACTCAGTGTTTTCTTGCTTGGATAAGCCTGAAAACACTTCGACTTTGGATATCTTTTACACTGGTATAAGTGTAAAGAATTTTTGGGTAAAACCCTAGTTTTACGCCTAAGCTAAATACTTACGCGTAGAATTCTGTTTGCCTAACCATTTCTTACGCCTAAGCTTGTCTTACACCTAAGGGAATATTACGCATAAGGATTCTACTACTAAGTCTTTGGTTTACGCATAAGCTAAGCTTTTCTCAAGTCTACACGTAAAGTTCTTGTATACGCGTAAGTTGGGTGTTACGCGTAAGGTTATTTCTACGCCTAAGCTGGTTTTTACGCATAAGGTTACTTCATCAACAAACTCTAAGTTTCATTCGACTACAAAGATCCATCATCAACACAAGTTTCAAGATGTCTCAACCACCATACTCTAGCTACTTTCCTCATGAGTATCCTCAACAACAACAACAACAATTCTATCAACAATATCCTCCACCATCTCCACAACAATTGCAACAATTTCAACACTTTCCTCAAGGAGCAAATCCTCTTCCACCACAAATGGTTCCACCAAACCCTCGTCAACAAGTACAACAATACACATACTTTCAAAATCAGTATCCCGCCAAGTATGCTATGAATGTTACAACACCAAAGGAACCCTCTTGGTTTGCAAAGATGTGTGAAGCTTTAAGTAGCCAACAATCCATTCATGAAGATGGATCCCTTGACAGACCTCCAATGCTCACTCCCGGAAACTACGATCAATGGGTGATAAGGTTCTTTAGGTTTTGTGATCTAAAGAAGCCACATGGAAAGTTTTTGAAGAAGGTCATCCTTGAAGGTCCTTCTCAGATGCCTACTCTCACTGTACCCGAAGATCCGACTGCCTATCCACCAAGAGATGATATCACCAACGTTGTCGGTCTTGATCAACTTACTACTGATCAAATTCTTCACTTAGAAGCTGATGAACTTGCAATGCAATATATCCTTTTGGGATTACCCAATCCGATACTTTGTAGTATTGATGCTCAGAAGACTGCTAAAGCAATGTAGGAGCATATTCATCTTCTAATGGAAGGCACTGAACTCAATCAAGAAGACATGGAATCAAAAATCTACTTAGTAAATGAACACTTCATGATTGAACCATGGGAGACATTAGAGTCATATCATCATCGGTTCTCATACATCATCAATGACTTGGATAAACATAATATCATTATGCCAAGAATTGCAATCAACACAAAGTTCCTGAGCTGTCTTGGTCCTGATTGGGAAAAGTATGTTACATTCATCCGTCAAGCGAAGAATCTTCATCAAGCTACATACGGATTGTTGTATGACTATTTGAAGCACCACCAAAAGGAAGTTGACAAAGAAAGAATCATCCGTGGGGTCCCTGCTTCACCTTCACTCCTGGATAATCAAACTCTTGCTTTATGGGCTCAAGCATGTTATCCTCAATTCCCGACCTTGCAAACTGTATTCACAAACCCTCCACAACCAACTGCTCAGATTACACCATATGATCCATCATAGCAACAATCCCAAAAAACTCAATTGGTTCCATACAACAACAACAATGATCAAGCACTCTACAGTGAATCAAATGAGGATGCAGAAGCTTTCGATGCATTGAATCAAGGATTTGTTATGATTGCAAGAGCCTTCGGACGATTTGCTAACAAATACAACAACCGCATTCGCACCTCATCAAATACAAGGAATCAAGATGTTGTTAACAATAGAAGGGTTGAGGTTCAGAATCATGGAAATGGTCGTCAGATGAATAGTGTTCAAGGGTTTAATGGAAGGAATAACATGGGTGCTCCACAACAACGGGTTCAAGTGGTTCATCAGGGAAATGCTCAGACTGGGGTTAATGGTCTCCGATGCTATAACTGCAATGAGAAGGGTCATCTAGCTAATGCATGCCCAAAGCCGAGGACAAGAGGCAGCGCTTATCACAAAGAAGCATTACTCTTGGCTCTCAAGGATGAAGCTGGTGGAACTCTTACCAACAAGGAACAGAGCTTCATGGTAAATGCAGATTCTTATGATGACATGGAGGACTTGCAGGCTAATGTTGCTGTGATGTTAATGGCAAACATGCAAGAACTCCACATGAGTGACACATGCCCAGTGTATGACACTAACGGCTTGTCTCAGGTACCGGATCAAAATATACTTATTACTGATCTGATATCTCCGCCAACATATGCATCTGACGAGACTCAGAGTGTTCAACATGAATCTTCCACATCTCATTCCGATGATAATCAAATGGATCCCGTAGTTATATTTGACGATCAAGATGACCTTATGGTTAATATTGATAATCAAATTGACTCCATGATTATATTTGAGGATCTAAATAATGATCATGTTGAGACTCACGTTGAACAAGCTGAACCTTTGTCTAATCCAAATCTTGAACTCATGACAAACTTAATTAAGACCACCCAATCTCAAATGGAAAAGTGCACTGACATCAATAAGAAATTGCAAGATAACATTGCACTGTTGACTAAGGATAACGAATGCTATAAGTTCCAACTCAAAATTTTTCAAACTAAAGAGAAACGTGAAAAAGATTTTGAAGTCGCATTTGCTAAATCTTACCAAAATGAAAAATCTTTGGAAAAACAGATCTGTGATCTAGTTGCATCCAAGAATGCTTTGTTGTCTCAAATAGAACAATTGAAATATGATCATAAACAACAACTTAACGCTCTCACTTCGGAAACTCAAAAAGCCAAGTCTGAGTTGTTAACTTGTCAAAAACAATTTTGTGAGTACAAAAAGCATTCGAGGAAACAAATAGATGACTATCTTGAGAAAACTGTCGATTTACAAAACAAAATCAAAGAGTTTCGAAATGTTTTTTATAAACATGGTGAGTCAATCACAACAATTCAAAAGTTTTCCTTTAAACCAAATCCTGATGGATATGGACCAAATCTTGCTGATTACAGACCACGTTTTTCACATAGAGCATTCAAACCAAATCCTCAAGTTTACAGTGCAGAACATCGAATTGATGACTCCATTATGAGTGTTGTTGAATATAATCGTATGGAGGAATTAGATGCAGAAGACGAGAGTCGGTCAAAAATGGAAAATGTTGTTTATTGCAAACCATTTAACTATTTAAAAGCCATAACTTTCGTCACACAACAGGATAATTCTAACACACCTTGGGTTATCACGCCTACTCCTGACTCCTCTTCTAATGATGGTTCCCAACCCAATGTTGCACAAATTAATGGTTCTTTACCTTCTTTTAGTGAAATAAAGCCATTAGCTTAACGATGTCAGGTTCTAAAATACTTTGACACTTTCATGTCTGACATCAAACTTTTGGAACATGCAATTAAAGTTAATTCTAAAATCAAAGCTGAACATTTTCAATAGCCATTTCCGCGACAAAAAAGGGATATTTTTCAGAAAGGGCTTTTACCACATGTCCGAAATCTAAAAATGTGTGCAATATATTAGGAATGGGATCTTCAGAAGGAGATTGGTCTTATGAAAAAAGTTTCGACCAAATAGAAACATCGATTTCAAATACTAAACGTAAAAAGAAAATGTTAAGAAATCATGTTGACCGACTCTTGGAAGATGTTATCTGTGCTGATACCATAAATGTTGTGTTACTACATACTGTTGCATATGCATTTGATTATATCGCTGTTGATTATGTTAATTCTGTTGAAAATGTTGAGAATACCGATAATGTGTCACAAATCAAGTCTTTAAAAATTGAAAATGAACGATTGTTAAATGAGCTTTCCAATGCAAAACGTCGTCTTCAATGGTGTCAAAAAGATTGTCAAAATTGTGAACTTGCTTTGCAAAACAAAATCAACCAGTTGCGTTCAAAATCTCTTGATCCAAAAATAGAACAACTGGGTGATGAAAAAGTGTCTTTAAGGTGTCAAATTTCAAAATATGAACAAGAAATTGACAAAGTCAAAACTGAATATGGTGTCATATTTGATTTACTCAAAAAGACTCGTGTTCAAGCGTCAAAAGATGCTGATGATCATCTTGCATATACCAAAGAAGTTTTACGAAATAATGGAAACACCCGCTCTGAAAATCAAGATTTGTTACACACTATCCATGACTTAAAAGCGGAGTTGGTGAAACTTAAACAAGATAGGATTAGTAACACACATGTACTTGCCCCAAGATTGCTTAAAATTGACACTAGAACGCCTAATGACAAACCACATGATACTAATGTGCTTCCTTCCACTGAAACAGGAATAGTTGCCTCTTTTCCCAACGTTAGCACTTCACAGCTTAAGAGCAAATCCAGGAAGAATAGGAAGTTGCAACGTAAGAGAAGAACAATAAAGACCTCTGAAGTAGAAGAACACCTTAGGACTTTGAATAAAACTCATGTTGCACCCACTTTAGGCATTGCGTTAGCCAAATGTAATAGCCAAAGTGATGTAACGAATGTTGAACCTTTAAGTACTTTGAATGTTTTGTTTGAAGTATCTTGTGTTGGTTGTCGTAAAAGCATGTTTTCTGGTTGTCATGATAAATGTGTTGCTAATGCTATCTTATCTCGTACGCGGAACACTAGAAATCGGAATACCTCTAGGTCCACTAATGCTTCTAAGTCTGTGCTAGGTAAACAGCCTACTAATGTTTCTGCTACAAGCATTGATGTACCCATAGAACCCACTTCACCTCCTAGGAAGAGAATATCACCTAGTGCATTCACTAAGACTAAAGCTAAGACTAGTTGGACTTGGCAGAGATGGTTACAGAACATACCAGGATTTAAATGGATTCCCAAGATCATTAACATGTGTATGTCTAATGTAACTATAACGTAACCCTCTAACTCTTCGGGTTCCACCTCTAATTCTATTCCACCTGTGTTGCCTGTGTGTAATGCAGGTGATACAGATCATCCTCTGGATTGTTGATAGCGGATGTTCCCGACACATGAAAAGCAATCTCAAACTGTTAACAAACTTTGTTTCAAAGTTCATTGGCACTGTCAGGTTCGGAAATGATCACTTCGCAGCTATCATGGGCTACGGAGATTACATCAATGGGAACATCGAAATTAGCAGAGTTTATTATGTGGAAGGTCTCGGTCACAATCTCTTTTCAGTCGGTCAATTTTGTGATGGAGATTTAGAAGTTGCTTTTAGGGAGAAAACTTGTTTCATTCGTGATCTATAAGGAAACGATCTTATGTATGGAAACCGCACATCAAGTCTTTACACAATCTCAATGCAAGACATGATTGCTTCATCTCCCCATCTGTCTACTTTCTAAGGCAACATCTACAAAATCCTGGCTATGGCACCGTCGTCTTTCACACTTAAACTTTCAAACCATAACCAATCTTGCACGTTACAAACTTGTTGAAGGTCTCCCAAGATTTCGGTATTCTAAAGATCATCTATGCTCAGCTTGTGAACAAGGGAAAAGCACTCGTGCTCACTTTCCTTCAAAGGTGGAACACAGCTCCCAGCATGTGCTTCATCTTCTTCACATGGATTTGTGTGGCCCGATGCGTGTGCAGACGATTAATGTCAAACGCTACATTTTAGTAATTGTTGATAACTACTCAAGATGGACTTGGGTTTATTTTCTTCGAAGTAAAGATCAAGCTCCACAAATGATCATCACTTTTCTCACAAAAATTCAAGTTCAGCTCCGGAATACAGTCCGACAAATTAGAACCGACAGAGGAAATGAATTTGTGAATAAAACTCTTCATACATACTATGAGAAAGTAGGAATTGAGCGTCAAACATCAATTGCACGAACCCCAGAACAAAATGGTGTTGTTGAAAGACGAAACTGTACATTAGTGGAAGCTGCAAGAACGATGTTGATAAATGCAAAACTTCCTGATTACTTGTGGGCAGAAGCTGTGTCAACTTCATGCTATACTCAAAACCGTTCTATGATAACCAAACACCACAACAAAACACCTTATGAGCTTATCTATAACCATAAACCGAATCTCAAACACTTTCATGTATTTGGTGCTCTTTGTTACCCGAATAATGATCGTGATGACTTTGGAAAGCTCAAGGCTAAAGCTGACATTGGAGTCTTTATTGGATAATTTGAAAATTCTAAGGGATTCCGAATCTGGAATCGTCGTACAAGGAATATTATGGAAACGATTCATGCAAATTTCGATGAGCTTACTGAAATGGCTTCTGAGCAAAACAGCTTAGAACTCGGACATAACAGTCTAAACTTCCCCCAAACCCCATCATCAGCTGAACCAAGCTTACAACTTACTCGACGTCAAATGGAACAGCTGTTTGCTCCTCTGTTTAGTGATGATATTGATCAACGTGCTCCAGATGTATCAAATGTTTCCGCTGCTCAACCTGATAATAATCCAATCCCTGATACACCTGAAACAACAACAACTGCTGAAGAAGCACCTCCAATTGATTCTACAACAACAGTCGAACAGTCTGCATCCAATGACGCTGAACCAGCTGATGATTTTCTGAACCAAGAAGCACCTACACCTGCAGATTATGATCCAAATGCGTTCTTCAATCCTTTTGCTAATGAAACTTCCACTTCTGATGTTGCGGAATCATCTACAAGCCATTTGAATCCTCCAAATCTGCACAATGTATATCAACTTCAACCCTCCACACATCGTTGGACTAAAGACCATCCTCTTGTGAACATTATTGGCAACCCGAATCAACCAGTCGTAACTAGACAACGCCTTCAGACTGACGGTGAACATTGCATTTATGCACTTACCGTCTGCCAAACTGAACCCAAAATAATTAAAGAAGCAATGTCATATGACAACTGGATCGAATCCATGCAAGAAGAACTTAATCAGTTTAAACGTCTTGAAGTATGGGAATTGGTTGCAAAACCAACATGGGTCTATGTTATTGGTCTGAAATGGATTTGGAAAAACAAGTTGGATGCTAAAGGTACGGTTATCAGAAATAAGTCACGTCTGGTGGCTAAGGGTTATAGACAAGAAGAAGGGATTGACTACGAGGAATCATTCACACCGGTTGCTAGACTTGAGGCTGTACAGATTTTTCTGTCATTCGCGGCTCACATGAACATCACGGTCTTTCATATGGATGTCAAAACCGCTTTTTTGAATGGTAAACTGAAGGAAAAGGTCTATGTTAGTCAGCCAGAAGGATTTGTTGATCCAGAGTTCCCTAATCACGTCTACAAACTGAACAAGGCTCTCTACGGTCTCAAACAAGCCCCTCAGGCGTGGTATGATAAGTTGTCATCCTTTCTCATATCTCACAATTTTGTCAAAGGATCGGTCGACCCAACACTGTTTATACAATATCACGGGGAACACATTTTAATCGTTCAAATTTATGTGGATGTCATCATTTTTGGGTCAACACATCTAAAGTACTCAAACTCTTTTTCAAAACTTATGAAAAAACATTTTGAAATGTCCATGATGGGTGAACTTACGTTCTTTCTAGGACTGCAAGTTCATCAATCACCCCGTGGTATTTTTCTTAGTCAGTCCAAATATGCTCTTGAAATTTTAAACAAACATGGAATGCAAAGCTGTGATACCTATGCCACACCTATGGCACATACCAAGAAACTGGATGCTGATTTGCATGGGAAATTGGTTGACCCTACCAAATACCAAGTATTATTAGGTCACTCAAGTATCTAACAGCCAGTAGACCTGATATTGTATTTGCTGTATATCTTTGCTCCCGTTATTAGTCGAGACCAACTGAAACTCACCTTTTTGAGGCTAAAAGAATCCTATGATACATCAAGGGAACCATTACTTTAGGAATCTGTTATCCAAAGAATTCTGGTTTTGAACTAATAGCTTTTTCAGACGTTGATCACGCAGGTTGCTTAGATTCTCGAAAAAGTACTTCAGGTGCTCTACAATTTCTTGGTGATAAACTAGTTTCATGGCAATCGAAGAAGCAGGATTGCACATCGCTGTCCTCAACCGAAGCAGAATATGTAGCCATGTCGGCGTGTTGTGTTCAAGTCATTTGGATGAGAACACAACTCAAAGACTATGGTTACGTATTTGACAGAATCCCGATGTACTGCGACAATCGAAGTGCTATTGCGATCTCGTGCAACTCCATCCAACATTCGAAGTCCAAGCACATCGATCTTCGATATCATTTCATAAAGGAACATGTGGAAAAGGGTACTGTTGAATTATATTTTGTGGGTATTTGTGACACCCCCAAATTTTGTTTAGCGGAAGCATACGTGTTATTCGGGAGCGTTACGAGATTGGTGAATCGCAACACAAGTAATAAAGAACGGAATACATACTCCGTTTAATTTCATAAAATATTTTAAAACATTATCTTACAACATTGTTTAGATAAATGGGCACATCCCATTACTTATAGTGGTCCCAATGTAAAACATCGTTTCTGTGTAAAAACACTTTAATACTACTACGACCATTTACCCGCTTCTTGCCTTGCCTTCATGAACATAACTTAAACACCTGAGAAAATATGCTAAAAAGGTCAGCTAAAAGCTGGTGAGTTCATAGGTTGAAGTTAAAATAGAAAGTTGGACCATAAGCAAAGTCATATAATCATTACAACGAATATAATGATATATGTATGAATGTCTATTACGTTAGCTCTAAGTTCATGCAACCGATACTACAACAGTTTCTGTATGCTAAAAGATGTCATACAATATAGGGGCCCATAGCAAGTGTTTTGTCCCTCAACACTTGATTCCGACATGGTATACGTTTCGCCTTGGCCTAAGCATGGCCAACCGAACGGAGGAGTCACCCTCAATAGATCTATTTATAACATTCGTGTTTCCCAATGGAGAATTGACGGTTCATGAGAAAGGGCATTCTCTAGGGACATAAGGGCTTAGGCTACACCACGTAATAGTAAACATGTTATAGTTTTGGTCCATAAAAAGGTTTTGCATATTTCTCACCCCAAAGTGTTTTAAACAGTTTATCAAGTAAAAGAGGGTCTATGAAAACTCACCTTAGCAAATGTGCAAATCCGAGAGCGGGATTTAGTGTTTGTTGTGAAACGGCACCGACACGCGACCTAGATAAGGAGGGCAATATTTTAGTTCATTGTTTTAAGTATTGCTTGATCAAAATAGTTTAATGGTATTAAAACTAAACTTTAGTTTGTAAAAGTTATAAAAATGATCTTACTAGTAAGTATACGAAATATATATACTCTTCATGTTGACATTAATATGGTTTTAATATCCAAAGTTGGATATGAAAAATAATTATAACATTCCACTAGTAAGTATATAAATGTGTATATACTTATTTAAGTTGACACAAAATGGTATTGTCAAACTTGTATATATATATAATTGATTTATTTTCTAATTGTGTTTAGAAAGTATTTAAGTTAAATTTGAATACTTTCACTTTTAATATATGATAAAATGACGTGGTGGTCTTTAGTTATTTATCAAACTTGTTCTTAATATATAAAGTTCTAGACGGAAAGTTTACTTGACATATTGACGTTAGACGTAAACAACATTATGTACATCATGTTTTCAGGAAATTGTCGTCTCATGTATATAGGAACATAGTTTTTGCACTTGTTTGTTTGACAACTCGCGTAAGCTTAACTAAACTTATGTAATATATTTTGTATATGCGTAAATAATTTCATTTATCGTTGGACAATTGTTTTACGTTCAATCCTTATTCGTGAGTTAGTTTATCTTACTTAACCGGACGCTCGAAGACTCGTGGGTTGTGGCCCGGTATCACTTGTGGCAGCAGTTAGGTACTCGGTTTGGGCCTGGGCCCAAACTAACTAACAATTCCTTCCATAAGATCAAGTCTTATGTCTTGGGCCTTGGGCTCTTTTGTGCTTTACACGAAGTAAAAAGAAGAAAGAGAACACAAAGCTTGACCAACATGTATTTCCACTGCTTGTGTTTCAGTGTACAAATCTCATTTCCAGATTTTTGGTTGCAAAAGGATCCGATTTAAGTTATAGAAGTTTGCATAGACTACATGGCTTGAGATGCACTTGTTTGTTCATGCTTCAACTTATGAAGCCGAAACTCTCGACTAGGGATTATGACTTCGTTACTATGGTATTACCAAGAAGGGAGTTTTCGACCCATACATTTCCGAAACACTTTTATTTTCGATGGCAAGTTGTACTTATGAAAGAGTTAACGAAAAGAAATCGGCTATGAATGTGAATTGTCTCAAACGAGACTTGACTAATCCATTGACGGCTAGTAAAAGCAAGGTGTGACGCAACCACATGGTAGTTGAGTACTACCCAACTCGGTCTCATCACGTCCATTGTTTTACTCCTACGGAACTTGGCGAGTATAAGCCATTCGCAATGTTTATTGGCAAAGAGTACAATTGTCATGGATTTCTCCCTAGATAAACATGACAATATAGACACAATGTTTACAACTGAAATTCGAGTCTCACAACTCTAAGGTAACACGCATGTTTCTTAGGTTTAGGCGAGGCTTAGACATGGTTTGACCCATCTATATCATCTTGTTTCTTACATCTCGACAGAAAAATAACCAACAAAGTACAAGACCAAATTCAATTCCAACACCCAAATCATTTTCTAAAGACTTCAAGTTACCAAGATTTATACACCACCTTGAGTACTACTCAAAGACATCATGGCTAACATAGATTTTTGTACTAGCTTGTTATTAGCAATATTTTTATAAAACTTAACTTCTTCTCTTTCTTTTGTTTTATACCACTCGACAGGAAGACATGACTAACAAAACAAATGCAAAGCTCAATCTCAAATAACCATACTCACGAATTCGACATGGCATCCAAGTACAAATACAAATCGACATGACCAAAACAATATAACAATCTTATTGATAAAAATTTCCCAACATCATATCATGAAAAGAACACAAAACATTACATCAAGAAAGATGATAACCTTAAATCCGAAAATGGTAGGTGATGAACGAAGGGTTGTTTCTTGGATTCGGACCAAATAAGACTTGAATTAGCACCAAAATACCTCCAATTGCAAAACCCCCAAATCAATTTTAGAAAACCCTAACTTTCACAAACCCTAGTTTTTGGGTAAAATTGAAATTGAAACTGAGTTTGGGGTTTTTGCATCTCCACTAGAGATATAGAAGTATTTTGGGAAGGAGTTTGACCTCTCTCTCTTCTTGGTGTTTGGATTGAAGCCGAATTTGGTTAGCTTCCAAGGATAGACTAATCTTGTATATTGGCTCAAGATAGATTGGTGTAAAGATATGTTTTTCTTGAATGATTTTATTTTGATTCCCCTTGGATTCGTACAAACAATAGCAGGCGCATCAAGGATGGATTTGAGAAGCAATCTTTCATGGATTTGGTATGAGAAAGGAGAAGATGATGGAAAAACCTGTTGGGCTTTCCTTCTTTGGGAGATTCAGCCTATGAGAGGCGCAGGGATATAGGTTGAAGAAGAATATTTGGATATCTTCTTTCCTGGTTCTTGTTTTGCTTTTGACGTGGGTGAGAGGAGAGGACAAAGAGATATCTCTCCAAAATTTAATAAATGTTTTCCTTTATATCAATTGTATATGTATATATGTATTATACACATGGTATTAATTGTGAAAATGTATGTATATACATTATACTTATGTATCAATTGTATTTGAGTTTCATAAAGTTATTGTTTAAGTGATAGTGTGTTTATTATTTTTGTGTCCCGCGAAATTATATTGTGACCAAAGTATCATTGTTTGATAATTTTTATAACGTAGTGTCTTATTGTTACGTGTCTGAAATATTTTTATTTTGGTAATATTCCATATCACAGACATTTGTCATTTGTTTTAGCAAGCCCTTATCATAGTGTTGGTACGCGTGCAGTGTCGGTCACTGGGGAAAACGAGATAACCTCTCGTCTTACAATTTAAATCATAAGACAAAATGAAATATTCATAAAATAATATGAATGCAAGAGTGGTGAAATTTTTACTGTAGGCGAGTTATCTACTCAAATGATTAGGCAAAGCTTATGCATGCTTCATGACTCATGCTTAGTAATAATAACTTACTAATTATCAGTTAAAGTTTAATGAAAATTTACCGTGTGTCACATCCTCCCCGCCTTGGAAGAGAAAACCGTCCTCGGTTTTCAGTTAGGGTTACTTGTTGAAGTAGAGAAAAGGTGTGGGTATTTACGTTTGAATTGGTCTTCACGTTCCCACGTGTATTCTGGACCTCTTTGAGAGTTCCAACGGACTTTGACGATCGGGATGCGGCTTTGCTTAAGCCGTTTGATTTCTCTATCCATAATTTCAAGGGGTTCCTCGACAAAATTCAATCTTTCGTCAACTTGGATTTCTTCCAAAGGAATAGCAAGAGTTTCGTCAGAAAGACATTTCTTCAAGTTGCATACGTGAAACACGTTGTGTACAGAGCTGAGTTCTTGTGGTAATTCAAGTCGGTATGCTACCGGTTCGATTCTTGCGAGAATTTTGAAAGGTCCAATGTAACGAGGATTTAACTTTCCACGTTTTCCGAAACGAATTACGCCCTTCCATGGCGCAACTTTGAGCATAACTTTATCTCCCACTTGAAACTCAAGTGGTTTCCTCCTTCTATCCGCGTAGCTCTTTTGACGGTCACGAGCTGCTTGCAGTCAGTTTTTGATTTGTACAATCTTCTCAGTAGTTTCTTGAATTAACTCCGGACCAGTAAGTTGACTTTCTCCAACTTCGGCCCAACACACAGGTGATCTACACTTCCGACCATAGAGTGCTTCATATGGTGCGGCTTTGATACTTGTGTGATAGCTGTTATTGTAAGAAAACTCGACTAATGGCAAGTGCTTATCCCAGCCATTTCCGAAGTCTATCACACATGCTCTTAGCATATCCTCCAGAGTTTGAATGGTTCTCTCGCTTTGTCCATCGGTCTGAGGATGATAAGCGGTGCTCATGTCGAGGTTAGACCCTAAAGCATCTTGAAGTGATTTCCAGAAATTCGAGGTGAAACGGCTATCTCTGTCTGAAATGATGGAAATTGGTACACCATGGCGTGCGATGATTTCCTTCAGGTATAGTTGTGCAAGTTTTTCCATTCCATCACTTTCTTTCATCGGTAGGAAATGTGCTGATTTAGTGAGACGGTCAACTATTACCCAAATAGTGTCGTAACCCTTAGAGGTTTTAGGTAACTTAGTGATAAAGTCCATTGTTATACGTTCCCATTTCCACTTGGGGATTTCGGGTTGTACTAGTAGACCTAAGGGTCTCTGATGTTCAGCTTTAACCTTTGAACAGGTTAAACACCGGCTGACATATGTTGCAATGTCGGCTTTCATGTTTGGCCACCAGTACAATTTCTTCAGATCAAGGTACATTTTGTCGGATCCTGGGTGTATGGAGTATTTAGACTTATGGGATTCGTGCATAATAATGTCACGAATTCCTCCGTAGAGTGGTATCCAACTTCGCTCTTTGAAACACAAAATTCCATCCGACCTTTTTACGAATCCATTTTCACTCTCTGGCATTCCGTAAAGGTTCTCATTCGGACGATTCTCTTCCTTGAGTGCTTCCAATTGAGCCTCAAGAATCTTGGATGGAAGAGGTGAACTAATTGTCATACCCAAGGATCTGACTCTAAGAGGTTTTGGTCGCTCTTTTCTACTCAGAGCATCAGCAACTACATTCGCTTTACCTGGATGGTAACGAATCTCGCAGTCGTAATCACTGAGTAATTCTAACCATCGGCGTTGTCTCATGTTTAGTTATTTTTTTATCCAAAATGTGTTGTAGGCTTTTGTAATCGGTGTATACGACACACTTCGTGCCATACAAGTAGTGTCTCCAAATTCTGAGTGCAAACACAACTGATCCTAACTCCAAGTCGTGCGTTGTGTAGTTTTTCTCATGAGTCTTCAACTGGCGAGAGGCGTATGCTATCACTTTCTCTCTTTGCATTAACACCGCTCCTAGCCCCTTGTGTGAAGCGTCGCAATAAACAACAAAGTCTTCACTACCTTCCGGTAAGGCCAGAATGGGTGCACTACACAACTTTTCTTTAAGGAGTTGAAAAGCTTCTTCTTCTTTTTCTCCCCAGTCAAACTTAGTGTTTTTCTGGGTTAGCTTGGTTAAAGATTTGGCAATCTTTGAGAAACCTTCAATGAATCTTCTGTAGTATCCAGCGAGTCCTAAGAATTGGCGTATTTCAGTAGGAGTTGTGGGTGTCGCCCAATCCTTTATCGACTCGATCTTAGCGGGATCTACTTGAATACCCTGACTGTCGATTACATGACCTAGGAATTGCACAGTAGATATCCAAAACTCACACTTCGAGAACTTCGCATACAGTTCTTCCTTCTTCAACAATTCCAAGATCAATCTAAGGTGCTCTTCGTGTTCTTTCACACTCTTGGAATAAATTAGGATATCGTCAATGAATACGATCACAAATTTATCCAGGTAGGGTTTGCACACTCGGTTCATGAGGTCCATGAACACAGCTGGTGCTGGTTAACCCAAAAGGCATGACTTGGAACTCGTAATGTCCATAACGAGTTCTGAAGGCGGTTTTGGGAATATCTTCTTCCCGAACTCTTAGTTGATGGTATCCGGACCTTAAGTCGATTTTTGAATAAACACTCGAACCTTGAAGTTGATCGAATAAGTCATCGATCCTCGGAAGTGGGTAACGGTTCTTAATGGTTAGTTTATTCAACTCACGGTAGTCGATGCACATTCTGAAAGTTCCGTCTTTCTTCTTGACGAATAGGACTGGCGCTCCCCATGGTGATGAGCTCGGTCTAATGAACCCTTTTTCCGCAAGTTCCGACAACTGGTTTGATAACTCTTGGAGTTCCGTTGGAGCTAATCGATAAGGTGCTCTTGCCACTAGCGCGACACCAGGCACTAAATCGATCTGAAATTCAACCTGTCGGGTCGGCGGGAGTCCTGGCAAATCTTCGGGAAAGACTTCAGGAAATTCTCTCACTATTGGCACGTCTTCCAGACGTTTTTCTTCCTTTTCCTTTTCGTCCTTTCCGGTGACTTGTGCTAGGAATATGTGACATCCTTCCTCGATACACCTTAACACCTTGGCACAGGAAATGACATGTAATCTTGAGGCGTTCCTCCTGTCACTTCTGTCCCCTTCTATTGTTAGGACTTCATCTCCGTAAGGTAATCGGACGAGCTTCTCATCACAAATGATGGCAGCATGATATTTTGCTAACCAATCCATTCCGACGATGACATCGAAACTACCCAATGCTACTGGTATCAAGTCGATATTGAATGAGTGGTTTAATAGGTTAAGGGTGCAACCTCTTATGATGGTATTTACCCTTTCTACGTTACCGTTAGCTAGTTCCACGTTGTATGCATTTCCTAATGCAGTTGGGGCAATATCGAGTAGTGGACTAAATGCATTAGAAACAAAACTCCTATCGGCTCCCGTATCAAACAGTATGGATGCATAACGGTTATTTATAAGGAACGTACCCGTCACAACATTCGGGTCTTCCTGAGCTTCCACCTTGGTCACAGCATAGACTCTTTCACGAGCTCCTTCGCCATTTCCCTGATTACTCGACTATCCAACATTACCCTGAATCCTGCCATTCCCATGGCTTCCTGGATTTCCTCGGTTTCCTTGGTTTCCTCCCTGGCCTTGGTTCCTGGTCTTTCGGCATTCATTCTTATAATGTCCTTTCTCACCACAACCAAAGCATGTTATAGCGGCTTTTGGGTCCTGAGCTGGGGCTGTTTGAACCGTCGCCAATGACTTGGACCTGCAGTTCCTGGTTAAGTGTCCGATTTTCTGACAGTTACGGCACTTGACTGTGCACTGCCCTTTGTGATGCAGTGTGCATCGATTACACAATGGTGCAGTCCCTGAGTACGGTTTCCTTTCCCCAACACCCGCTGCATAAGCTCTAGCAACATTGTGCCTCTTGCTTTGATTGTTGCTGTTGTTCTACTGTTGTTGCCACGGTATTCATTGTTGTTGTAGCCTTGAGAATGGTCGTCCCATTTCCTCTTATTGTCAACCACTTTGTCCATGGAATCCTCAATCACTTGGTCCATGAGTTTGTTGGCTACTTCGATAGTTTCATGAAGATCAGCAGCCTTAGAAGTGGTGACATTGCCCTTGATAGGTTGGGGCAGTCCTCCGATGTATCTCTCTAACAATCGGGTCTCAGTAGGAACCATTTCAGGACACAATAAGGCTAGTTCTTGAAATCGCTGATTATAAGCAGCCATATTGGTGCCTTGAACCTTGAGGTTCCAAAACTCATGCTCGAGCTTCTTGATCTCATTACGAGGACAGTACTTTCGAAGTACCATTTCCTTAAAGTTCTCCCATGGCATGGCATAGGCAACATCGAAACTAGCAGATTTCAGAAAATTGTTCCACCAGGTCAAGGCAGCATCCGTGAAAGTGAATGATGCATACTTAACCTTAGACTCTTCTTCACAATTGCAGATTCGGAACACAGTCTCGAGCTTTTCGATCCATCTAGTCAGACCGACAGCTCCTTCGGCGCCAAAAATTTGATCGATGCCAAACCGTCAAGTTTTATCACACAAGCTAACCACTTGTGAATGGTTAACCGTAATAAACTTCAAACAGCTCAGAACCAATGCAATGAAGTCCAAGAGAGTTTAGTGTTTCCCCAGGTCGTTAAGTCCCAACGAGCTGTGCACTGAATCACCAAACGTATAGTGATAGAGAGAATTTGAACGGGAAAAGGGTTATGATAGATACTTAATGACAAAGGAAATATGAAAGAAAATAAAAAAGCTAAATTATATTAAATAAACGCTATCACTATTTTTAAAATGATGTTTTTGATTTTTCTTTTATAAAATTTAAATTAAAAACTACGTAACGTGCAAAAGAAAATGTGAAATTGAAACAGTATTAATCCTAAAAATATAAAAATGACATTTTTACAAACCTAATGATAAGAGAAAATTTTTAGAAAAAGAAAATTATTTTTATTACTATTTATTTAATTATTATTAATTAAAAACTATTTTTACTTATTTAATTATACCCTAAAATATAAGAAAATATAAAATAAAGCTAGAAAAATGAAATTATGACTTAGAAAAATCTAAAATAACTAAAGAGAATTTTCAAAACTAATTTTATATTTTTCTGATTATTTTTCTATTTTCTATGAATTAAAAAACTATTTAAAACTAATTAAATTGCTAAAAATTACAAGTTTAACTAAGAAAAATCTGGAAAAATATTTTTTTGACTTTTTATATTTATCTTAATCTAGGAAAAATGAAAATTTATTTTTTTGAAGTTTTTCTGAATTAATTGTATTAAAAGCTAATTAAAAAGTACTAAAAACTGATTTAAATGAGGAAAAATATCAAACAGTGCTGGAAAAATATGAAAAATTCAAGAAAAGTCTAAAATAATATTCTGAATCTAAGAAAAATATAAAAACAGTAGCTTATGTGTGAGAATATGGAACTGCAGTGACAAGTGCTTATAAATAAGCACTCAAAATAAGCTAAAGGTACCAAATGAGCACCAACTTATCACAGAAGCTATAATAAGCTAAAACTACTAGAAATGAACTAAATTCAACTAATCTATACTACTGAAATGCAAACTACAAAGATTTGGTTGATTTAAAAACTCAAGCTAAACAGTTTTTACCTACTAAGTTGCAGCCTAAAAATAAGCTACCCAATAAGCTGGAAATTGAAACCAGATATTGGACTCTCAAGAAGACCTGGCTAGCTACTTAAAAACCAAAGTTCAGACCAAGATAAGCTCTAATGAGCTTGTGACAAGCTCTGCACAACACCTGTGCACACTCAGTATTCACTGAGTCAGTGCACAGGGCATTTTAGACCCAATTGACAAGCTATTTTAGAGCTTTTAAGAGCTTCCAAAAATTCAACAAAAATAAGCTTAAGAACCTTGATCAACTGAACTAGAAAAACCCAAAATTTCACTTGAATTGACCCAATAATGAATCAATTAAAAATCACCCAAGTTTGGTGAAAACTGAGGTTTTCAAATTCTTGACTTTTGACAGTTTTGCAAAGTTTGACTTAAATGAGATTTGCTTCAATTTTATGAACTGAATATGATGTTTTATGGTGAGATGAAACTAATGCAAGCTATCTCTATGTATTATAAACCTACATACTCATTTTGACCAACTGATTCAAGCAAATTTGATCACAAGGACAGATTTTATGCAATTTTGACTTTGGCTATTCTAGGGTGCAAATGACTGACCAAATTGACTCTATCACACCAAAGTAAGACTAAAGCAACTAGTTTTAACCACTGAACTAGCCTTAATCTCAGTTTGCTATAAAATCCAAACACCACTTAAATTACTGTTTTGCAAAGCTAAACTCAAACCCAAGCTAGACTAATCATTACACTAGATTCAGATGACCAGATTAGACCTAGATCAAGATAGCTAATCAATACTTAAACACCAAAACTCAACTGCTCTATCATGACAGATATGCAGACATGACTTAAAACATGCACAGAACTGAAAACTTCAATTACACTAGAGATATTAAGCTAAATTATACTAATGTTAACAGAATTAAAGCTCATTAACAGGAAAACATGGATTTAAACAGTCCCAAGAAAATGATACTCACATGAGGTCCTAGCCACAATTGCTTGAAATCAATCAAACAAAGAACCACTATCCTATTACTGTTTTAATCCCAATTCCAAATGAATTTCAACCCAAATCAGATCAAAATCAACCCATATCCAATTCCATATCAGCAACATAGAACCAGTCACCCATAATTCTGCACCTTTTGACTTTTGTTGACCAATTTGAGATTTAGCTTGAAACTGAATTATAAGCTTACTAAGAGCTATGATTAGCTTTAGTAAGCTTATTAAAGTGATAATAAGGCTTATTGAAACCTGGTTTTTAGATTATTTAAACTGCCTAAGTTAAAGCAAACTTAAAAACTTGAAACTTGGATAACCTTTGAATTAATACTGAAAATGAGTTACAATAGACTTAATAACCTTGGTTTAGTACAGAAAAGCTTAGGATTACAACTGAGAAAACTAATTAAGACAACAAAATAAAAAACGACATACATGAAATTTAAAAAACTAAGTACTACTCCTTCTCTCTTTCTTCTTCCTCTATTTATATGCAAAATGTCTTCCCACTTGCTTCTGAGCACATCCCACCATTATTCTGAGCCATTGGATCAGTTGAGGCAATATTGGCCGTTTGATTAATTTTTGGCGCCAAAATGGTTTTTAACAGCTGGGGTTGAGTGCAAGGGAGAAGGAAGCATTAAATGCTTTTTGGATGTTGTTGAGGTGGAGGGGACATGGAAAGTGGGAGTTGAGTTGGAAGGATGATGAAGGTTGAGTGTTGCAGGCATGGTGGTTGAAGGAGAAGAAAAAAGAGAGGGAATGGTGTGTATGTTTGACCGGGGTTGACTGGGGGATTAATATATGAAAGGGGGGGTCAAAAACAGGGGGTTCAATGGTTTGGCAGGGGTCCAAAGGCTATTGGCAGGGGTCAAAGGTGCAAAGGGTGTTTGGTTTGTTAATACAAGGACCAAAACTGCCATTCTTGATAT
Source organism: Chrysanthemum seticuspe (assembly GCA_019973895.1). NCBI lineage: Eukaryota > Viridiplantae > Streptophyta > Magnoliopsida > Asterales > Asteraceae > Chrysanthemum > Chrysanthemum seticuspe. The sequence goes on from BPTQ01000009.1 coordinate 161,226,403, forward strand.
TTGAGGGACCAATTCTGCCACTTTATCAAAGTTGTTTCAAGGGACCAAAAATGACAAGCTTCAATAGTACAAGGACCATAAAAGACATTTTCAAATTTCCAAGGACTATTTTTGCCAATTTTGAAACTTGAAGGACCAAACTTGTAATTTCTAAAAACTTTTGACATTTTTCACCAAAGGACTAATTTTGACAACTTATGATTTTAAAAGGACCTTTGGTGATTTTTCTTGTAAAATAAGTGCTCATGGACTATTTCTGACAACTTTTGAAACTTGGGGGACTGAAACTGCCAATTATGCAAACTTAGCTCATTTTTCATCTGATTTTAAACATTTTGCATCTGAAACATATAAAATGCAATTTTGAGATATTTTCAGTATTTTGATGCATTTCTGGGCATTTTTAAATGTTTTGCAGTTCAGATTTGACCAAAAATGATGAGTATTTACACACTCATCAGTTCCACTAAAGCCTCCAGTCATAATTTAACAAAAGTCCTGATAAGTACAAGTGCGGCTGTGAGTGGGTGGTCTCGAAGTTCCAGCATTAGTAGACGAGTGGTTTGCTGCAGCTAAAGCGGCGTTCACTCGCTCATTGACTAGTTGGTCAATCATGGCTTGATTCATGATAGGTTGGATTGGAGTAGCCCTAGCAGGAGTAGTGGCTTCAACAGTCTGATCGTGTGTGACTCTGTTTGGAATAGCAGCGTTTGCAGCTTGGTTGCGAGTGACTCTCACTGGAATTGGAGCATTGGAAGCTCCACCAGGGTTGGTACGTTTTGATCTTCGTTTTGGCGGCATTTCTGCAGTAGGTAAGGTGATAAGATATATAACCTTTTAGTCAAGGTAAGTGCCAAGTAATAGTGTAAATATCGCAGATAGATCATATGAGCAATCTATAAAAGAAGAGACAATTGAATAGGAAAATAAGTTTGACATAGATAGAACTTCGGTTACAAGGTTCCTACGGTACATGATGAGATACTAGATGGAATACAACCGAAATACAACAGAAATACAACGGAAATACAACTGAAGTACAAGAGTAATACCCAACACTAACTGTTACAATTCAGTTTAGTGTGATACATCACGAAGTCATATCTAAAGATGTCTACGCTCGGTACGTAGTTGCTCAATGGTAGCAATCAACTCTCGCTGCGTATCCTCCAAACTCGTGATACGTCTCATCTGAGATGCTAACATAGACTCTAAACCAGTAGTCCTCTGCCATCCTTCTCTGACAGTATCTCTCGCAATCCACTGGACGCGCTCCAGCTCCTCTAGTCGTCCGTGCATCTGGGCTTGACCTCTGCCCAAGGCTCGTGCTCTGCTGTCCAACTCTCTGACGTCCTCAACCTGAGCCTCAACCCTAAGACCCAGTCGAATCCGCTCGTGTCTCTCGAGCTCCATGCTCTCAAACAATACATCAGTAACTCGGTCTAAACCCTCAACACGTTTCTCGCAAGCTTGCAAGCGTGTTGGATCGACTCTCTCTAGCTGATCAGTATGGACTCCTAACAGAGTCTCATGAGAATCTAACTGAATCAACACTCTCTCAGTGAGAGTTAGCTCACCATCTGGAGATCCTGATAGATCTGGTACTGACTGTGCCTCAACCGGTGCAGCTTCTTCAATGGTCTCAAGCTGTCTAGTGGCGCGAGCAAGGCGCTCCATGTCTGATGCAGATGGTATGAATGAAGGTGATGATGGACTGTAGCTCGGGCTCGCGATATGTGGTACAGAACTGATCACACAATCAATATCCCTCCAAGTAGCCATACCACTCTCCTCCTGGCTATGGAGGAAAGCAGCTCTCTGTCCTAATCCAAATGGTGCATCAATATCCATGTCCTCGCCCAACCTCTGAGCCATCCTGGAGCTCTGTCCTATCTCTCGAATACTCTGGACAATCTCCAGACCCAGTGTATCCATATCTGTTGCTGTGCTAACATGTCCAGGGACACTCTCAGTCGGCATAGGCTCTGGTAGTTCCTCCTCAGGATCCTTTTCCGGATCTTCTTCCGGGTCTTCCTCTGAGTAGGAATCAGTAGATCTCCTGAGTCTTTGATGAGGTGGTGACTCAGTGGATGATGGTGTCAGTGACTCTGAAGCAGTAGAAGGACCCATGTAAGCAGCACGGGTCATCTGAGAAGCTAGTGCAGGCACAAATGAATACCGCTCTCGATATCCAAGTACTCTCACAATCATGCGGGGTTTTTGCCTGCGCGTCAACAAAGCTGATGGAGTGGTGGTAAGGGTAGGTATAGATGGAGTAGGTGCAATAACTGGCTGAGCTGCTAATGTGGCCTGAATATACGGATCAGTGGCTAAGTGTGCAAGCTGGCGGAAGTTAGGTGAGTGAGCTAGTAGGATGTCCTCCTGAACATCGTGAGGGAAGGCTGGTGAAGGCATGGTCTGTGACAAGACGGTGCATATGTGTAAGTATGTGGAAAAATATGCTCATAATGAATATGAAATAGTGCATAAGGAAATAGGAAATAAAACATGTAATCCTATTTAAATAAATTCTAAGTAAAATGGCAAGTAAGGCAAGCGGTAGCTGACGGTCATAGTACGATGTTTTTGTAAAAAGTGGTTATAGTTTAGGGTTTATATGTACCTAGTTCTCTATAACCTTGGCTCTGATGCCAATCTGTAACACCCCCAAATTTGTTTAGCGGAAGCATACGTGTTATTCGGGAGCATTACGGGATTGGTGAATCACAACACAAGTAATAAAGAATGGAATACATACTCCGTTTAATTTCATAAAATATTTTAAAACATTATCTTACAACATTGTTTAGATAAATGGGCACATCCCATTACTTATAGTGGTCCCAATGTAAAACATCGTTTCTGTGTAAAAACACTTCTTTAATACTACTACGACCATTTACCCGCTTCTTGCCTTGCCTTCATGAACATAACTTAAACACCTGAGAAAATATGCTAAAAAGGTCAGCTAAAAGCTGGTGAGTTCATAGGTTTAAGTTAAAATAGAAAGTTAGACAATAAGCAAAGTCATATAATCATTACAACGAATATAATGATATATGTATGAATGTCTATTACGTTAGCTCTAAGTTCATGCAACCGATACTACGACAGTTTATGTATGCTAAAAGATGTCATACAATATAGGGGCCCATAGCAAGTGTTTTGTCCCTCAACACTTGATTCCGACATGGTATACGTTTCGCCTTGGCCTAAGCATGGCCAACCGAACGGAGGAGTCACCCTCAATAGATCTATTTTTAACATTCGCGTTTCCCAATGGGGAATTGACGGTTCATGAGAAAGGGCATTCTCTAGGGACATAAGGGATTAGGCTACACCACGTAATAGTAAACATGTAATAGTTTTGGTCCATAAAAAGGTTTTGCTTATTTCTCACCCCAAAGTGTTTAAAAGAGTTTATCAAGTAAAAGAGGGGCTATGAAAACTCACCTTAGCAAATGTGCAAATCCGAGAGCGGGATTTAGTGTTTGTTGTGAAACGGCACCGACACGCGACCTAGATAAGGAGGGCAATGTTTTAGTTCATTGTTTTAAGTATTGCTTGATCAAAATAGTTTAATGGTATTAAAACTAAACTTTAGTTTGTAAAAGTTATAAAAATGATCTTACTAGTAAGTATACGAAATATATATACTCTTCATGTTGACATTAATATGGTTTTAATATCCAAAGTTTGATATGAAAAATAATTATAACATTCCACTAGTAAGTATATAAATGTGTATATACTTATTTAAGTTGACACAAAATGGTATTGTCAAACTTGTATATATATATAATTGATTTATTTTCTAATTGTGTTTAGAAAGTATTTAAGTTAAATTTGAATACTTTCACTTTTAATATATGATAAAATGACGTGGTGGTCTTTAGTTATTTATCAAACTTGTTCTTAATATATAAAGTTCTAGACGGAAAGTTTACTTGACATATTGACGTTAGACGTAAACAACATTATGTACATCATGTTTTCAGGAAATTGTCGTCTCATGTATATAGGAACATAGTTTTTGCACTTGTTTGTTTGACAACTCGCGTAAGCTTAACTAAACTTATGTAATATATTTTGTATATGCGTAAATAATTTCATTTATCGTTGGACAATTGTTTTACGTTCAATCCTTATTCGTGAGTTAGTTTATCTTACTTAACCGGACGCTCGAAGACTCGTGGGATGTGGCCCGGTATCACTTGTGGCAGCAGTTAGGTACTCGGTTTGGGCCTGGGCCCAAACTAACTAACAATTCCTTCCATAAGATCAAGTCTTATGTCTTGGGCCTTGGGCTCTTTTGTGCTTTACACGAAATAAAAAGAAGAAAGAGAACACAAAGCTTGACCAACATGTATTTCCACCGCTTGTGTTTCAGTGTACAAATCTCATTTCCAGATTTTTGGTTGCAAAAGGATCCGATTTAAGTTATAGAAGTTTGCATAGACTACATGGCTTGAGATGCACTTGTTTGTTCATGCTTCAACTTATGAAGCCGAAACTCTCAACTAGGGATTATGACTTCGTTACTATGGTATTACCAAGAAGGGAGTTGTCGACCCATACATTTCCGAAACACTTTTATTTTCGATGGCAAGTTGTACTTATGAAAGAGTTAACAAAAAGAAATCGGCTATGAATGTGAATTGTCTCAAACGAGACTTGACTAATCCATTGACGGCTAGTAAAAGCAAGGTGTGACGCAACCACATGGTAGTTGAGTACTACCCAACTCGGTCTCATCACGTCCATTGTTTTACTCCTACGGAACATGGCGAGTATAAGCCATTCGCAATGTTTATTGGCAAAGAGTACAATTGTCATGGATTTCTCCCTAGATAAACATGAAAATATAGACACAATGTTTACAACTGAAATTCGAGTCTCACAACTCTAAGGTAACACGCATGTTTCTTAGGTTTAGGCGAGGCTTAGACATGGTTTGACCCATCTATATCATCTTGTTTCTTACATCTCGACAGAAAAATAACCAACAAAGTACAAGACCAAATTCAATTCCAACACCCAAATCATTTTCTAAAGACTTCAAGTTACCAAGATTTATACACCACCTTGAGTACTACTCAAAGACATCATGGCTAACATAGATTTTTGTACTAGCTTGTTATTAGCAATATTTTTATAAAACTTAACTTCTTCTCTTTCTTTTGTTTTATACCACTCGACAGGAAGACATGACTAACAAAACAAATGCAAAGCTCAATCTCAAATAACCATACTCACGAATTCGATAACCTTAAATCCGAAAAGAACATAAAACATTACATCAAGAAAGAACATAAAACATTACATCAAGAAAGATGATAACCTTAAATCCGGAAATGGTAGGTGATGAACGAAGGGTTGTTTCTTGGATTCGGACCAAATAAGACTTGAATTAGCACCAAAATACCTCCAATTGCAAAACCCCCAAATCAATTTTAGAAAACCCTAACTTTCACAAACCCTAGTTTTTGGGTAAAATTGAAATTGAAACTGAGTTTGGGGTTTTTGCATCTCCACTAGAGATATAGAAGTATTTTGGGAAGGAGTTTGACCTCTCTCTCTTCTTGGTGTTTGGATTGAAGCCGAATTTGGTTAGCTTCCAAGGATAGACGAATCTTGTATATTGGCTCAAGATAGATTGGTGTAAAGATATGTTTTTCTTGAATGATTTTATTTTGATTCCCCTTGGATTCGTACAAACAATAGCAGGCGCATCAAGGATGGATTTGAGAAGCAATCTTTCATGGATTTGGTATGAGAGAGGAGAAGATGATGGAAAAACATGTTGGGCTTTCCTTCTTTGGGAGATTCGGCCTATGAGAGGCGCAGGGATATAGGTTGAAGAAGAATATTTGGATATCTTCTTTCCTGGTTCTTGTTTTGCTTTTGACGTGGGTGAGAGGAGAGGACAAAGAGATGTCTCTCCAAAATTTAATAAATGTTTTCCTTTATATCAATTGTATATGTATATATGTATTATACACATGGTATTAATTGTGAAAATGTATGTATATACATTATACTTATGTATCAATTGTATTTGAGTTTCATAAAAGTTATTGTTTAAGTGATAGTGTGTTTATTATTTTTGTGTCCCGCGAAATTATATTGTGACCAAAGTATCATTGTTTGATAATTTTTATAACGTAGTGTCTTATTGTTACGTGTCTGAAATATTTTTATTTTGGTAATATTCCATATCACAGACATTTGTCATTTGTTTTATCAAGCCCTTATCATAGTGTCGGTACGCGTGCAGTGTCAGTCACTGGGGAAAACGAGATAACCTCTCGTCTTACAATTTAAATCATAAGACAAAATGAAATATTCATAAAATAATATGAATGCAAGAGTGGTGAAATTTTTACTGTAGGCGAGTTATCTACTCAAATGATTAGGCAAAGCTTATGCATGCTTCATGACTCATGCTTAGTAATAATAACTTACTAATTATCAGTTAAATTTTAGTGAAAATTTACCATGTGTCACAGTATTGAACAACAACTGGCGGACCTTCTCACCAAAGCCTTAGCTCCTGCTAAGTTTACTGAGTTGATCCACCGGATTGGTATGAGGTGTTTGACTCCAGAAGAACTGGACAAACTTTTGACACATTTTTAAAACCAGTCAAACACCAAACCCTCTTTTGTAAATAATTTAACAAAAACAAAATAGAAAAATATAAATTTCATAAAATACAAAAATATTCTTCTATATGAATTTCTTTCAACATTGCAAGTACAAATCTTTCGTCAACACTTTTCTCATTTAAACAATTCAATATTTTCAAGGTCAAATGTTGAGGGGGAGAAAGTAAATATTTTTCTGTCTCATAAAACCTTGTAGTTGCATGTTACCCTATATTGGTTGTATCTTTGATAATGGTGGATACGTTTCTTGTTTCAAAACACTCCTCAGACTCTAATTTGCAAAATTTTCACCAATTTTAAAGTTGAGGGGGAGTGTCGTCAAATTTCTTTCCAAACTTTCACTTCTTGCTTAACCTAAATGGAAGCTATGGGCTGTGGTTGAAAATGGTTGAGGTGGAGGGACTATACTTGTCAAAAGTTTAAACTAAATTTAACAAAAACACTCCACCTAATTTTCCTACACATTCATTTCAAGCATTAAATTCTTTCAACCACCATCATCCACGCCTATAATTCAACCTCAAATCCGTGCTTTAATCATCAAATTTGTAAGTGATAAAAGTTTCTTTGAGTGATTTCAAACATAGGTTTTTAATTATTTACAAATCCAACGGTTTGATTTTCCTCTAGGAGTGATTTAAGTTTTTACGCATAAGCGTATGAACTCATAATCACTTTGGGTTGATTATGATGAAATGGTTAGTGTTTTCAAGGCATATATCAAGTTTTAAAACCATTGTCATCAAGAAGTTTAACCCATAAAACGTTTTAATCATTTTTCAAATTCTAGGGTTTATGCGTGGATTTGGGTATTCTCTATTGTGAATGTTTTAGGACAATTAGAGGTTTGAGATAAGTCTCATTTTCCTTTAGTAATTTAGCCACATAAATTGACAGTTCATTATTTCTTGTTATAATAGTATCAATGTCTTGTGCGGTCATGACTGAACTACTTTTCACATGCATACCAGAAATATGTTTCTTCAAATTGTTGATAGTCAAGTTTTTGGCTTGAAGCTGAGCTTTCAAATCGTTTATTTCAAAAACTTCACGAAATTCAGGAAATTCCGGATTTTTGCATGGTTTGTTAAGTTGAAAACTTTCTTCTTTACTCTGTATCGCAATTTCAAGTGAAATGCAATGTTTTTCAAGACTTGAGAATTTGTTTGAAAGTTCATCAAAATCCTTTTTATCAACCATATCTTTTGTTTTGAAACACTTAATCTCAGACTCAGCCTCAGTTACAGAACATTTATTAAAGTCATTTTTAGCATCATGATCAGTTTGTTTAAGTACTTTAGCAGATGTACTATGTTGAACAGTTAAGGGTACCTCATTACATGACACCTGTTCAATTTTCGGTCTGATATCTGCATCCACATCATGTGTAATAAGAGTCACTGGACCGCTGGCTGTGTCAAGCTTATCTATCTCTGAGCCCCTGTATTCAGTGTCAACTGATCCATCATCTGGTGCTTTACCCAACTCAACACTACAATCTTTTGATTGTGCCCGACATTCATTCCCCTTTCTGCTTACTGCATCTACTTCTTGTGTGTTAGGAGTAACTGAACAGCTGGTTACATCATTATTTGTTGTCTCTGACATTCTGCATTCAGCAACACCCGATTCTTCAACTGATACACTACCCAAATCATCACAACTATCTCTCAACTGCACCAGACTCTCATCCACTTTTTCATCTTTCTGAGTAACTTCCTCAATATACTTCTCCACATTAGCCATGAGATGGATAAGTGTCTCTATGAACACGCTAATTTCCATTCCAGTGTGTCTCTTGAAAGACATTTCAGTCATGTCTTGATCATAATCTAATGTAAATTCCCCACAGATGAATGACTGATATTGGTTGTGGATCACTTGAAGTGCAGCACTGGAACTATCCTTTTGAACCTTTTCTTTATCAAGTTGTTGTTCCACTTGTTCTAAGTTCAATAGTAATGTTCCCGTTAATGTGGATAAATCTTGACGGAAAAGGGCATTGCATGTTCGTTTCATTCCTATCGGTGTGAGTAACATGAGGTGTGAGTGAAGTTGTTGATAAGTTTCAATGTTACTTTCCTTTAGCATGGCATTCTGTAGCCCAATTCACTCTCTTTAGACTCAGAACACGAAGATCTCACATCCTCATTGATTGATTCAATCATCTTCAACCGTTCAGTGTAGCATACATTATCATTGTTGTCCACAGCATCATACAATTTAAGTACTTCCGAAATCACTGAATCAGGAGTGTAAGACATGATGTTGCTGTGTACACGGGATTTTACAAGTCTGTGATTTAAACCGTTAAATAGAATCTTTCGCGGGATTTTACTAAAATCAAGACCAAACCGTTAAGCAATGACCAATGGAACGTGTTAAGATGACTGATGGATCGACACAATGATAGACAATTGTGTGTTAGGACATATGATTGTTTGTAGGATTAGCAGAGATGTTGTTTGGTTGAGATTTGGATTGCTTTATGCCCGTTTTAACGGAGAAATTTAGGTCTAAAAACATAAAAACCTCAATAACTTATGTTCGGAGCGGATTTAGGCCTCGAAGGTTGACCTTAGTTGATACGGCGTGCCATTCTCCTCGTTCTTACGGTCATTTTGATGGGTAGAACACTGGAAACGGAGTTACGATTCAAAAGTTATGGCCGTTTGAAGTTTTGTCGGGAAAAGTCAACAAATTGCACTGGAGACAACTCGCACCTTAGACAACTCGCACCCAAGACAACTCGCACCCAAAGATAACTCGCTTAACAGACTACTCGCTTAACAGACAACTCGCTTCACAGACAACACGCATAGGCAACTCGCTTAGGCTGACAACTCGCATAGTACACAAGTACACCCACTACTTTGTCCTTTTTGTCGTTTTGTCTAAATAGACAACTCGCATATAGGACATCTCGCTTCACAAATCAGGACAACTCGCATACAAGCATGGGACAACTCGCATATAAGCAGAGACAACTCACATCCAAGAAACACAATCCGAGACACAACTCGCATCCAACAAACATTCAAAAACACCACTTTTCAATCCAAAAACAACCCAACCACGATGATTCAAGCCTTCCAAATCAAAACCTAAACACTTATAATGATTCTAAACACAAAAGTACAATCAAAATCTAAACTTTAACACTAGAAATGATTCAAATGATGCAAACTACTCTAAACTCATTCAAACCCAAAAACCTTATGAAAAACCACTAGAAATCTAAGATCATGAAAGATGAATGATCAAACCATGGCTCTTGATACCAATTGTTAGATATTGGTTTTCATAAACACACTATCAATCACATATAGAGTCGAATTATACAAGAGTTTAGAGAGAGAAAGTAGAAGATGGGATCCTTTCTAGAGAGAGAAAGTAAACAAAAGAAAGAAAGGTTAGATTGAGTGAAAGGTCCAACCCTATACCTTGGGAGGTAGAGGGTATTTATACTTACAAACTAAACGTCCTCTTTTAGACTGTGGATCAGGCATACAGTGGGTAAAGACCCGTCCGTCCTCCACGGTGTTGCACTAAACTAAATAACTAACTAAATAACTAGTGAATAACGAAATGTCTACGAGCTAACATATGCTAGACTAGAATTGGGGTGGCCGAATCTTCAACATGGAATTTCTAATTCCTAACATGAGCTAAGGAGAAGTGGGTCACAAGGGAGCATGGTCATTCGTTGGGTATAAGGAGATGAGAATTCCCTAGCTAGTCACGTACTTTTATCTTCGAATCATCACCACCTCTAGGGTGTCGTAAGTTCTTTCGTCACAACCTCATTTCATTTCTCGTCTTAATATTTAAGTCACGTATCATATTCATACCACCTTACTCTTTGCAAACGAGAACTATAAATTTCAATACTAAAAACGATCTAAACAATCCTTTAAACCCCCCTAGTCTCGACCTTAATATAAAACACACCCGATCACATTAGGCCTTAAGGCCCAGGCGAGAGAAACCCGTGGCCCAATTCATACTTAACCGACCCAACGTCAATGAAAATAAGTTCATAAGCCATAATAAGCTAACAATAAGCTAAAGAGAAAGTTAAATAAGTAACTAGCTTTGAAATTTAAGTTTTGGATCTATTTTGCAAAATATACACGTTATGGGTATGATATGTACATTATGGATAATTGGTGAACACTTTGAAACCTTTACGTATGCATGTAAAAGTATAAGGTCCATTTGGTAAATATGGGAAACTAGTGTAAAAAGGAAATAATACATTTTATGTCAAAAATGCAAATTTTGAAACTAAAAGAACTAAAAGTGAAATTACAACCTTTTGGACGAATTTCGTAAAAACAGATTTCTAAGGGGTCAAAGCTGTAAATTATGATCGAAAAACATAATCGGGTACAAATTGTCATTTTTCCAAAGTTAAGGGCCAAACTTGTATATTTTCAAACTTGAGGGTAAAAAGTGTAAATTTGAGAAAATGTCTAGAAAACCTGTAAACTCATAATGACTTTATAAAAACGAATATTTTGACGACCTAGTATTCGTAACAAGAATTATTACATCGATATCTAATTAAACTTATATATATATATATATATATATATATATATAAAAGAAAATAAATATATGAAAATGTTATAAAATACCGGCACAACTTAAAGTAAAGAAACAAACCCCTTGGAAACATCGTCATATTTATAAACCAACGTTAATAACGCTCTATTAAATTTTATAATCAATGCTCTATCTTTTTGGTCGTAAACCAAACGTTTATCATTATTCTAAGACTTGTCATCTCGTTCTTAGGTTCCAGGTAGGAGTCACCGCTATATCACACTCGATCTCTTTGTACTTTATTTATCGAACTACTAATGTGAGTTTATAGCCCCACTTTTACTCTTATTACTTGCTTTATAAAACTATGGGGTGAGAAACATGCAAAACTCTTTTCGGACCTGAAACTGATTACACTATTATGTGAAACAACCTTAAATCCCACTATGCCACCGTTAGTTTCCTTTGGGGAAGCGTGATTGTTATGAATAGATCTATTGGAGATGACACCCCATTCGAGTTTGACCGGATAGGCAAACGTCGAGCGTATATCATATCGATTACAAGTGTACTGGAAATACACTTGCCAGGCCTTTATTTATCATGCTTCTAGATGCATGCACACTGTCGTAGTTTTGGTTGCATGAACTTGGTACTAACATAATAGCCTTTTACTGCATATAGTATCATTCTCGGAGATGCTTATATGTACAACTATGGTCCAGCTTGAATACTTTAACTTAAACCTATGAACTCACCAACCTTTGTGTTGAAACTTTCGCATGTTTTCTCAGGTTTACTTATTGGCGTGGGCATTGGCAAAGGCATTCATTAAGGACTGGCATATGAAGTGTTTCCAAGCATATCTAATACAACTTTTAATCGGACAACATATGTTTTTATGGGCTTTACTTTCGCACTTTGAAACAATATTGTAAAACTATTTCTTAAATTAATCTATATTTTGAAAATGGAATAGAGTTTCCATTCTTTATTACCTTGTGTTGTGATTATTGATTTAGTAGTACCCCATGACCCGAACGCTTCCGATGTGCAAATTTTTTGGGGGTATTACAGATTGGTATTCAGAGCCTAAGTTATAGAGAATTAGATACTTTTTCAAAACCTAAACTATAACCAAATTTTCCTAAAAACACTTCAACACTGCCACAGCTGCCGATGTCTGCCATGCCTTGCCTACTGTTACACGATGTAGTCGTGCTATGTGTTATTGTTGTATCTTAGGTTCATATAAGCTCTCATTTGAATTAAGTTAATTATTCTCAAAGTCATTAAGTTTCTTAATTAACTCACATTTGAACTTTAAGGTTGTTCTTGTTTTATTGGGTCGAGAAGTTTAAATGTGTATAAGCTATTCTCATTTAAACTTTAAGGCTGTTCTTGTTTGATTGGGTCGCGAAATTTAAATCAGAATAATGTTGATGTAACAAACTGAATGAAATTAAGGAATAATTAACTTAAGGAGAGTGTAGAGTAGACTACGAATTCTTATGCTTGTTACCTCTCCATGTTAAATTGCTTAACATGCCCACTATTACGATATCGCATTATGTTATGCTTCTAACTGCGTTTATGTTATTTCTTTATGTAACATACAACTACTTGATATATATTATTTTCACACACGTATTTAAACCACCTTTGTCACTAGTCACATCCTCTTATTTCACTCTTATGCTCTATCCTTCGTAACCTCATACGACTCTATTCCCTCATGTCACTAAATCTCTCTTTAACGACTAGCCCTTTTCCCACGTCACGTTTTAATAGTATATACTCACATCTCGTCACTATATCGACCTCGACGATTCCCGCATCTTAAAACATGAGGACGTGGTTTCTTTTAAGGGCTAGGTACTGTAGCAACTCGTGAATTTCCCTACCCGTTTTCACGGCTAATTTGTTTTCTTTCGTTTCAAACTTTAAACGCGACAAGTCACGAAATATTTTTCACCTCGACCTCGATAATAAAAAATTACATAAAATAAATATATAATGAATTTTTATATTCTTATTTTCTACCGGGCCTTTAAGCCCAACCCGATCCATCTTTATGTCATGCCTCTTGGGCTCGCGTATGAACAACTAACCCAACCAACTTAAATCTCCCATTGGGCCTAGCCCATTTATTTCTTCCTGCTCAACCCAGCGTTCCTCAAATATTTGAGATAACAAAATTGGTTGCAAGTCTTTTGTGGTAATATTACCATGTTTTTGTGATAACTAACGCCTCAAAAACACACCCTATTTTAACCTTATGACTCAAAATATTGAAAAGTATAAAAAAATTGAAACTTGTGTCCTACAAATTATGTGACCCCAGCGTACAACATAAAGCAAAAGAGCAAAAGCACAACTTGGTGAGTGACAACACAAAATCAAATGTCAACCTTGTTCTAAGTTTCATGCGTGGAAACAAACTAGTGCATCCTATTTTTAATAATACAAAAGCTGACATATGATTTCTTTGTTTTATGTGTACATCACGAGACAAACACAAGAATAACCAACATCACCCTTAGTCATTTTATCACATGTGTGTGTGTGTGTAAAGAAGGAGACAAGCCTAACCTAAACCACCCTAACTACCTACAAGCATAAACAAGCCACCCTATTATTATGTTAGTACAAGAAAATAGAAAATTTGTTTCCTTTCTTTGTTTATGTGACCACTCAACGAAGCATGCAAAAACAAACATGAAAATTGATCTATCATATCATGCGTCTAACCTAAGACCTAAGAATCCTAGTTTGACCTCACAAAGCGTGCCTCTAGATGATGTTGAATTCACAACATGCCCTTTGAACCATCTCTCTCACTTAACAAGGACAACACAAGACGAGCCATCCCTTGGCTGCCATAATATGCACGCTCAAAAACTCCATCTTCTCTTTTTCTTACCATCTTCCTCTATATAAACACCTAAGACCTTTTGTTGAACACACAAACAATCACACTACACAACTCACTTCTCACTTCTAAAACATAAATAACCTCATGTGGAATATAAGCTAAGGAGAAGCGGGTCGCAAGGGAGCTTAGTCATTTGTTAGGTATAAGGAGACGAGAATGCCCTAGCTATTCACGTACTTTTATCTTCGAATCATCACCACCTCTAGGGTGTCATAAGTTCTTTCGTCACAACCTCATTTCATTTCTCATCTTAATATTTAAGTCACGTATCATATTCATACCAACTTACTCTTTGCAAACGAGAACTATAAATTTCAATACTAAAATCAATCTAAACAATCCTTTAAACCCCCCCCCCTAGTCGCGACCTTAATATAAAACACACCCGATCACATTAGGCCTTAAGGCCCAAGCGAGAGAAACCCGTGGCCCAATCCATACTTAACCGACCTAACGTCAATGAAAATAAGTTCATAAGCCATAATAAGCTAACAATAAGCTAAAGAGAAAGTTAAATAAGTAACTAGCTTTGAAATTTAACTTTTGGATTGTTTTGCAAAATATACACGTTATGGGTATAAAATGTACATTATGGATAATTGGTGAAAACTTTGAAACCTTTACGTATGCATGTAAAAGTCTAAGGTCTATTTGGTAAATATGGGAAACTAGTGTAAAAAAAGAAATAATACATTTTATGTCAAAAATGCAAATTTTGAAACTAAAAAGACTAAAAGTGAAATTACAACCTTTTGGACGAATTTCGTAAAAACAGATTTCTAAAGGGTCAAAACTGTAAATTCTTAATGAGAAACATAATCGGGTACAAATTGTCATTTTTCCAAAGTTAAGGGCCAAACTTGTATATTTTCAAACTTGAGGGTAAAAAGTGTAAATTTAGGAAAATGTCTAGAAAACTTGTAAACTCATAACGACTTTATAAAAACGAGTATTTTGACCACCTAGTATTCGTAACAAGAATTATTACATCGATATCTAACTGAACTTATATATATATATATATATATATATATATATATATATATATATATATATATATATATATAGGGAAAGGATCCGGTAAGAAGAAAAACTAAAATAAGAAGAATAAGAAGAATTTCTAGCCACACATTTCAAATAGGAGGAGAAATTTAAGGGGAGATGCATCTGTTTTTGTAGGTGCATCTGAAATGAGTGGTTGTGGTTTCTTCTTATCATTCTTATTTTAATTTTTATTCTTATTTGATCCTAACTCTATATATATATATATATATATATAACAGGAGGCATTTGGCATTAATGTCACCTCAATTCCAAATAATCCATTTTAATGCCACATAAGCATAAGTTGTCCAACTAAGCAATTAATTGTTAATTTTCCAAATTTTATTATTTTTTTTTTGTAATTTTCGGAATTTTTTATAGATTTTTGAAAATTGTTTATAAAAAAGGTTCCTTGCAAGGATAGAACCATGGTTGTTTTGATAAATAACTTGTGTGTTTACTACTTAGTCAACAAGTTATTTTGGTAATTATGTTGCATATTATAATTTATAAATGCAACCAATTATGTAGGAGAATCTCTACAACTTAGGTTAACCTAATAAAACACATACTAATTTTTATTTTATTTTTGCAGTTCATTCATAATATATTTTTTTCTAGGAACCCTAATATCATATTTTTTTTTTCACACATCTCATCTACTGGTGTTGTCTGAATCAATCACAAACTCATAATGGTAAGCCTAAACTTAAAAAATTGGATTTAATATAATGCTATCAAGTGCATGCATGTGATCATGTAACTGATTTAATATGTATGTAGGATGAGTCTTGATTCAAAAAGCAACTATGAATCAAAACAAGTTACCACCGTTGTTTGAAGAAGATCACAATTGATGTGTAGGTACGAATGTCTTCTTAGATCGAAGCACACTATACTTGATTTTTTATTGAAATCCCATATATCACGTAAAAAAAGAAATCTCAGTGCATTCATAATATGCTCTTTCTCCAAACCCTAATTTAATCTTTTCCTTAGTTTTTTTCTCAATTCTCTCATGTTGATCTTCTTTTGTGTTTTTAGGTTTACGATAAGTTATCTTAAATAGTAGGAATGGTTGCAGAGGCTTATGGATTCATAATCCTCTTCAGGTTTGTTTGATATAATTTCATGAGGTCACTTACTTTAATTTTGCGCTGAGATTTGTTGTTATTTTAGCTATGATGCTTGATAAGCCATCTAAAGGAATTATCAGATCCAAGTGCCAAATCACCTCTAATGTTATCTACAAACCCTTGGCAGTTGGAAACGTTCTTTCGGTTGTATAGTTCCAGAACTTGCACAAATATCTTTTAGACGTAGCTAACAAAAAAATGGGAAGGGGCCTGTAGTATAATTTAACACTTCTCTGCATGTCTATTCTTCATGCTTAATATTTGACATTTTATATTCACATACACAAAGTATATAAAATATGTGCATTTGATAAAATATTGTTATCATTTGACATAATCACGATATGTGTCCCTGGGCAGCGCAAAGAATTGTCCAAACTTCATGAAAATATGGAACAACAAAAGAAAATCCTTCAGGACACTATTGCTAATAGGAAGAAGTTTCTATCAAGTCTTCCTTCGCACCTTAAATCTCTGAAGAAGGCATCTCTTCCTGTACAAAATCAACTGGGAATTCTTCACACAAAGAAAATGAAGCAGCATCAGTCGGCAGAGTTGCTTCCACCTCCTCTCTATGTGATATACTCGCAGTTGCTGGCTCATAAAGAAGCATTTGGCTAGAGTATTGATCTCGAGATAGCAGGAAGCTTGAAGGATGCTCTCACTTTTGCACGACAACAAGCCAATAAGGATAATGGTAACATCTTACGACTTATTCTACTCCCTCCGTACCATTTTATAAGTCCATGTTGCTACCTTACAGGTAATTTAACTCACCTTTTTACATGAGTGACAATCCAACTATGGGTGAAATTACCTTTTTGGTTCTTACAACAAAGTAACTTCTCGAGGGATCCAAAAGCAAATGTATTCGCGGGGTTGACCTTTTCGCATCTATGGTACAATTCCATTCAGAAAGAGGTGCAATTACGTTATTCAACCAGTCAGTCAAACACTCAAAGTGCTTATAAAGTGCAAGATTCTGGTTCTCACTCCCAATCGGATGCAAACACCTCCATAAGATTTACCAAAGTAAGTGAGCCTGAAGAGGAGTATGAGCATATTTATATGAACTCTGATGAGAGTGATCAAAGTGGTAATGTATTGCAGTTTCCCTATCCTGGTGACAAGCGATTTGGTTCTGTATTTTATGCTCGTGGTGAGTTTTCATCTTTATAGGGGATTTTACTTTAGTTGATTTATTTGAGCACATGTCCTAATACCAAATGGTATACTACTGAATTCATATTTTAAGTGACTTGAATTACCTCAACTCTAATTATAGTATTCAAAATTAGAATAGTAATTAGTAGGTAACCTGGATAATTATAATACTTTTTTATTGGCTGAAATTGTTGCATTTTTTTCTACAGATCTAGAAACTTTCTTGATGCCTTTTAGATATCCAAGCACAATTACATTTGAGGATTTTGTCACTCTTCAAAGGAGAATAAAGAATGATCACTATAAGGCTGCAGTGAAGTATTTACAGAACTGTAGTGTAATATAACAATGGAAATCTAATACGTGTTTGGATATCAGCTTTAGAAGAATCAACTAGATCACATAATCACTTATGACAAAATGTGATGTGCTAAAAAATGTGTTGTGTGATCCAATGTGTGGATATGTTTTTGCTTTTAAGAGCTTCACTGTGATAACTTTAATACTTTAATAGTGTCGAGTGTTTGGCGGGTTTATAAGGGTAACTTGTCACACAGCTAATTTCTGCTGCATCAACAGGCCACTGACTTTTAACGCTGCCTTCAGCATGCTGCAAAGCGATCACTACCTCCACAAGAACGTCCCATACACCTGCAATTTTATAGAGAAGATGACTTATTGCAAGGAAGATTACTCTCTCTAGAGGCGCATATAGTGGGTGCTAGGAGAGAATGCAGCCACAAGCATAATCGATCATGTGGGATTCCAAAAATTATACCACACAGGCACATATGCACACAATATATACACATGTAAATACGTACATCACAGCTATACACATATCAAAATGGCAAGTGTTCATAAACTGACCATAAGATCTGGTGTTTAACGCGTAAGATTGACCATCAGATCTGGTGTTTAACGCGTAAGATTTTAGTTCTGACAGTTCAGTCAATGGAATAAGACCAATCTTCACCGGTCGCGTTCTAGCTATCATCCTTTTCTTTGCTTCAAAAAGCTGAGGACCTTCCTGAATGGAACTTATCTGAGGAAGCTATGACAGTACTAAACATTTGTTAATTAGCAGGTTTATCATAACAACTTTCGATTTTTGGTTCGTTTCTTCATGTGACAGGTGCATTCGGTGGAAAAAGATGATGGTTTTATAAAGCCTAAAAGTGTAAAAGTGGGTAAGAGATATTACTTTTCATGTGGTGAAAAAAAAACTTATATGGTAATGCTTTGGATTGTATGATGGACGCTGGGTACGTGTTATCGAAAGAGGCCTGACCGAGCCTAATTGGATTGTTGATGCACTGCTTGGACCAGCAGGTTATCTCACACTGATAGATATGGGGTTTCAAGGTATGAAAAATAATAATCTTTAGAGCATAAAAAGTTACTTACTACTTTATGCTTATAGAGTATTTGGATACACACTTTTAAGGGATGGAAGAAACATTTGACTCTCTTATCCTTTGGAGAAGCTTTGTTTAGATGTACCAGGCTGAAGCTTTCATAATGGATCGAGTTCATGTTGATAGGTAAAACTGTTGTTTCCATTCCATAATAAATTATCAACGTGTTGTCCATGATTGCCTTCAAATACTGACTCGGACAGTAACGAAGTCCTTAGATACTAATAAGTGTTCTAAAGCAATCTCGTAATCTTCGTTGAGTACATTAGTGCAATTAGCCAAACATCCCTCTTTAAGTTTCTTATTGGCTGCTAACGAGTTTAGCATAATGAGTAGTTGGTATGGTTGTGGCAAAACAAAATTTGACTGATCATTAATGTTTATGGAATTAGCATATGAAATTAACGTTGTCGAGTTTTAGTATCTCATCGTTGTGTGACTCTGCGCATATTTGTCTCTGAAGCTGTAGATTTCTTTAACCAAGTCAACCTCCTTTATGGCACGCTCATTGACTTCTGTACTTCGTCGACATGGCCAACAATGACAACTTCAGCAAAGTAAGTTGCTTAATCCTTAGTCGTTAGTCAAGATTGTATACCAACAACGAATGGTATTGAAGAGTTTATGTTTGTTATTTTGTTAAGAGTTTATTTTGAAGAGTTTATGGATCTATCTGAAGAAACAAAAGCCTATGATTATGTGTTTGACGATTAGAGTGAGGTTGTGCGGTGAGATATTAAGGGCGGTGTAGATGGTAATGAGGAACAAAATAAGATGAAACGGTTAAAATTTGTTGTGAAATCAGTGTATGAGAGGCTTTTTGAAGATAAAAAAGGCTTACCAGTATATCCGGAAAAGGAGCGTTTGCTTAAATCTATTGAGGATAATCAGATACTTGTCATTGTAGCTGAGACTGGTTCCGGGAAGACTACACAAATTCCTCAGTATCTGCACGATGTTGGACACACGAAGAGTGGAAAAATAGGGGTTATGCAACCAAGAAGAGTGGCTGCAATGAGTGTTGCTGCTACCGTTTCTCATACCCAAACACACCCTAAAGTATGTCTTTATATCCCATTTCTTTGTTTTTATTTTTGCCGATTTTTAGTTTTAATAGAATATATTGTTAAAAATGTAATTTTTTTTGGTGATTTCATATGGGTTTTGGTTAATTTGTTCCATCCTGATGATACGTCATCATTATTGCATCTTTGTTCTCTTTAAAGTCGCACCAGCCATCCGATTCATAGGAAAACTCGCTTGGAATTTTTTCTTTTTAAAAACTTCCTCTCCTGCTTTTTCAATGCTTATCTTCGACCCCTCCGCTCCTATTCTATATGTATTTGTTATCAAGCTCTCATCTTTTCCGACACTCGAGCATATTTCTGCAGTGACTGAACATAATGATACATTTGTGGTTTTCACACATGTTTTGAGTTGTGGGCTCACATGAAAACTTGAATTAGACTCTGATGAGTCTTGGACACAGAACTCCAAATCACGCCTTGACTCTTCATTAGTAAAATAGTCATATGTTTCCGTTGATGGCAAGATCACAATAGAACCTTGAATACAATATCTAATACTAATAGCTAATATTCATGAGAAGCTAACTGCATGTTAGCTAGCACCAACAGCTAATACTCATTCTATCAGGCTAACTAATGTGGATCATGTAACAGATTTAAGATCAACGTCTTGAGGCTCATTGGGCTGAATGTCTCGGTTTAAACCAGAAACATTTCCTTGCACTACAAGAAAAATCTCGGTACTGGCATGTGGGGTATGTAGATTACATTCATCTTCTGGAACAACAAGGGCATTGTCCAAAGCATTGTTCGGTTTCTCAAGATTGGCAATCTTTTCAGTAGATAAACCTTCCTTTATAAACACTCGATCATTATCAGCCGAAACCCGTTCAATGTCAATTAATGCTTCAAATAGAGTTTCCTTCTTTTCTAGCATAGGCTCAGAAGCTAAATTTTAATCCATACAAGTTGTGTTGACCCCAACCATCTTATCTTCGCTTGAAAACTCTAATTCTGTCGGTAGTTCAGCTACAAATGCTGGCCCTAGAAGTCGACCGCATTGTGGTTAGTTGCAAATACTTTGTCGTTCTATCATTTGTGTATGTTATTAAATTATCGTCATTTGTGCTCCTTTTGTTATATCTCAGATACAATCAATATTTTCATAGCACTATCATTTATGCTCAAATACTTATTATCTTCTGCTTTTTTACAGTTACAATGCCCCAAAGAGCACATCATCCTTCTTTTGTACAAAATAGGTGTCGTAGCTCAGCTCGTCCCGGTAATGTAAATACATCATTATTGTATTTTTAAAGTGTCATTTGTGTGTTTTATTGGATGACGCTTATCCGTGGTGCATTCATTACATTTCAGATACAATCAATATGAATCAAGCAGCAGACGACGGTTCGGCTAGAAATGTTGCCCTAGAGGTCAACAAGGTCGTGGTTAGTCTCAAATACTTCGTGATTGTATCTTTGAGATGTCATTTCTGTACGTTATTGAATGATCTTCATTTGTGGTGCTTTCTTTATATCTCAGATACACTGAATACTCTTATGGCATCATTTGTTTGCTTATAACACATCTTTTTGCATTATTGCAAGCCATCCAATCGAGTGCAAAAACTTTGGGCGTTGTGACCAGGTGTGCTCCCGTTGTCGCACTCTCTTTTTGTTTGAAGAGAGGCTCAATGTTTCATCCCGCTCGGTCAGGTATTCTATATCAAAGTTGATATGCATAAAAGGAAATATCTTTATTTAAGCTTCACAGGTTGGTTAAGCATTTATATTTTTTTAGTGATTAATCGTTATTAATTATTCCATATTTTAACAATCTTGTGTAGGTTAAAGACAATCCTTCTGGTGACTTCAAAAGCATGCCCCGACATATTTCTAAAGGGTCATGTACCTTTTCAGATCAAGATCATGGATGGCAAGTTTCAGACTGAACTGCTGAAGCATTAAAGGTATTTACAAATTCTTATATAAGTTTATCATCACAAATTTTAAAAAGGAATAGTGCATATGATCTACTACTGTACATCCATCCAGTGTTGCCTCCTATTTGAAACCATGCCACCAGAAGTTGTTGGTGAGAAAATGAAACCCGAGCAGCTGTATGATGTTGTCAATATAATACTTACTTTACATGTCAGTGTATATTTGTGACGTCAAAGATCATGTTCATGTTGTTGAGGCTAATGCCACCAAGGCAGATGGAAAAACTCAGCATCACAATGTCTGACTTTGAGGTATTAAGAACGAATCACTGTTTACCTGTTACTAAATTTGTTTGAGTGTTTCTGCTGATGGTTTTTTTTTAACATATATACATAAGTTTCCTACAGGGCCTCTTTTACTCCCCCAATGATCGTGACTGATCTTCATGGTCTATTTCGCTCCATCCCCTCTCAAAATTGAAAGAGCATTTTGCTACTTTGTTCAGATGTATTATTTTTTACATTCAAGGATTTATACAAGTGTTTTTTTTTTGGCAGGCTCTACTCCATTTCATATATTGGGATAAGCTCTCAGACATGGAAGAGCTTGTGGGTGTAAGCCCACAATGGGCTTCCACACTTATGGCCCAATATCTGCTTGCAGCAGCAGATCAGTACGGGATTAAGAGGCTCCAGTTTCTTTGTGAGACTAAACTTTGTGAGGATGTTGCAATTAAAACTGTTGCTACAATTTAGCTTTGGCAAAGTATGGCTAGGGGTGGCTAATGGAGTTAGCCAATGGTCATTTAAAGGTATTCCACTCTATCTATGCTCCGTAGAAGATTAACATGTCTTCTTTCAGACCGATATATGCATGCTCGAATGTGAAAATTATACTAAAATTCTTATGACATTGGCTTTCTAGATGATGCGCACCAAAGTCTAGAGCAGCAATTCGGTATAATTTTGTAGATAAAAATAAGTCACATGGGTCATGCTAAATATTTTAGGAAAGCAACTGAGATGATACATTTTCGCTTTGCCCATGTTCTTGATATATATTTAAATAGAGTTACCGGGTACTTATGTCAAGATAATTGTGCTACCCCCACCTCCACAGTCCACCACACCAAAAAGGTTGCATCATAATGTGTAAAACATCATTGAGTAAATGAGAACATGTAATTGATCAATATGTAAAACTAATCTCAGTTACTTCCTCTCTTCTGAAATACATGCACTAACCCAGGAGCTTATCAAATCTATTACACAGTGGTGAGATTGGCTATTGCAATTAGCGAAACAATATGTATCTTTTTCATGGGTTGGTTCTCAATCTCTTATCTTGAATCATCAATCAAAATATTTACATTTTTTTATCTGACTAAAACCTTATCTGGTCTTGGTACTCTTTTGTCTGGTGCTTCGGTCCGGTGTCACTTTTGTAAACAGGTTTGTGGCTCGGGTTGGTTTCGGCCCAAAATAGTTTATGCCCAAAAGTTGTAAATTTTAACTATAACAGTTAGTGTGTCAAATATGATTCAACCAGTTTCATTTTTAGATATGTTTTGTCTGTTTGACCCGTTATAGAACTAACTTAACCCAAATCGACCTGTCACGCTTACTCTCGGGTGTTGTCCTAATTATTTTGCATTTAGTTCTCGAGTCGAGTTGGTGTGTTGACTGCGTCAGTATGCGTGCCACACTGTACAAATTAATTTCGCATTTTTTGAGGTAGTTCTGGACTATGGGCTTAAATTTCACAACGACAAAGGCATTGACAACTTTTATAGCTTACACTCATGGTTGGGCTTAGCTTGCCTATTCTTATTTACTGTTCAGGTTGTCTTTTATCCCTATTTCTATTACTACATGTTTTGGTATAAAAAAGTCAACTATTTAACCTCATATCTTTGACTGTTTAGTGGGGAGCTGGATTCGCTACATTCTGGTACCCAGGTGGCTCAAGAAACAGCAGGGCTTCTCTGATGCCATGGCATGTGTTTTTTGGAGTCTACATTTATGCACTTGCCGTTGCTGCTTGTGCTACCGGCCTTTTGGAAAAAGCTACGTTTCTTCAGACCAACAACATAATTTCACGCTATTCGGCAGAAGCAATTTTAGTGAATATTTTAGGTGTTTCGATTGTTTTCTCGGACGGTTTTGTTATATTTGGCTTCATTTCACCACCAAATGGCAAAGGCGATGTTCTTAGAGGATTTGTAGAGTAAACAGAAGTTGTATTTATTATAGATTTTAAAGGTGCGACTGAGACTTTAGTTACTGATGTGATTGTAATGATCAAATTCTTAGACAATCATTACATGTTATTATACAAATATATTTAGTCCCATCACTTTGTGTTCTCTAACAATCGGTTTCGAAGCTAAATTTCCCCTCCTTTTAATCTAGAAATTAAGTATATTTCTCTGTATGCAGGCCAAAAAACCATCCGTCAGCTATATGGTACACGAGTGGCTGTTCTAGCCGGTGATTTTATGTTTGCACAATCCTCATGGTACCTCACAAATCTTGAAAATCTTGTGGCCACTAAGCTTATTTGCCAGGTATGCTCTTGTGTTTCTAATATTTTTTTAAACTTTAAAAGCGTTAGAGGTCACGATGCATCTACAAAAAGAGAAGAATGAGAAATAACCACAGCCGCACATTTCAGATGCATCTACAAAAAGAGATGCATTTCCCATTAAATTCTCCTTCTTTATTTGAAATGTGTGGCTGAAGACATTTCTGATTCTTCTTATTTTTATTTGTTTTTTTTACTAGATCCATTCCATAGAGGTCACTAGATTCATAAAAGTATTAAAGACCTTTCTACAAAAGATGAACCGTAATTATGTTGTAGATAGTGCAAAGGATGAAATGGCGGATCCCAAAAAGGCAAAGGAGCAAGAAAACATTATAGAAACGCATGAGGAAGAGTACCAGTTGAATGTGAGTCTAATGTATGAGTGTGCAATGTTGTACATAAAATTAAAGTGACAAAATTATCTAGCCATCTAATTAGACTGTAATGATGTTGGACAGGGTGTTGTCGCTGATAAGAGCAGTGGCGTTGGATTTGAAGATGGCATAGGAGTCAGAAAAGAGTATAGAAGAACATGAGAAAGAGTGTCACTAAGATGTCATCATTATTTCTAATTGCATAATGTTGTACATAAAATTAAAGTGACTAGCTAGACATTTAAGAGCGTTGATAATGAAGAGAATATCTAAAGAAGGCAACTACATAATGTTGTACATAAAGTTATGAAAATCACGAGTACCACTTAGATGTCATTAAAAATTTTGATATTTAGTACCATTTAGATATCATCATAAATACGTTATCCAGTTAGAAAAATTACACATTCTTTTGAACATATGTGATTAAGTCTATCGTTTTTTAGTTTATCTATCATTTTTTGTTCTTCAGCCACTTATCTATGGAAGGGCATCTTCGAAAGATGACATGGGATTGATGCCAATGCTTTTACAAGATGGAAGGATTAAATAACTCCTGTAAGTGAAATTTACATGTGGAGTTTGATCATACAATTTCGTCATGTTTTTAATTCTCTAAAATCTAAATACTGAAGAAGGAAAAAATCATTAGGAAATGATAAGGTGAACAAGTTTGCTAATTGGTCAAAAAACAACTTCCAAGTAGGTCAATTAGTTAATATGGGTTGGTTGACCCGCAAACACTATTTAATATATTTTTTTATTTTTTATTTAATAATTAGATTTTAAAGTTTACCATAACAATAATATTTTCTAATAATATTGCGTTCCGTTTTTTCATATTATTGTTTTTTCATAACAATAATATTACGTTGAGTGCGTCCACCGTATTAGTGAGCTACGAGATGCTAGTGGCAAAACCAAAAAGAAAGTCTTTTGGAGAGATATCACCATCCAAAATCTAGAGTCAGTTTCATATGAAAATTTGTAAGTTTCCTACCTCATGATAACGGATAATAAAAAAAAGTATACCTTTTTGCACTGTGGACACTGTAAGATTTACTATTTGGAATGTAATGTCAAGAACTTTTAACATAGAAGGATACTCAAACACTTAGAAGCAAGTGGTGATAGCCGTGAGTTCATGTTTGGTGAATACTTACGAAGGTAACATGATTGAGTCATATCTTTCATTAATACCTTTGTTGTATATTTATTTTTAGCACACAACTGACTTAACACAAGCCTACAAATTTCGAGCACGCCGGCGACATATTACTACCCAAATCCAGAGATTTTAGAAACGCAATAGATACACAGCGTGTAAGTAACTAAAAAAATTGCATCAGTAAATATAAGTACTCTGACAATATAACAGGCATGTAATAAATGTTTGCAATTGGTAGCATACATAAGTGCATTATACAAAAGATGACACATATTCGATAACCGTTT
This sequence comes from Chrysanthemum seticuspe, assembly GCA_019973895.1. NCBI lineage: Eukaryota > Viridiplantae > Streptophyta > Magnoliopsida > Asterales > Asteraceae > Chrysanthemum > Chrysanthemum seticuspe. The sequence continues at coordinate 161,252,705 of BPTQ01000009.1, forward strand.
ATTTCTTTTCGTTCTTAATGTATTCAGGTATGTTTATGGCCTTTTATCGTTAACTTATTTTTTCCAACGATATTCATAAGTCAAGTGCTCCTTTAAAAACCACCTATGTTTTAAAATGTAATTTTAGTAATTAAATAATATTGGATTGCTCAAATTCATATTAATGTTCATTTGATTATTACCTACGGAATATGTTTTAAAATGTAATTTTACTACCTTCTTTCGCAATAGAAAAATATTCCAACAATATTTATAAGTCATGCCCGCACATCGTAAATATCGTTGACATATGTATATAAGACATCAAGGTCGAAAAGTTCCATCTTAGTTGCACTCCTTCTTTACGATTACCCTCCTTCTTTCACTATAACAAATTATGTCAACGATAATTATAAGACATGCCCGCCCATTGGGCTGGCTTCGACCACTAGTATATATATATATATATATATATATATATATATATATATATATATATATATATATATATATATATATATATATATATATATATATATTCTGGATCGATTGAGAAAAGTTTTAGATTGAGAAAAATGAAAAGCAATCTAAGCCATTCATCTCTTTAAATTAAACCAAGGGCATGATGGTACAACTTTATATTCTCTTTCATATTAAAATCACATTAATCCTTATTCATTGTTTCTCCTCCATTTTCGTACCAGAATTTATTTTCGATCCCCCTTTTTTTCTCCATCGTTAACACTAGCTTTTCAATATTTTCGATCCCCCTTTTTTTCTCCATCGTGACTTTTTTTCTTTTTTTTTTCAAATGATTCATGTAATTTTTTAATCTTTAATTGCTTGGTTCATGTAATTATTTGTCCAATGACTCATGTATGTGTTCTCAAAATTTGTGGTGATCACGGTTTAAAGTTTTGAGATTGGCCATCGAATGTCTTCATATATCAATCGTTCGTTTGTTGTGACTATTTATTTTTATCATTGTCATTATAAAGATTTTTCTTAAATCATATTATATATGATATAATTAAAGAGACATATTATTGTCTATAATCTTGAGTCATAAATGATACAAGCCATCAGTTGATCGAAATTTGAATCATTGTGTTAATGGTGAATCATAAGAATGTATTGTTAATTATGGTTCGAGCAATGTTGGTATCTCGTCAAGTTACCACTGTGATCGAAATCTGAATCATTTGGTTAATAGTAATCATAAGAATATAATGTTATTATGATTTGAGCAATGTTGGTAAATTACTGTTGTGAAAGATTTATTCACATTTTTTTTCTATGATTCAAAATATTATACACACAATTTTTTGGATTTGTATTGACTCGATTTGTATAATTTCACATATTTTGTAATAATAGCCCAAAAGAACTTGATATTATTAATGAATCACTAGTTCGGTTATGATTCACCAAAATTGAGTAATAATCAGTTTTTCAATCACTAATTGGAATAAGATTTAAGAAATAAAACACATGCCAAAACATCAATGTTATTGTTTTGAATCGATGATCAAAAAAGATATAAAATAACATATTTCAATGATTCACTATTTATTAAATAGCTTATCAAATGATTCAAAAAACTAAAGATTCACTATATACATGTATATAAACTAGCATATTTTAGTGATTCAATATTCGAAATATTAAGTCACGTATCTAAAACTAGAACTTTTAAAAACATTAAATATAAATCGTACATTTCAGTTTATGAAGGCCAAAATTGTAGGGATCTTTATTGTTCAATTAAATATGGAATCCCTTTTAATTACTTTTGTACCCTTTTTATCTTAATAATTAAATATTCAAAATGAGTCAAGATTAAATAATTCTATGGTCAAGATTGCTTCTTAATTTTCTCAATCTAATATTCTTTTTTTTTAAAGACAACATTTATTAACGGAACCAAAAAAAAAAGACAAGATACAAAAGAAAAGCCAACCCTTTTTCTAACCAAGATAGTTAAAAAGAATGAGCCCCAAGGAAAATATAACAACATGAAGTGTAAACTTACAAAAGAAAAGCAAGAAACACAACCAAATACATAAGCCACTGTCACAGGAAAGTATTTGCACCATTTGAAGCTTTCTTGAAGTCAAAGAAAAGCTCTTGAAACATTGAAGTCCAAGACTACCACAAAAGCACCACTGTAATTGAAGCCAAAGACCTTGAACCATAATGCTAAAGTACTTGAACCATATCCTTGATGTCACACAAAAACACTCTCCTATAGACTGTCATCATAGAATCATTTGCAGCAAGTATTCTCTCATTTATTATTGCAGCAGACACATAAAATTTGCAGCAAACCTAACCCAAAATTGGAGCAGACCTGAACCAAAAATTGGAGCAACAACATATATTTGCAGCAGCCCATACAGCAGACTCTTGTACCAACCTTTTGCAAAGATACCAAACATACTATATCCGAAGCTTTATTAGTTCGAATAACCATTGTTGCCAATCTAACTCTTTATGTTTTTTTGATCTTCTCACCACCCATTCGAAGCTCTTGAGTTGAATATCTTGAACAATCTTATTAGTGCTTGAAACATTATTACCAAACACTCGTGCATTTCTTTCTTTCCAAATGAAGTACCCCGAAGTCCAAATAACCGCTTTCCAAACACCTCAATGGAACCAAAGCCTATATATATATATATATATATATATATATATATATATATATATATATATATATATATATATATATATATATATAGAGAGAGAGAGAGAGAGTAGGGATCCAGTGAGAAGTAAATTAAAATAATAAGTGGTGAGAAGTGACCAAAACCACGCATTTGAGATGCAACGACTTGCATTAGATGCATTTCTATTCATATAGATGCAACATCTTGAGTTTCGAAAGTTAATTTGATGTATAGATGGTGCAAATTGATTTTCATGATTTTGGCACGTGCAGAGGAACAAAAAACAAGAGAAATCATGAAATGCATCTAATAGACATATATGCATCTGATTAAAAGCAAGAAAACACACTATGGTGCGTTATAATGCATCTAAGATTACAGGGATGCATCTAATTTAGGTCTGTGCATCTCGGATTTGCGGTTATAGTTCTTCTTATTCCTTCTTATTTTAAGTAATCTTCTTATTTGATCCTAACTCTCTCTCTCTCTCTCTCTCTTTATATATATATATATATATATATATATATATATATATTTATAAGAAAATAAATATATGAAAACGTTATAAAATACCGGCACAACTTAAAGTAAATAAACAAACCCTTTGGAAACATCGTCATATTTATAAACCAACGCTAATAACGCTCTATTGAATTTTATATTCAATGCTCTATCTTTTTGGTCGTAAACCAAACGTTTATCATTATTCTAAGACTTGTCATCTCGTTCTTAGGTTCCAAGTAGGAGCCACTGCGATATCACACTCGACCTCTTTGTACTTTATTTACCGAACTGCTAAGGTGAGTTTATAGCCCCACTTTTACTCTTATTACTTGCTTTATAAAACTATGGGGTGAGAAACATGCAAAACTATTTTCGGACCTGAAACTGATTACACTATTACGTGAAACAACCTTGAATCCCACTATGCCACCGTTAGTTTCCTTTGGGGAAGCGCGATTGTTATGAATAGATCTATTGGGGATGACACCCCCGTTCGAGTTTGACCGGATAGGCAAACGTCGAGCGTATATCATATCGATTACAAATGTACTGGAAATACACTTGTCGGGCCTTTATTTATCATGCTTCTAGATACATGCACACTATCATAGTTTCGGTTGCATGAACTTGGTACTAACGTAATAGCCTTTTACTGCATATAGTATCATCACGGAGATGCTTATATGTACAACTATGGTCCAACTTGAATACTTTAACTTAAACCTATAAACTCACCAACCTTTGTGTTGACACTTTAGCATGTTTTCTCAGGTTTACTTATTGGCGTGGGCATTGGCAAAGGCATTCATTAAGGACTGGCATCCGAAGTGTTTCCAAGCATATCTAATATAACTTTTAATGGGACAACATATATTTTTATGTGCTTTACTTCCGCACTTTGAAACAATATTGTAAAACTATTTCTTAAATTAATCTATATTTTGAAAATGGAATAGAGTTTCCATTCTTTATTACCTTGTGTTGTGATTATTGATTTAGTAGCACCCCATGACCCGAACGCTTCCGCTGTGCAAATTTTAGGGGTGTTACAGTAACGGCTCGGTAACATCACCGGTTCTCAGTTCAACCGGTTGAATCTGCCTGGTCGAACCGAGTTTAAAAACATTTAGAGGGTGTTTATTCTTTCCATATGAGCCACTTAATGAGTGGGCCCACCCTTATTTTGTCACACCCCGCCAGAGGCGGAAACGCGAGGTGCAACATAATCAATATACATCGCTAAGAGATATAGTACAATACCATAATTTAAATTTAAAGAAATAATGTAACATTACAACAAGGTTCTAGCCGACCTTGGCAAATGAAACATAAAGCTTGACATTTAAAAGATGACACTTTAATACATAACGACCCAGTTGACTTGTGACGACTCCTTTTATTTAAATTCTTCATAAAATATGCTAATCGACGATCACCTGATATGCATGAGAAAACAGGTCAACTATGAAAATAGTTGGTGAGTACACAAGTTTTTGGTAGTATAAAAACCATTTTAGAAAGTCTGCCTGGCAAATGTCCTGTCAACTCACTATATTACAAATCCCGCCCATACAAGACTTGTAACATATAAGTTCAAATACACTTCCATATTTCAAGTCTAGTAAACAATGCACATATGGTCACACTACGCCTCATATATAATAAAGTATGCGGCAAAGCCCCTAAAATAAATAATATGTGTTCCGTAGACAGGGGAACGAGAGGTTGGGCGACCTCTAATAGCGCTATCCATACTACCTACTGCTCCGCACAAGGGATTCGTACGAACGGTACGTATAATTGGAGTGCGAACGGCAAACCAATAGGGGACTAACAATGCGAATGTACGAACAGTAAATCATAACAACTATTATATACTATCAATTAATGACTGCTCCGAACATGGGAGACTCGGCATTGCTCCGAACATGGGAGACTTTGGTCAAGGATGTACGGTCCATCAGGTTCAAACAAGTCATAGATTTATAATTAAGTCTAAGGGTTCAAAATATATCAAATAGTCCAAATAAATTCATAATTTAGAACAAAAATATAGTTTAAATTTTTAAGTTCATGCATTCACCCCAAATAAGTAAAACGATAAAAAGGGGACTGTGAAACTCACCTCAAAAATGCAGTCTGAACAGAGTGGCGTCAAAAGTGTATGGCACCGACACGCGACCTAAATTAGTATGGCAAGATTCAGTTTCTGATCCCAAGTAAAACTTATCTAACTTTATTTATCACATAAGCGTTGTTGTTGTTGTTGTTGTTGTTGTTGTTGTTGTTGTGCCGACGTTTGGTTTTAAAAATGTCATCTTCAAAATAATGTGTATATTTCGACTAAAAGAACTTGTTTTAAAAACTATGTTGAAAAGTATATAACTTGGCTAGAAATGGGTCATATATAGTGTTTAAATGAAAGCTCTATAGAAAATATAACATTTGATCGATAAAGAAAGTTTGGCTTAATAATGTTATAAGTAAAGTATATATTTATTTATGAAATTATATGTATATATGTTTTATCGATATGAGTAAAGTGTGTATATTTATATATATCTACAAGTATGTATAACATTTTCATTGTCGCCTTTGAAAATAAAATAATATGTTTATAAAAATTATGAACCGAGGTTTATAAATTAATTCTTGATGAGTCCATTCTGGAAAAAGAGTTTTATATGTATAGTTTGACTTGTTTTATGTATAAAATGTGTCGGGTCTAAATGAAATATTAGTTTTTGAAGAATCTTCATATAAACATTTTCGTTATTTTAGTCATAATTGGTTTAATTGTATTACACGATTACAAGTCTTGCTCTTAAAATTCTTTAATCAATTTATGTGTTTATATGTAATTTACAATGACGACGTAAGTAAAAATATTAATCAACGAGAAATTTTGAAAAGGCGAGCGAGTGGTTTGTTATGCTCGGGCTGTAGCCCGGACCAACAGTCAATGGACTATTGTGGACTTTGGAGTGGGCTTCGGCCCATTGTTATGGCAAACGGACCCTTAAGCAGATTGGCCCTCGGCCCAGATTTAACACACCCCATGATTTTTATGTTGAGCTGGGCTTGGTGTTATAACAAACCAAACACACCCTTTTGGGCTTCGCAGCCCAACTGACAAACAAATACACCCCTTAGAAGTTTGAGGCCCAATGAATATAACACAAAAAAAGATTTTGAAACTTATGCTTCTGTCATAGTTTTGACGCGAGCAGGGGAAACAAAACACAAACGAAACAATATACTATCATAGCGGGACTTTTTATGAGTTCTCTACGACCATGTCGTAGGCTAATATTAGACCGGGTAGAAACAACTTCGGGTGTTCTCCCTTGACTCGAAGCAAGCAAAACAAATGCACCCTTTGGTGACTTGAAATAACTACCAACACAAGACTCTTGTGAGTCTATACGCACACCGAAACAAGGCAACAAAACACTAGAAGTCTTACTCGACTAGTGACTATTGAATTCGGGTACTATTTGTCTTTAGTACTTGACTCGACACCCTCGTGAGTTATTTTGATAGTCGATTAGGCCATCAATTAGCAAAGACTTAATGTTGAAAAACCAATGAGCGAAAAACTAAGAGGCCGTTTAGTTGGAGAGAAACACTCCATTTTTCTAGAAAATTTTTCATATGAAAAAGGAAAAACTGAAAATCCGTTTAGTCGCACTTTTTTCCAATAATTTTCCAAAAATATGAATTTTTCATTTTCCAATTTTTAATAGAAAAGATGGAAATACCATTACACCCTTCTCACTTTTTTCATTTCTAAAATAATAACCCCATTTCCTCTCACCCCACTCTTATCACGCCCACCTCCGTCCACCTTCCATCGCCGCCCACCTTCCATCGCCTTCACCTTCCATCATCGTCCACCGTCTCCGTTTTAAAAAAAGGAAAAATATAACTCCAACTAAACGGATTTTCAAACTTCTCAACTCTTCTCTAGAGAAGAAAAACCATTCCCTTCTCTAGGAATTTAGAAACGAGAAAACAGGAAAAATTTTCACCAACTAAACGGCCCCTAAGTTTTCCAGATTTTATCAATTTGGTTATGATGGTTTTCTTTTTCTTGTGCTTAATAGTCGACAACAACAACCATCACCAACACATTTTTATTTATTTCTAATAAGTCTTTTAGCCAATCAAATTTTACCAATTCAAACCATAAGTATTTTTCCTATATTCATATGTATCAATCGGCTAAATAAATAATAATAATAATAACAATAATATTTCGAATGAACAATTAACACAACAAATTGAATCAAAAGATTAACAATTCAATTGTTCTTACAAAGTTCCCAAAAGTGGGTCGGTGATTATGAACTTCGAATACACGAACCCCAATTAAGCACGATTGAAGATGAATTGAGACAAATTGAGACTTGATTCGGACTCTCTAAACCTCCACTCACAAAACCCCTTTGGTAATTTCAAAAAGCCCCTTGATTTACCAAACCCTAATTTTCTTGTGTTTGAGATGCCCAAAATTGTATGGTATTCAGCTCACCATATCCTTATAAGTGAAGAGTTGGCTAGCCCGCAAGTTTATGGCTTGTGGTAAAGGCAGTGGAAAAACCATAATTGGTAATCAGCTCACCAAAGATAATATTGATAATTTATCTAAGAGTTGGCTAGTCCAGAGCAAACGGCTTCTGGTAAAGACAAATCAAATCCGTTGGAAGCTGGTGGTTTGCTCAAAATCACATGGTTATCGGTGTACCATGGTTCTTACTTGAACTGAAACATTTGGCTACTCCAGAAGTAATGGCTTTTGGTAAAGAGATTCAAATCCATTAAGTTTTTCTCAAAAGATTGCTAGGGACTAGCAATAGTTTAGTGTGGGGGATTGATGAGTGTGCTGAAAGTTCTGAAAGTTCCACTCTGATGAATGTGCTGAAATGTGCTGAATGTGCTGAAAGTTCCACTCCGATGAGATATAACCGGCTCAAAAGAAAGAGAAATGCCGGGATCAAAGATGGTATCTTCACTCCCGTAAGAGTTAAGACACGGAGAAGAAATGGGATGAGAAGGCAAAGTGGCAATGACAAGACAACGGGTGGGCAAAAGATAAGATTGAGGAACATTGAGCGAATGTTCAGAAATCCTATCCACCACTGTAGCAATGAAGACATCTGTATCGGGCTTAGAAGAGGTTCCATCATCCGGCGGTTTAGCAGGCGGACGAGTGGATGATGGACCTAAGCCATAATCGTCACTCTGAAAACCCGAAGGTTTTAAGTCAACCGAAGAAAGAAAGTCGACCTCTTCTATAAGAGTGTCACTCGACGAATTATCAGAAGACCAATTGTAAATAAGATTTTCCAATTCGGTAAGGTCGGCTTCAAAGTCGAAGTGAGCATCATCATCTCCCGGCGGAGAATGATCAATAAGAGCGAGTTCATCGGAGAACTCCTCGAGAAGGTCTAATGTCGAAGTGGGATTGCCACTATTCTTATCTTCGGGTAAAGATGGAGATGTAACGAGGTTCTCCATGTAAGAGTCACTATCCTCATTCTGAATATCAAAGATGTGATTATCTAAAACTAGATTGAATTCAGAATCGAAGTCAAACAGAGGATTAGTGAATGTCGTAGCAAAAGGCTTCTCGGACACAACAAGAATATCTTCATCATCCGTCTCAAAATCAGTGTCCATATCAAGATCATCGGGATTGACATCTCTCACTTCTTCCAAGCTGACGAGCTCAGAAGGGATTTCCTCCACATACTCGATGTCTCCACATGATAAAGAATCATCAAACGACGTATAATCATTTTCAGATTCGGAGATCATCTCAACAGAAACTTTTGGGGTGGGAGAAGAATCATCATCGAGAGGCTCGTCACACATAACCTCGGACTCACTTGGGGTTGGGACAAGGTTCTCAGCACAAGACGGTTCTGTTTCCGGAATGGTGCTAAGATGCTCGTCCCCCATTAAAAGGTCATCCGAAGGTTCTATGGTAGATAGGCAATATGAGGGCGGAGAATGGACATGTGCGGTACTTTGTGAGCTTGAGATATGCACCTTGTCCTTTGTCATCTCCCAATCTTCCTCATCCTCGTCATCTAGACGGCAAGCTTCGTTAAAACGCTGTTGAGCAGCTTCGTTAAATAGGAGAAGCTTTTGAGCTGCTCGCTCATCGGCTAGAAATCTTTCGTTGCGAGCAGCTTGTTCCTCGGAAAGTTCATCAAGGATTATACGAGGAAATTGATCAATGACGGGAAGTTGTGGGGGTTGGATGTTGTCAAAACTGGAAGTGTTATAACAAGGATCAGGTCCATAGTAATTTTGATTCCACGATTGACATTGATAATCATCATGAGGACCCCCACACTTAGCACAATGAGGGTATTGGGGAGAAAAACTTTGAAATGATGAATCATTGAAATCTTGATAGTACGGTTGTGGCTCGAATGAATTTTGTGGAGGGTAGTTGAAATCGTTTTGAGGATAATTGAAAGAGTTCGGGTTAGAATCATAAGTGAATGAATTCTCGGCACAAATCGAACAACATCCATTGACAAGATAGTTTCCACACCACTCGCACATACATTTGTAACAACGAAAACCTTGTGTTAACAAGTCTCCACAACCGTAGCAATACTCTTGATCGAACGAAGATATCTCGGGTACGGGAGTAGGAATCGAGGGCTCAACAACATCACAAATGTTAGGTAAAATGATATTTCCCGAAGTTGAAATTTGACGAAATTCATTTAAGCAATTTTGAACAATGTTCATGAAATCGTCCGAAAAAGGTTTTGAAGATTCCGGAGGTGGGACAAATGGTGTGCTCTCAGAGCTAGCAATTTCCACCATTTCCGTTTTGGTCTCCGGTTCTTGCTCTTTTCTCTTAACCTTAACCGTAAATCGCGAAAGATTTGGATCAAATCTAGACGGTTTAGGCTCAGAAACAATAGAACAAATCTCGAGTTGTGGCGGGTGGTCAGAAAAACTTGGAGAATCATCAAGGGAGTTTTTATCGGATAATTCGCACCAATAGCAATATTTGCTTGCACCAGCCCTACCACATCGCTTACATACACATTCATGATTGAGACAATAAACTTGATCCTCTTCCATACGTCCTTTGCAATGAAAACAACGACGATAATCGATCGCCGCCATGAGAATTAAACATGTAGAGGGTTAAAGAAATAGAATCAAATGGTTGAGAGGATAACGAAGAATAGAATCAAACGGTAAAAGAGGGTAAGAGAAATAGAATTATCAAATAAGAGGAATGAGAAGAATATTTTTGTATTTTTGGATTTTATGAAAAACGGTAACTTCACGAGAAAGGATCTTCAAGTCACTAATCGCAAAAACTTCACGATATTGTCGCAACACACCTCCCCGACAGCGGCGCCAAAATTTGATTCGTGAAAAATGAGTGGTGAAAAACACAATATCAATATATCAAATTAATCGTGAAATTCGACAAATCAACCTTTTAGGAAAAGGGTTAACGTGCCAAAGCTCACGAATGTGATAAAAATGATACCGGGAAGTGATTTCCCCGGGTCGTGTCCCAACGAGGTGTGAAATTGACGGAATCGTTGAGTTTCGTGATTAGGACTTGAATTGGTTAACAAGTTTGAATTGTGATTACGTATTCTACAAAATAAAGAACGGAAATGAAAATAAAGCATGTAAAACAATGTAAACACTAATTAAACTACTACTAAGCCTAAGAAACAATAAAATGAAGCTAAACTACATCCTAGGGTGCTAAAGTGCAAAAACGCGAAACCCAAGCTAACCCCGAGCCCCGAGAGTGAAAATATGCAATTTAATTCCTACGAGTGCAAAACTAATTTTCCTACATACTAGATGACAAAATAAAAAATTTTTAAAAAAAAGAATTACAATTTTTTGACTTTTTAATTATTAGTTATGAATTAAAATCTAATTTAACTAATTTAAATCATTAAAAATAGTAAACGAAAAATCTCAAAATTTCATGAAAAGTACTAAATGTGATGCTCTACCTAGGAAAAATAAAAAAATGCAAAAAAGCTACGATGAATAAGCAATAAATAAGCTAATAAGTGAATAAGCTAAAAAAAGAACAAAGCATGATAAATAAATAACATTTGCACCTTAAGACATAAAAGTCCCAAGGGCACGTTTGGTTAAGAGGCTGTGTGTGTGGGACTTTGGTAAGTCGAGGTCACAGGTTCGAATCCTGTGGCCTCCATTTTGCAAAATTTATTTTTATTTTCATTTTTATCTTTTTGGCAACGAAGAGTAAGGACAACTAAAGCTTCTTTATCAAAGTCTCAAGCTTAGAAGAGCTTAAAACAATCTGTGAAAGGGTTGTTTACAGCAGACTTGGTAAAGAAAAATGGATGGGACACGGTACAAAAGAGCAACAAAAAGCTTTCGCAAAACTAATCAAAACACTAAAAACTAAGCACCTAATCCACTAATCCTAAAGAGCACTAAGGTGGGACAGAAATAGCAAAATGAAAACATCATTAAGCTCACAAAAAGCCACTAAGTTGCTGCTGTTTGGACAGCTTGTCTGCTGTCACAGTGGGCTAAAACAGGCCAAAGGGTGAATTTGGAAGCTAAAAGTAAGCATGAGAATAAGCTCTAAAAGCTACAATAAGCTAAAACAAATAAACTATTATCTACAAGCTACAAAAAGAAACTAATAGCAACTAAATTGGAGCTTTTATGAAGCTTGTGTAGGGCTGCAAAAGAGGCCGTGGGGACTGTTTTGCTGCTGTAACAGTGGGTAAAAACAGTCCACAAGGGCTTTTTGAGCTTAAAAATAAGAACTTAGATGGCCACTAGAATCCTAAATAAGCTAATACAAAAAAAAAACAATACATCTAATAACTAAAAAAATCAAACTATAGCTACTTGGGAGCTTTTAACCAGCTTTTAAAGGCTTCTAAGGATGGTCCTGTAAGGACAGCTGGACAGAAGGAAAGGGCCTAAAGGGGATATTTCAAAGGCGAGATAAGCTAATCAAATGAGCTCTAAACTACCTACAAAGCTAAAACATCTTAAATACATATTGTAAAGAACCAATAAATTAAAACTGAGCTTAAATGAAGAAAATTAAGAGCTTAAAAACTACAATGCAAAAGGATCATGTGGGGACAGATTTGACAGATTGAGATAAAAAAAATTACCAAAGCTAGTCTTTTACCAACTGAAACTATTAGAAACTTCAAAACATTGAATTAACACTTGCACAAAATCATTTCAACTTCAAAAAGGGGTCAATAACTTGATTTTTGACCCAAACAAATGTTGTTCCAAACAGCCCCTTACAGGGGAGTAAAGCTATAAAACTAATTTTGAAAATTTTGCTTGAGACCTTAAAAAATGAATTTGCACCACTAACAGAAACTTAAAATGAGTTTAGACAATTAAGCAAACACTTTAGAACAATAAGAGAAAACAGAATTTAAGAACTTAGAGAGAATGAAAAATGCTTTTAAACTAAAGACTTAAATTTAACTTGCATTGAAAATTAACTTACATGAAGTGTAAATGACAGAAAAATTAAAATGGGACTAGAACACGAAATTTCTAGACAAATTTTACAATATTCCTTACTATCCTATTTATACTAAACTAATTTCTGTCTTCATTCTTGTGTGTTTGTTTTGTGAGACAAACCAACTAAATCATCTTTGTGCCTTCTCAGCTTCATCCTGACCATCAATTTCATCTTGGGAACCACCTTGAGTTCTCACAGCCATGGATGGGACCTTTGGTGTTGTGGATTGCCAACGTGGCTACGAAACATGTGAAGAGGGGAAAACATGTGACTTTTTCTTGGGGAAGGAGGTAGTGGGATTGGGAAGTGGGAGGAGATTGACAGGAGGAGGAGGGGGAAAGTTTGGCGGGCAAAAGGTTTTTCTGGGTTTTGATGTTTTGTGTTTTCTGTGTTCTGGTTTTGTGATAAGAGGGAAAGGGAAGGGGTCATAGGAAAGGGGGGTTCATGGGGGTTGAAAGGGTTCAATGGGTGAAAAGGTTTGTGTTGTATTATTATGTTTCGGGGAAGGTTTTAATACAGTTTTCTCAAACCCACTCCAAAAATGTGTCTTGGGCTATGAAAATATAGAAATCCACTCCCGGCTTCGTCTGTTTCAGCACTTTTCTAATTTCGGCTCGTTTTTTGCTCGTTTTCAATCCTTTTGTACCTGCAAGACAAAAAACACACTCCGAGGATATTTTGATCATATTTTGATCATATTTGGGTGTTTTTAGTCGTTTTTGTGGTCATAGATGGGTAAAAATGATGAGTGAATAAGCACTCATCAGGCACACACGGGTGAAAACCCATGTTTAGCTACTGTTTTTGGTTACCGAGTCGCTAGCTTGACTCGACCCCGAATTAATTGGTTCATGGGGAAGTAAGTGGAAAAGACAATCTCCATCGGACTTTCATTCAAGATGTTTGGACAAACATTTGAAGCACGTGAAAGTTCCACACCGATGAGATATAGAGAGAACCGGCTCAAAAATGATAAATGAAAATGCCGGGGTCAAAGATAGTGTCTTCATTCCCGAAGGAGAAAAGGGAACGAGAAGTCACACCATATGTGAAGAAAAGAAAGAAAGTCATGATAAAAATCATGACTAACTCCTCATTATCAGAAGGGGAATTCATGATTTTTGGATCATGAATCTCATCAGTGAGGATAGAATCGTCATCATATGATGGAAGAGATAAGTTAGAATACAGAGGTGGGACAAGTGGTGTGCTCTAAGAGCTAGCAATTTCCACCACTTCCGTGATGGTCTCTGTATCGGCCTCAGACATTTCATCGAAAAGAGGATTTACTTTCCCAAAAGTGTAGTCATTATTAAATTCAAAAAGAGGATTTGAGAAAATCCCGGAAGTAACCTCAGAAATGTCAAGAGAATCACAAAAAGGCAAATCACAATCACTATCGGATATATCCTCAGACTCACTTGGGATTGGGACGAAGTTCTCAACATTAGACGATTCCGTTTCCGGTATAGTGCTGAGATGCTTATCCCCCATGGTGAGAGAGTCTTTGGAAGCAATAATAGGTAAGATAGGTGTGATAGCAATAGACTGAGGGAGTTGAGAAATGATATCTTTCAAAAGAATAACACTCTCCTCGTCGTCCTCATAATATTCCCTCATTTGAATAGTATCCTCATCATCATCGTCATCATATCAGATTCTTATATTCATCTGCTGAAGCTTACATACCATTCTTTTCATTTGTAGTTGCTTTCGAATGCGTATTTCTTCAGAACTTTGTGGAAGATTACACTCCTCGTAATCATTGAAATGCTATGAAGGCTCGGAAGTCTGATTACTAGGATTAGCCGTTCGTTCCTCAGCTAGTAACTCTCCAATAGTTTTATCATGAGGATATTGATGAATGAAGGAATACTGTGGGGGTTGGAAATTGTCAAAACCGGGAGAATTGGAATTGTGAAAATTTTGATTCATCGGTTGACATTCAAAAGTCGCATGAGGACCCCCGCAATTCTCACAACAGAGATAATTGGGAAAATAACTTTCACCAAAGTTCTGATTGTAACATGGTTCTGGCTCATAGACAAGCGGGACCCGTGGTGGACAATCAAAACCGTAATGAGAATCATTCCCACAAAACTCGCATGAGTAGGATTCGTATTGGGGCTGTGGAGGTAGGTAGGAAAAATCGGGTGTTTCATTATTTGAAATGGGATCGGGATTACCGACAAACTTGTCTCCGAAACTCACATTGGTACATCGCCGACAATTTCCACCGTTAAATGGACCTCCACACCAGGAACATGTCGAAAACCATGACATAAAGAATTAAACGGATAAGAGGGATAAGAGATGAAGAATTAAACGGTTATAGAGGATAAGGAATGGAGAATTAAACAGATTTGAAGATAAAGGATGGATATTTTTGGATTTTTGAAAAACATGCTATAAAAACAAAGAATGAAAATATTTTTGGTGTTGTTAACACTTCAGGAAAAGTGTTAATGAACTTTTTGGATTTTCTGATAACTTTACAAAAAACTTTTTACAAAAGATGGTATATGTGCAAGAATGGATCTGAAAAAGGTTTAACACACGCTAAAGCCTCCCCAGCAGCGGCGCCAAAATTTGATTGGTGCTAAACCGTCAAGTTTTCTCACACAAGCCGGCCACTTGTGAATGGCCAACCGTAAGAAACTTAAAACAGTTCAAACACAGAATGCAATGAAGATCTGGAGAATATAATGAATTCCCGGGTCGTTAAGTCCCACGGAGACTCAATGGTGTATAAACACTTATTCAGATGATAGAATGATCACTAAGGATAGTGATCAGTAAAGATTTTGATTGGAAATTACACTACTGATTGATTGGAATGTTTTTGGACACAGAATTGGAAACACAACAAACGTAAATACGTACGTTTAAAAACTACGTAAACGTACCAAATTAAAAGTGAGATCTAAGAAATAAAAGACCTAAAAATATGAAAATGACATTTTTGGAATCCTAAAAATAAAAGAAAATTATTAGAAAAAGAAAATTATTTTTACAACTATTTAATTAATTATTATTAATTAAAAACTAATTTAAACTATTTATAAATACTCTAAAATAAAATAAAATATGAAATAAGGCTAGAAAAATAAAATTATGATTGAGAAAAATCTAAAATATTATAAAACTTATTTTAAAATTAAAAATATATTTTTTACACTTTTTATATATTTATTACTAATTTAAAACTATTTAAAACTAATTAAAATGCTACAAAATACTATTTAAACTAAGAAAATTATGGAAAAATATTTTTTTGGCTTTTTATATTTATCTTAACTTAAGAAAAATGAAAACTTATTTTTTTGAAACTTTTCTGAATTAATTGGATTAAAAGCTATTTAAAAAGTGCTAAAAATTGATTTAAATGCAGAAAAATAGCAAACAGGCTTGGAAAAATCTGAAAAATTCAAGAAAAGTCTAAAATAATATTAAGAATATAGGAAAAATATAAAAACAGGGGGCTGTGTGTAGGATTAAGCAACTGCAATGCAAAGTGCTAGAGAATAAGCACTTGAAATAAGCCAATAGCCACAAATAAGCACCAAACTGAAACAGAAGCTATATTATGCTAAAATTACCAAAATGCAACAAGTATCAACTGCTCTTAACCTCTATAGAGCTGATTGAACAGATTTGATTGATTAGAACTCAAGTGCCAAACACAGGTTTAGGGGCCTACTTTTAAGCCAGAGAATAAGCTACTCCATAAGCTGAACCTTAAAAACATAAGTTGGGTCCTACACTAGACCTGGGTACCTACTTATAAACCAAAGATCAGATGCTCACAAGCTCTTATGAGCTTGTGAGGAACTCTGCAAGTTACTGTCAAAGCATAGAAACCAGTGCACAGGGCACTCTCAGAAATTGAGACTAAGTTGACAAGCTAATTTAGAGCTTTTAAAAAATTCACAAAAATGTACAAAATGATATAAAGAAACTAGACCAAGTGAAGTTCTTAAACCCACAATTTCATAGGATTTGGCTCAGAGATGAATCCAAGAAAAATCATCTTAGTTGGGCTCAAAATGACTTTTCAGTCTTTTGACTTTTTAACAGTTTTGAAGATTTTGACTTTAATGAACTTTGCAACTGATTTTAAGGACTGAGATTGATGTAAATTGATGAAATGAAGCTAATGCAAGCTATGCCTAAGATTTCTAAACACAAAACATCCCTTTGAATTTCCAAAATCTCCAACAGTTAAGATTAAGACAGATTAAAGATGAAATTTTGACTTTTGTTAATGCAGGCACAATTAACTGACTCAAATGAGTCAAATAGAGCTACACAAACATAAAACAACAAGATCCTACCACTGAGCAAACCTTTAATACAGATTTGCTGCAATATCCAAACACCACTTAAAACATTGATTTGATCTTAAATCTACACTAACTACTGAACCACCATGTAATATTGATCAAACTGAGTTTACTTGACCTAAAAACAACTAATTAAACAGGTTTAAACTATCTATAACTACAAATACAAGTACAAACACAATCTGCAAAATGAAGTGGAAATGAAAATGAGATATCTACTCACAGGTGTCCAGCTAGTTTGCAGGCTAAAACCAGAACCAACCTACTCTATCCTAAGCTAATCCAACCCATTTCAAGCTCTGCAACAACCTTGTTCCATAACTGAGTCCACATTTAGCATTACAGTTGACTTTCGTTGACCATTTTGGAATTTTGAATTACAAACCATAAGACTTCACCCATTCACTTCATTATCCAAAAACAAGTTTAAACAAACAATTTCAAACACTCTTATCAAACTAAAACTATAACTTGATAAGAAAGGTTTTTGGCGGGAAAGTTATAACAAGTATAAAACTGGAATTTAATTGCTAAAACTGATGAGTTCATACATGAATTACTTGTTTATTACATAAGAACTTGAAACCCAGCTAAAAGATTACATTAAAAATTAAAACGATTAAACATTAAATTAAGAACTTGGTCTAAAAACAGTGACAACCCATTTCTCTGTCTTCTCTCTTCATTTATATGCTTCATTAGGGTTTCTCATCTCAATCCTAGCCATTGATTTGGTGTTGTTGATCTCCACCCTTGATTCCTTAAATTGGCGCCAAAATTGTATATCCAGTTGGGATAGGTTGAGTGCAAAAGGAGGAGGGGCATTAAATGATATTTGGAAGGTTGTTGAGGTGGAGTGATAAGGGGGTGAAAAGGTGAGCTGGGGGGATGGGGGGTGAAGTGTTGCAGAAGGGTTGTTGAAGAAGAAAGAAAAAAATGGCGCGTAGGGTGGTTTTGTTTGACTTATGGATTGACCGGTGTTTTAATATAAAAAGGGGGGGTCAAAAGTGGCAGGGGTCCAAATGGTTGGCAGGGGTCACAGGTTTATGACAAGGTCCAAATGGGTATTAAAGGTTTAAAACACAAGGACCTATTGTGCAATTTCTGAATTTTGAGGGACCAGTTCTGCCAATATCTCAAAGTTGTTCCAAGGGCTGAAAATGACAAGTTTCAATAGTACAAGGACCAAAGCTGACATTTTCAAAATTCCAAGGACTATTTTTGCCAATTTTTAAACTTGAAGGACCAATTTTGTAATTTCTCAAAACTTTTGACATTTTTCACCAAAGGACTAATTTTGACAACTTATGATTTTAAAAGGACCTTTGGTGATTTAACTTTTGAAATTAAGTGCTCAGGGACTATTTCTGACAATTTTTTGAAACTTGGGGGAATGAAACTGCCAATTATGCAAACTTAGCTCATTTTTCATCTGATTTTAAACATTTTGAATCTGAAACGTATAAAATGCAATTTTGGAATATTTTTAGTATTTTGATGCATTTCTGAGCATTTTTAAACGTTTTACAGTTCAGATTTGACCAAAAATGATGAGTATTTACACATTCATCAATGGAAGTCGATGAATACCCTTCTGAGGTTGAATCCATTTATAAGAGGTGATTTAGGTTAGTGAGAGTGACCCAATTGACAACCCAAAACATGTTTCTTTCTTCTTTGAGCATTCCTTGTCTCGAATTTGGTTCATGAGCGCCACATATGTGCTCTAGTGCATAGCTTAGATGAATTTCGAGTGTTGACAAGAGTGTTTTTCCATGTTTGATTGATCAAAGAAGAGAAGATTCTATTTTGGTGAAAGATGGTTTGTGGTTTGCGTTTGCAGAAGAGAGAGAGGAAACAGAAAATGATGGAGTGTTAGGTGTGGGTTCTGTTTTTCAGGAAAGACAAAGAAGCGGTTGGGATTAGATTTTAGGGTAGGATTATTATTATTATTAAATGTATACAGTGTACCTTTTACTGTATAATTTGTTCCGTAAGAAATAACGTTTACTTATGTAAAATACTTTCCGGGAGCCCGTAATTTAAAACTTTTATACTTCCGGAGACGTTTTGACGAGCGATTTATTATGGTATTATTATTATCTTGAAATTAGAAACTAGATTTTGTGCCAATACTATTATGGTGTCAGTACGCGTGTGGTGCCGGGACATTTGAAAACACGAGATGACTTCTCGTTTTGAGTTATAATAATCAGAAAATAAACGACTTAAAATAATAGCCGGGAAATTTACGGATTGTCACATATTCACTCTTAATGGGGGGAGTTACAAAAAATGTTCTCTCTATAATAAGTGGCTCATATGGAAATAGCCCACACCACTTATTTTAGTAAACAAGGCCTTACTTAAACACTCATCCAGTTGAATATTTTTCTTCTTTGTACATCTTTACTACCTTATAATGCATTTAGGACATTCCCTAAATAGCAAGGCTTAAATTCAGACACTTTTACTTACTTATTATAGAAAAAATTGGCTTAAAAATTCAGCTATTACTTTTGCATACGTTCCTGGAAATTAAATACAATGCAGGTATTTGTAACTCTCACATTTACTCTCATTCTGAAACAGCCCATTTATATAGATACACATAAAATAGAGGTTACACTCTCGAAATTAAATATCTTACAATAACCCACCTACTTGTGACAGCCCATTAACACCATTATGACCATCCCATCATTCCCTCCACACCTCCATTAAAAACACTAAAAACACACAAGAACACTATAATATCTTTCTTTGTTTATTCTCTCCATAAAACAAAACCACTCCTTTCCATCTCTTATCAGCTACACACACATAACCTCCATTACCAGTTGAACCGCCACCACCACCATCATCATCAGAATCCGCCGCCACCACCATCATCATCAAAATCCGCCACCAACACCGCCGGATATTTCGATAATCGGTGGTGTTTGAGTGGTTTCATTGGTGTTTTGGTGGTTTCAGTGGCGTTTTTGTGCTTTTGGGGTTTTTTTAGTTTGTTTTATGTGACACTTCAACCGAATCTGGATGGATCTTTCCAGATCTATTAAGACATGAGATAAAGTTTTGGTGGTTTAAGACCACGACCGTCGTGCGTTTTGGTATCTTTGTTGGTTATTCATGTTGCTTCGGTTGTCCATCGCAACCATCACCACCATATCTCGGTGGTTGTGGTGGATTTGGGTTATCTCAGATGGGTTGTTTGTGTGATATTTCAAGGCACCACCATGTAGGTGTAAGATCTAAACATATTTCCGTCGCCGCCTAGTCACCATTGAGACTGTTAGGTGTGACTGAGATTGTTTGGTGTTGATGAGATCATTCGGCGGTGATTCCGGGTATGTTTCAATCCGTTGGTGGTGCTTTTTGTATCCAACACGAACGCCTGAAAGTTGGAATACCCTTACAAACCTTAGATATAACAGGTTTTCGCCTTTCCTTTTATTAGGTCTGGCGAGATTTGGTCCCGTTTATTAGATGAGGCTGTTTAGTCGTTGTGAGTTGTCAACCGATGTCGATATTTGCTCTTTGATGTCGAGGTCTGATGGTCTAAATTCATTGATGGAACTTGAAACATTTTGTTATGTGTTGGTTTTGTGTGTGTTGGTTCAAGATCTTTTAATGATACCCGAAGATGTAAGCTAACTTATGAGTCTTTGATTGCTAGAGTGAAAAACTAAAAAAGGAAGTTGAGTTTCAATGTTTTAAAGCTAAAAATGCTAGGTCTTTTGTTCATGAGTATATTGTTTTTACTGCTTTGTTCGAAAGTCTTGATCACAATAGAGGTAGGATTGACTAGCCTAGAAAATGATATACAGCAAAGACAAGCATATAGCTTTAAACCCGGAAGTCTTCAACATAAGTTGATTCTTAACCGCAAACTAGCTTCTCCTAAAGTACATGATAGATTAGCAACTAAATTACACTTTAGATACTACTGAATAAAAGACGTAGCAAATGGTTTGTTAAGTCGAACACTAAAATACAACTACATGTTAAGCTAATTATGAGGTCCATAACCTCTTATTGCGATTCGGAAAAAAAATCTTTAGTTAATAAATCCGTAAGTCAATAAAATCAATAGAGTATATATATAAGCTTTTCAAAACATTACTAAATGTATAAGCTAGAAAAAAAGTGAGTTTTAAAAAAATAAGCTTACACACTTAGTATAAAAATGAATGATTAAAATTTAATACATCTCATTATTAAAATTCAAATGTAGACGTTTCCATTAAAACAAAGTTTTCATATCATTTACAGCCCATTATTGAAATCGTGTAACCGATAAAAATTATTTGTTTTCGTGTTATATAATATTTGATACAAAATATATAAATTAATTTTTGTTTTAAATGTATTTTCATTGGTATACTTATATAACATGAAAATAAATAATTAAGGTCAAAGTCAGAAGAAAAAGACTTTGAAAAGTCAAACATGGACTTATATTTTGAGACGGAGGGAGTATTATCAATAATGATTATTAAAAACATATAACCGCATCCACTATATAAAATACGTAATTCATCGGAAATTAAAATACATAAAGTTATTGTTTGAAAACACATATAAATGAAAAACATTTGTTCATCATAAAATTTAGTCACAGGGTACCCGCCGCCGCATTGGGCGGGTACCATGTGTGTCTATAATATAAGTTTGAAGGTCCATAATGTCAACTAAACATTACAATGAGGGCCATGTCCAACATTTCTAAAAAATACCCGGTAAATCAGTAAACCCTCACAAATCTGTTCAACCAAAACAGAAAAAAGAAAAAAAAGGAAGAAACAAAGAGAGATCTCATAAAATTCCCAACAAGAATTAAGGTTTCAATTTCGTCAATCAAATCAATAATTCTATAAAGGTTTAGTTTCAATTTCATCTTTAATCTCTCTTAATTATCAATTGTTTTATCTTTTTGTAGCTTTGTCTAACCCTAATCTGTAATCTTGAGTTTATGGCTGATTTCTTTTTTTCCAATTAACAAAATGCGTTTTTTTAATTGTGGGCTATGGTTTATCTCGATTATTATTTCTTGTTTGAATTTATCAATTTGACAATTTTGAAAGTCTTAGTATCATTTGTATGCACATTTAAAAGCTACTTTTCAGTTTTGATTTTTGATGTTTTTCTTCTTTAGTAGGTTATGTACTTATCTGTTAATTTGAGTTTTTGTTTCGAATTAGTGTTCGGGATAGGCATCTTGAGATCAATTAGCGAAACTTTCTCGTGAATTGTGTCTTGAAATAATATAAAGAATTGATGTAAGGAATGTACATTTCCTAAAATAATTGCGTTAATGCACAACAAACACCAATTCACTGCTTTTATCATAGTTTTTTCATAGTTTTTAAATAGATTCAGCTCTAATGTAACTGATTCTGACATGTCTATGTAAATTGTATCAGGCTTAAGGTCTATTTGGTAAAACGGTTAGATTTAGGTCTGACTTGGTTCTACTCCTAATGTATGTGTGTGTGTCTGCTTGCAGTTTCTATAATGTGTAGATTGGTTGCTACTGAGGACGACTCAACTAGTGAGCTAGAGCACCTCCAAAGCACTGTAAATGAACTTGATCACATGGATCCTGAAATCCGTGCCCAAATTGCACGTTTGGAAGCAAGGATAAGTAGGGTTGAAGCTCGGATGGAAAAGATCGAGGTTAGCGTTTTATATCTGCAAAGGCGAATGTATGTCTATGGCTTTGTCTGTCTCATGTCTGTTTTGTATGCCATATTCAAATGAATTTTAGTATGATTAGTTGATTTGCTCATCTCGTGTTTGTAGTGTATTGTACAAATGTAGTGATGATACTATCTATTTATGTTAGACGAACAAAATTGATCAAGATCGATAAATGATCAGTTTTGATTAGTTTAATGTCTGACAACTCATGACTCTTGTTTTTCATGTATTCTATTCTTGTTTTCTTTTGTAATGAGAAATAACTACTAGTTAACATTTAAGCATTGTTTAGACTTTACACGAAAGAAGTGTGCATGATCATGATCTTATGACGCAGAGAATCACATCTGTCCTACCAGACGATACCCAAACTCCCAAAGTGTATACAGGTAGTAGGGCCAAGACTAAAAGTGGTCAGTGACTCAAACTCGTCACTACCCCATCCAGACCGCATCTATATATGATTGAAAGAGTTTAAGTTGATGTTCTCCCTCCAACATTTTGATTGAGTTATATGACGCCTTATGTTCACCAGGCTGCTATTTTGCTTGTTTCAATCAGTTACTGAATTTATTTGCTTCGCCAAAACTCCTCACTACTCACTTTTGGATTTTTAAAAGTTAATTCGAAAAATGTATGTTGCCCCTCCATATAAAGGGTTTAGGTTGATGTTCTCTCTTTCATTTAAAGAAATGTCAGAATATTATACTTTTTACTTGAAATTGATTTTTTTTTTTTTTTTTTTTTTTTGTGTAATTTGATGGCAAATTTTAGATGTTGCTCAAGTACAATTATGACCTATGTGGCCTTTCATAGAGTCTTTGTGTGTTCTTAAAACTGTGGATAGTTCTTCTCTGCGATATGGAGATATAACGTGTATATCTTGCTGTTTTCTTTCTGTTCTGGTTCATTCCTGTTCTACCTTCCCGCCAACTATTAAGTGAGGTTCCCGTGACCAATTCATGTGCAAAAACACCCACCGGAACACATACATCTTTTCTTTTCCTTTTTTTTTTTTTTTTTTTTTTTTTTTCGGGTTGTATTCCCACTCCATAATGCCTTGTGGCTTGCAGCAACAGCTAGCTGTTTCCAGTTTCACTGGTCCTTCAACACCGTTATTGGGATTAAAACATAGCGAATAAATGTTATTGTGCTAAATACTGCTCTAGACGTTGTATAAATGTTATTGTGCTATATACTGTCTAGACGTCGAGCAAGATTCTTATTAGTATTCTGTTGAGGTGGAAAAATGAGGGTGTGAATCGGGCTGGGTAAAAATGGGTTGGTCAGCGTAGGACCTTTTTTACTTGGTCCGGGTCAGACCAAGTTGACCCACAGACTTTTCAGTTCATTTTGAGTTCACAGAATGCAATTTTAAATGATAGAAGAATTTAGTTTAGGCTTTTAATGATTAATCATCAAGATTGGCTCAAAAGAACCTGTTTTGTTCTCACTGTTTAAGACTGTCAGGTCATAGTATTCTGCATCAACCAGAAACAATTTCAAATGAAAGCAAAGCCTTCAATTAAATTGATGTGGTCGTTGAATCAGTTGGCTTAATTTAAGCAGTTGACAAAATAGAAGAACAAAGGACAGCCACCATAGGTTATGTGTTTATTTTGAATCTTTATAATATTTTATTCATAATCCGGGCCCGTTTGGTTTGCATTAATGGGAATGAGACTATGACTTTCAAAGTCATAGTCGGTGTTTGTTTTGTTTTGTTTTGTGGGCCCGGTAATGAAATGAGTATATCATAGTTATAGATTCATTACACACCAATTTGGTGTCTATGAAATCCATTCCAGTGGACCCTTCTTTTTTCCACTACAAAATAAAATATCTATACACTTTTTCATACCATATTTTATCAACCAAACATAAACAATCGTAATGATACACTTTTTCATACCCATTATCATTCCACCTCATTCCAAATCCGATACCCATTGTCATTCCTGGCAACAAACCAAACGAGCCCTGAGTGTTGACACTTCACTTTCGCATAAAATGGAAAGGGGCTTTTAGAAAAGGTAAAGTGACACAAGTAAGATACTTTTTTATGCAAATATGATACTTAGGCTGAACACAATGGGAGGTCAACCGATTGGGTTGAGTGTTCGGTTGAGCTAGGTTGCCCCATTGTAGAGTGATCGGTTATCCAAGGTTGAGAGGAAGGTTGGCATGAACTAGGTTGCCCATTCAACCGAGTATCAAAGCAAGAAAAATCCAAAAAATGTACCGTTTGTAAAAAAAAAAAAAAAAAAAAAAAAAAAAAAAAAAAAAAAAAAAAAAAAAACTATACCACTTTTACAAAATTATAAATACCAACCTCAAACACATTTTTAAACACACACTTTCAAACACAATTCAAACAACTTCTCATCAATATTCACCATGTCACAAAGAAAAATTCCCATATCAAAAAACCGACGATCTTGACTTCCCCAAAATTCCGCGAACTTGAATTTCTCACCGGATCCACCGTTTGAATTAACCGGTGTAACACCACCACAAAATCGGGGTATTCGTTTTCGAGCACCCGGTTTTGAATATGAAACACGACAAGCACAACCCAACCAAAATCAAAACCCATTTTACGTCAATCGTCCATATTTCCCACCGGGTCGTCCTGGTATCAATCAAAACCAATCACCAAGCGGGTCGTCATATCATCCTAACATGGATTTCTTCCAATCTTCCCAACCTAATCAATAGTTTTCACCGCTTCATGGTGTTAATCTTGATATGGATTTTGATCATTTTATGGAATTCTTTCCTCAAAACTACACGTCTCAACAATACCCGAATCAAGATGCTTCGATGGGCCAAGGTTCGGGGCACGGTTCATACCACGGTTCTATTCGTATTGAAGACGATGTCGAAGAGACGTCACCCGTCAAATCAAAGAAGGGTTCGAAACGGGCTACAAAGGAGAAGGGCAAGAATGTTGCAACCAAAAAGGTCGAAGCATGGACAAAAGAGGAAGAGGTCGCGCTTTGTAAAGCTTGGATACATGTGTCGGAAAATTCGGCTAGAGGGAATGCTATCAACCGGAGTGGGTTTTGCGATGAGGTGATAGCGTACTTTGAAAATGAAACTGGTTCAACAAGAACCTACGACTCCATAACGACCAAATGGAAGGGTAGGATTCGTTCTAGGGTTGGTTTCTTTTGTGCAATTATGGATAATATCAAGAAGAATCACGGAAGCGCTGAGAATGACGAAGACGACTATGAAAAGGCTTGTAACGAATACAGTGTGATTCACAAGCATGAGTTTACGTTGAAGGAGTGTTGGAAAGTTTTGAGGAAGCATTCTGCTTGGAAAACTGTTGAGATGCCTGCTTTCACCCCGAATAGTCGGAAGAAATCCAAGACTTCGGAAACCACCTCGGGGTCAACAAAAGGTCCTTTTAATCCCCAAGATGTGGATGATTCTGAAGAAGAAGAGACTCGAGAATCACGACCAAAAGGTCGTGACGCAGCCAAGAAGAAAGCACCCGAGCCACCAACATCATTTGTTACTAATATGGCCAAGAACTTTTTCAAGTTCAAAAGTTCAAGTAAGGAAAAAAACAAGAATATGGAAGAGGAATACATAAAGTTGAAGTAAAAAGAGTTGGAGCTTGCAGAGGCAAGGCGAGCCGAGGAGTTCAAAAGGGAGAAACTTGGGCTCCAACGTCAGTAGCTTGCATTGACAGCACAATCAAACCGGACGCAAGATTTAATTTTCTACAACACACCCCTCGACCCAACTATGCCCGCACGACAACTACAAGAACTTCAACAACTTAAGGCAGCAATCAAAGAACGTTACAACTTAGATTATTAAGTTTTAGTTTTTAATAAGTATTGTAACGTTTACGTTTTATTAGTTTAAGTTTTTAATTATTGTTGTAATGTTAAGTATTTTTATTAATGAAGTTTAATTTTGTTTTTAAAAATATTTGAATTAATTATTAAAAAAAAATCAGGTTACAACTGTGGCAACTAGGTCGTCGTCAGGTCGTCGGAGAGAGAAAGCTGATGTGACATGGGGACCTAGGTTACCATTGTGTTTAGCCTTAGCGAACGGATGAACCTGTACGAATCGAAAGCAAACGTTGTCACCACGGATGAACCGGTACATCAAATCATTATATAAGATACATAATTGGCCAAATACTAATAATACTAATAGACTAACACAAACTATATGGCGTTGACTACACAGTCAATACCCCAAATGGTTAATCGTATGACTTTATTGCAATACGAAATGCTATTCAGAAATTGCATTATACAAGAAGATTGTCAGGCCAACTACCACATCACTTTATGTGGGGAAAAAAACTTAAGGGTGTGTTTGATAGAGAGAGTTGGGGGAAGAGAAATGGAAATTTCTCAATCTCTATTGTTTCGTAACCAAAAGTAAAGAACAGGCGGAGATATTGGGGTGGCGTTTAGTTGGAAAATATTTTCTTTCATTTCCTTTTTTTGTTTTGTAGGAAAAGGGAGGGGAGTTTTATTTCCACAAAACAATGAAAAATTTAGAAAACGCGTTTAGTTTGAGAAACATGTGTTTGTGTTTTCCATTTTGCAAAACTAGAAAACATGTTTAAGTGTTGTTGTTTTCTATCTCAATTCTCTATTCATCTTTGTAATATTATAAAAACATCTTCAAAACACAAAAACAAATATTATAAACTAACAAACTAAATTATAAAATAACTTAAAAAATCTAATACAAAAAAATAAAGAATTAAAAAAGTAAAATATAAAATCAAATAACATGAAAAAATATTCAAGCGACTACAATTCGACATAAAAACATTAAATTCGACATAAAGTAAAATTACCTATTTCATCCGTTTTATACGTTTTTATCCGTTTTTATATGTTTTTGAACATTTTTATACGTTTTATTAGAGGTGGAAAACGGGTTGGGTCGGTTTGGGTCATGGGTCAAATAGGTCATGGGTCATACATGTCCTGTTTTAAAAATACGTCTAACGGGTCATGGGTCAGATGGTTTGGGTCGGGTCGACCCACTAAATTCTAGTGTTTTCATCGGAGGGTACGTCATCACTCATCATATACAACTAAGTAACTAAGCAAATAAAATCTACTTTACTATCGGCCAAGCCTCTTATCTGCTATCTGTATTCTTATCTGCGTACGTGTGTGTCTATCGCCTTATTTATAGTTTTACTTAATCTAAAAATCGTGCCAGTCTCTCAGGCTGAAAACCCCCTTGCATTAGATTAGGTTTAATTAGACTAACTTTAGGATTAAAATATTGATAGATATCTAAGTGTTAACATTTCACTCTTAGTGATCGACACTCTACTTACCAACTAGGCTACAATGATCGGGTATACTGCTCGTTAGTGTTTGTTATAGGTTAAGTCGGCTAAATATAAATTTAAAACTTGAATTCACAAAAAGACCTATACGCAACGGAACACATCCATAAGCCTGAATCTTCAGGAAGTCTTTACTCTTGATGGGTTGTTCAGCTTCTTGAATTTCTTCCTTAGAGACTTCAAAGATTACAGGCCTACTGAGGAGTTCTTGCTTAATCTTATCCTCCTTCTCCAACATTTCAGTTACCTGAGCATGTGTCCCTCTGAATAGTTTACCATTTTAAAGCTCAACTTTAATGAGAGCCTCTGCATCAGGGTCTGGTCTAACTTTTCTTGATGTCGTAACGAGTTTGGGAGGTGAGTCTTCAGTGGCCACCTTTTTGCCTTTTTCAACTAGTTCAGGAGTGGTGAAAGATGATTTAGGATGTATTGTTTTTGTTGTTGCTTCAGTGATAAGGGGAATGATGATTGTTAATTGTGTTGTTGGTGTTGATGTTGTTGTTGTTATTGTTGTTGTTTGTTCAAGGATGATGGTTTGAAGTGGAACAGCTTGAGTGATTTGAGGAGGTGCTCAGACTGAGTCTAAAAAGAAAGACTCATCATTTAGCGAGGCGGTTCTAACTGAATGATCCCTGAGCCAAATAAGAAGATGATGGGTTCAGTGAGTGATGACAACAACTCAATTCATCACTCACTGAACCCCTCAGTCTCCTCAACATTAGAAGAACTGAAGACTTAGATGATGATCTAAGTGACTGAAGAAAAAACGGGACAAAGCGGGATAAGTTTGAAATGTATAAGGCAAAGTCCTTATCATGCAACGGTCAAACTTACCCTGAATAGTTAAGGATCAGAATAGGGTCATCACTGTTCCTCATAAAGCATGTTTGTCTTTTGTTGGAATTAAAGCATATTAACACTTAATAGTTAATCAAGTAATCCCAAGTAAACGTGTAACACCCCCAAAATGGCTCAGCGGAAGCACACAACCCTTGGGGTGCTACTAAATTGATATCACAACACAAGTATAGAACAACTGATTTTCATTAAGAAATTTCATTCATTTAAGTCAAACAAGTTTACAAGATTTGTTTCGTGAGAAAATACAGGCCCATAATAAAGTGGTCCCCATTTAAGTTTATTAGGGGAATCTATGACCATGTCATGCCTTTGCCATGCGCCACTAAAGTTAAGATATCGCCTTATAACCTGAAAATACATGCTAAAAAGTGTCAACACGAGGTTGCTGAGTTCATAGGTGTGTGATACGCTTACGCAGCGCGTTCGGGGTCAAAGGAACTTCCTTTTCGTCGAGCAAGTTTTTCAACACCCTAGGCAGTGAACCTAATCGTTGTAGTGTAGTATTAGGGTAAGCCACGGGTATTGATATCGTTCTCTAGGGGAATAGGAATGCTAGTGAGAAGTTACTACGCTAAGGTTAAGGTTGAGGAAGATTATTTTTTATGTTTTTTAGGAAATTGAAAGGTACGAATCTCGGGTATTGGATTGGGGGGGGGTTGGTATTTCTACCGATTACTCTACTATTATCTAATTATCTAAACTAAGGTGGTGGTGGTCTATGTCTAATTAATGTGTGCTCGTATGATAGTTTAAAGATGTGTTTACTTAGGTTTTACTACTCCTTAATTATCTCCTATTGATGGTTGAGTTGTCACGTCCTTATTCTTAGTTGCGTTGTGTGTCTAAAGTTGTAGGGTATGCGTTTCTCGCTAACTCTTTGAACTTACCAAAGGGTCTCGTCTACAAAACCCACTAGGGATAATACACTCTTACTCTAAGGCACTCTTTGGATGGTTTAGCTTACAACTACTCAGGTAATTATATTCTAAGGTTCACAAAGATGAATCAAGCATGAAGTACACAACGAATGACCTATCGCATTACTAGATCATTAATCAACTAAGATAAGAAACAACCAATCAATATTCAATAATTAAGTTTCATACTCCCTAAGCAAACACACAAATAAATTAGCCGGACATGGAGAACATGCAAGCATACACACAAATAATCAAAGACATAATTAAATTGATGAAGTAAATACTTATCTTGATGTAAGATAGGGTTTGGAACCCTAAAATACTGTACAAGACACCCTTGGTTCGGTTTTAGGTTTTCACTCCAAAAAAGACTCTCCTAAAACTGAAAAATTCGGATTCTATATATAATATTACAGATGCGACGGCGTCACCTTATGTTTTGTGACGCCGTCGTGTCGCCGTCATTAGGGTTTCGTCTTGGCCACGTTAACCTTGCGACGGCGTCACCTTATGTCTGTGACGCCGTCCTCTTCAGCTTCTGACGTCGTCTGGGTCGCATCTAGGCCGTCTGAGTTGCGACGGTCTACTCCTTTAAAGCCCGACGCCGTCCTTCAGAACTAGCATTTTCTCTTCTGAGTCGTCACAAATTCCTCCGACGGCGTCGCAGTTAAGCAGTGACACCGTCGCCTTCTGTTTTCAGCAGCTTTGAGTGTCTCGATTCTGACTTTGGCCATTTTCTTTGTATATTCGCGCATTTTCGTCCAAATAAGTGCCATTCCAGCATTTTGCCTTCAAGAGACCTAAAAAGTGAAAAGGAACGATATTAAGCAATAACGGATACAAAAGTGATCAAATAAGGGCTTAAACGACCCCTCAAAATGCAAATTGTCATAAAAGTTGTGTTTACCTTAAATAAAAAAATTATTAGTGGATCGTAGGTAGGATTTATGTACATTACAACGAATATAATGCCATATATAAATATCTATTACGCTAGCACTAAGTTCATGCAACCGAAGCTACGACAGTTTCCTGTATGCAAAATGAAGTAATAATAATAAGGGGCCCAAAGCGAGTGTTAATCACAATACACTCGATTCTTACATGCTATACGTTTCGCCTTGACCCATGTATGGCCAACCGAACGGGGGAGTCACCCCCAATAGATCTATTTATAACATTCGCGCTTCCCATCAGGAATTGACGGTTCATGAAAAGGGCATTTTGAGATCTAAAGACTTAGGCTAAGCTGCGTAATATTCTAAGTAAAGCATTTTGGTATGGTCCAGAAAACATCTTTGTGTGATGTAACTTTAAATAGTTAAGTTTGCAAGAAAACATTCAATATTATAGTAGGTAAACACATCATATCAATCATAAAGCATAGTTTGCATGAAAATGCACAATTTTAGTAAAGCAATTCATTTAAGTAAAACGAGCATGTATCTTCCCCCAAAACAAATATAAAACAGTTTAAAACGTGGGGCTATGAAACTCACCTCAACAATTAGCAGTCCGAAAGGAAATAAACTCAATTAGTGGTAGTGTATGGCTCCGACACGCAACCTAATTTAGTACGGCAAGTTTAGTCTTTATTCGTGTTTAAGACTCGAGAAAGTTTAACGTAACTTTATAAATTTTCAATATTTGTGTTGTTGTTGTTGCTTGTGTTGCATCACTTAAGTTTGAAAATATTTTTTCAAGAGTTTGCGTGTATTTCGGCTTATGAAATCATGATTTGAAAGGAAATATCGAAAATGTATGTGACTCGGCCAAAAGATAGTGTACAGAAGATAGAACGTGAAATGAGACGTCGTCAATGGAGAAAGGATATATATATATATATATATATATATATATATATATATATATATATATATATATATATATATCTTTACTTATATATGAGGCTAAGTACGAGTTGTACTTGATGCTTTGAAGCATGTACACTGACATAGAAATGCTTACATGGCACTTGAAATGCCACCTCAATGGTGACATGGCATGATAAATGCCACCTCAATGATGAGTTGGCATTCACACTTCATGAAATATCCGGATTTTTAATGTAAAAAAGAATGTCAGTGGCAAGGTTCGAACTCATGACCCTAAGCACACGATGCATTCATTCTACCAGTGGAGCAATCATGTTTTTGTGTTTGACAATGTAAAACGTCATTGATATCCCCTTATTGAGTTGATATATTTACACAGAATCATCATTAAGCCATAACGCATGCAATTATACACACACACATTATAATCACTCCTTCCATAGTTCTCTCATTAATTTTGAATTCAGTCAACCATTCCTATCTCAATCAATATGATCCAAATTCAATTTGTTTTCCATATCACAAAAATCACGGATGAAATTGATTTTGAAAATATTTTTTACGTATTTCTCAATGCCACATTCAAAACCCTAATTTGTATATATAAATATTCAATGAATCATGTAACACCACATCACTCAATCCGTATATATTTTACATATCAAAAAGCCAGTTATGAATAAGTTTCCAGGGAAAAAAATTGGTAACATGGGATACCAAAAATCACCAACTTTACCAAGTATTAGCTTTAGAAAGAGTGGAGGTTTTGGAGGCTCTAAGAGTTTTGGTGGTTCTGGCGGTTCTGGAGGATCAAGAGGTTATACATTTCTTTGTTCCATTGTTTATAATTTGTTACTAATCATATTTTGTATTTACATGCAACATACATTAAATCTTCATTTTAATTTCTTTGTATTCTGTTTAATACCTCTTTTGCGTGTATGATGTTTATTGGCATGATGTTGTTAGTTATGATGTTTTTGTTGTAAATCCTTATTTAAATCTGTGTTTCTCCTGTTTATTATGTATTCTATTTATTTGAATGTATGTGCATTATGTTTATTTTTCCTTTAGATGTTTGACTGAATTGATGTTTTGTTATGATGTTTATTGGTTTGATATTCTTACTTATGATGTTTTGGTTGTAAATCCTTATTTGAATTGTGTTTTTCTTGTTTATTATGTATTCTGTTTATTTGAATGTATGTGCATTATGTTTATTTTTGTATGATGTTTTTAGGTATGATGTTTTGTTACGATGTTTATTGGTATGATATTGTTCCTTATGATATTTTGGTTGTAAATCCTTATTTGCATTTGTGTTTTTCCTGTTTATTATGTATTCATTTTATTTGAATGTCTGTGCATTCTGTTTATTGTTGTATGAAGTTTTTAGGAGGGTAAATGTTACATTATTTTGAATTTTGGGGTTGCTGAAAATGGTGGGAAACTTCCTTTGTTACCGCATCGTTTCAAAATAAGTTTCTACTGGACAACCATTGTCACCCGTACCGAACCTTTTGACAACAACACGTATGGTTTTATTCTTGAACCATATAGTCATTTACTGGATCCTGAACATCACCAATACTATGATAATGATGTTGTTGGTACGTACTTGATCCATTATGAATTATATCAATTTTATTTTCCCTGATTAAAAATGATACTATTATTGTTTGTTACATTTATTCATGAATTTTTTTAAAAATAGATATCATTGGTTCCGTAATTGGTATCGAGGAAAGCGTCCATGTTATGTCTGCTGGTGGTAAAAGTTTCGTAGGACAGTTGTCGTTGAGGATGCTGAGTAAGTATACATTTAGCAATGATATTTCATTTTTGTAACAATTTGATGTTAATGATTTCTTTTTGTATTTATTTAAGTAACCTATATTTTACATAAATTACAGGGCCAATCGTTTGAACTTAACTTTCTGGGACCAATAGGCGAGCATGTGGGATCCGTATGCAAGTAAGCATGAGGCAATTGATCATTTGGTAGTTATACTATAGCTTGGGAAAGTGAAGTATTGGGAAGGTAAGTGCATTGTTCTTCATTTCAAATATTGAATATAGTAACTTAATTATTTCATTTTTAACTATATGTCTTCAATTTCCACATAGCAGGCACATCCGCTATTCACAATGCTCTATTTGGTTCGAAGATATATATCAATCGTGATATACCAGAGATCGTTTCATTCAAAACAAGGTTATTATCTGTTTGTTAACTCCTTTACTTCAACGATCGAATATTTTATTGTTAGTAATACAATTAATATTTTCGCGTTTAGTATCTTCATAAGGTACACAGAAAGTTACATTCTTTTCACCAAAGTGGTCCCTGTGTCGTTCTCAAAAGCATTTGTGCTTCATTCTTTCATCAGCTGCAATCACGTAGCACATAAATATATTTAAAACATATTTGAAGTATCATTACACTTACTCTTTAAAATATTAAAAATTTAAACATTTGATACCATGTTCCCAAAAGTCGAGCTCTGGTTGGTTTTTTTCAGCTTTGTTGCTCCAAGAAAGTAAACATCAGTTATTGGACTCCCATGCATGTTAAAAGCCTGTAAATGCAAATAATTGTTCCTCTCCCTCATGAACACCACATACTGTCCTACTCCAAGTTGGAATCTTTCAACAATTTTTTGCCAACCCTCACCAGACACAACATACTCATATCGACCTTTTTTCTCAGCAACTTTAACACATCTAACAGCAACAGTGAACCTACGTTTGTTAGCACTGATCTTGATGTTGTCCTTCCTCTTTAAACCAGGTATGAAATCGCTTGAAATTCTCTGAAATATAGTATAATTTTAATACAAAACTTTAATTATACACAATTTAATATTATACCATCAAAGAAGGTTAAATACCTGAAGCATGTTCTCGTGAGGGAAAATCCTACTCAAATACCTACTCGGACGTCCTACGATTGCCTCATATCCTGATGCATCATAGTTGGTAACACAATATGAATCGTCCCCTTCCTGGACGAAGTGAAATGTCTCGGCATCCATTGGAATGAATGCCAAACAGAACTGTCTCCATCTATAACCCCTTAATTCGGAATTTACACCAGGTGGTTTCACTATGTCAACCTTACACCTAATCCTCTCTCGACTTGTCAAGTACACGTGGTTGTTACCACTGTAACAGTTTTGATCAAACACATTTGGAAGATACTGCGTAAAATCCGAAAAGATCTATTTAAAGACTTGATAAGTAAAATTAAAATTTAGTTATATCCTAAAGTGATTTAGATAAGAACCTGTTTTTTCCCGATATGTTTCCCGTTGAATGCGAACAACAAATTCAGTAGGCATTATCCTACATATAATTAGACGTATATAAGAATTATAAAACTACTCATATTATGTATCATACAAACAACGCTAATTGTGTATCAACTTGCAAGTAACATATCTATTCAGCGAACTATGATAACATTACAACGTAACTATAAACTAATAAGAAATTTCAATTTTTATAACCATAACTAAGATGGTAAGATAATAAAAACAAATTTATGCTTTTTACTAATCTTATATACTTTGACTATCGCAATCCAAAAAGTTGCACTTCACTATAATTTTGATAACCAAAAACATTTTATAGATCCAGGTATTAAAACTAATGTTTTCAATAAATATTTTGTATGACTAATCTAAATTATCTAATCTGTAACACCCCTAAAATATGGTCCAGCGGAAGCATACGAACCTTTGGGTGCTACTATCTTGGTATCACAACTTAAGGTACAAAGAATAGTTTTTATCCCATTAATTTAGAATATAATTCATTAACAAAAACATTAAGTTTTCATTATATGAAAATAGAGCGGAAATAGGCCCAATAAGAGGTTTAAAGCTGTCCCAATTACTCATCATAGTCGCCTATGACCATGCCCCTTGCCAAGCGTCTTCCAATAGTGAGTTATCTCCTTAAACCTGAGAACACATGCTAAAATGGTCAGCTTACGCTGGTGAGTTCATAGAGTTTAGTTACAAAAGTAATAGTGGACCTGATAGAGTTTAATTGCTATGTGCGACTAAGGAAGTTATAATACACATTCCAATCAACAATCAATCCAATCCATAATCAATCCAATCAATAATTAATCTAATCAATAATCAATCCAATCAATAATCCACAATATGTTTGAGATCTCAATGCTGGGCCCCGAGCGACTCTAGCCAACACAGTCGTAACAAGGCCTAGAACACAAGCTACCCTGGTCTAGGTTGGTCTATTCTTAGCTAGACATCGCATTGTAGCATAGAAATGCTACCCTAGTCTAAGTCGACATCTGTCACATGTTTAGCATTTCCTAGTAATCACATTAGCAATTCAAAAGAGTAGTGTCAGGTCCAAGAAATGGTTTGTATTCACATAACACGTAAAACATCAAAACACCAAATCAAATATACCAAACAACAGTCATTCACAAATAATGTTCACATAACCAATTATGGTTGGTTAAAAGCAGCATGTATTCTCCCCTAAAATAGTTATGAAAACCTTTGAAAAGAGGGGCTATGAAACTCACCTTAGCCACTGCAATGCACTATTCACTATTGACACGACTGTCATCTAAAGCTAATCTCCATGGCATTCAGATGAATGTACGACGAGTACGATAGAATAGAAACGACAAAACCTAATGCGTATACGATTATCTCAAAATACGGCTCATACGATAAAGAAATCGATAGAAAGTAATGTGTCGTAGTTTTCATGGATTATTCGTGTTATTAATTTCAAAAGTCCATTATCAATGTCTCAAAAGTTTAGTTTTAACGTTTCGTGTGGTGGTAAGAACATGGACGCGACGCACAACTCACGCGAAAGAGGAGAAGACGTCGACATGGTCGAAACATACTAACTCGAACGCACGCCAAAAGGAAAAGTCAGTGACTAAGTCAAGAAATACTGACAATACTCAAACTAGTCAAAGACTAGGAAATGACGACAACTATTTGTGTAATATAAATAGGTTAATTGATAAGTTTCAGCAATTTACCCAATAATCTCCAAACGTACATGTTTATAATAAAAGATAAGTTTCTACTTATCGTTTGATTATCAAAGGTTTCACGATCATTACTCGTAATTATACAAGTTTATAATAGAGTATGTCATAAAGTATATTATTGTAGTATATTATAAACTACACGTTTGTTTGTTCAACGTTTCCAAAACATTATGACTTTATTATATCGCTTTCTTCAAAACAATCTCTTCCGACGAGTATTTAAGAGTTAACTTGTATTTAATAAACATGAGTTACTATCGTAGTTTATGAGGATTTAAAACTAAATAAATCATATCCATCGATAGTATATATAGTCATATATTTCATTATTAGTTAAATTGTGATAATAGAATATTTAGGCTTATCGCGAAACAAACATATTAAACTCATTTCCGAGTCTAATATATTATACTCGTTTGAGCCAAAACGTTTAATAAAGTCCCACTTATTAGTCAATATAACTTGTTATCAATTGCTATTCTAATTTATAAAACGTAGTTGATTCTTATAACGTATACGTAATATATGATATTAATTATTAATAACATATCATATTCCTAAATGTTTATCACGTCATACTATAAATAACTTGTCCATTATTCACTAGAGTCTAATATCGTTTATCCGACAGTTTTATTCCGGTATTGTCGTGAAATTAATTTGCTACGTTATCGAGTCGTTAAGTATATATATATATATATATATATATATATATATATATATATATATATATATATATATATATATATATATATATATATATATATATATATATATATATTACAAGTTTATCCGTTGACATATAGTATTTAACATTTCCTTATTAGTAACCATTAATTCACTTTATCAACCGTTTACGACTTATAGAGTATTATCGTGTCTTATTTACATTAAACCCGTAACTAGTCGACTTATACCATAATTAAGTAACATATTGAGACTTAAACAAGTTTTCATATAATGAATAAACACTTCATGTCTATATAAACTTAGGTATACCAATTTGTATAAACTTTTAGAGCTATTTATCTTTACTTAATTATACCAATCTGTATGAACTTGACCAAGACATGAAATAGTTTTCATTTATACAGATTGCTACAGTTGACCAAGACATGGTTCACACCCGACTCGACTGACTCGACCCACTAGGCTAACCCGACTCTCAACTCGACCAACCCAACAGTTTTCAAAATAATCAAACACATCAATAAAGCAAATCTGAGATCTAGACAAGTTTATACCACCCTCGTTAGGTTTGACCCGACCCATACGTCAAACTGTGTAACAGATCCAATCTACTAGGCCAACCCAAGAACCAAGTTAACAAACCACCCAACGAGTTGACCCGACTCACTGAGTCAACCCAACTTACTGAGTCAACTCGACTCAACAGCCGTATCAACCCAAACTAGACTCAAATTCCAAAAACTACACGATTAAAGGACGAGTCCAGTCACACTCTTTCTATGCTGCTACACCGAAACACAAATCTAAACCCGAGACTCAAGTACTCGCGACACCATTTCTTTTATACCATTTTACCATACGAATAATTAAAATAATGTTTAAAATCAGATTTGTATTATTCAAAACGTGTTTCCTTAATGTTTTTAAAACCCATTTCGAATCACCTTTATTTTGTTTGATGTTTTGTACCCACGAAAACAACACACATAGTATATGTACGAATCAAAAAAAATATATTCATGAGATGTGATTGCGTTTTACCGTGAGAGAAAAGAGATGAAACGAAGGATGTGATGGCGTCATTTGCGAGTACAACTCGTAACCATCCAAGCTTGACCCTTAGAAAACGTTAACCACAAAACCCCAAAGTTTTCGAATCTAATTTATTAGATTTAGAGCGTGTGTGAGGGTTTGGTGGTGTATACGATGCATAAACGGGGTCACAAGACCCCGATCTATTGATTAGAAGAGGAGGTGTAACTATTGGTGGTCGCCGAAATTTTAGCCGGAAAAAGTGACGGCGCCGGAACCCTTGAGAGGGTGGCCGGATTTTCTAGAGAGAGAAGGGGGATTATTATTGGGGTGTGTGTTTTGTAGTGAGAGAAAGGAGAGAGTAAAAATGAGGGTGTGTGAAAGTGTGGGAGTATTTATACTACCACAAGGGACTAAAATTTTATAATGGAAAGTATAGGGGCGAAAATGTTATTATCACAGGGGCCATACATGAAACTTTCCAAAACTTTTGTAAAAGTAGATTCGGGACTCGTTTGGACTAGCAAACGAGGGATTCATGACTCGGGAGTTACGCCAATATTCTCAGAATAATATTTCTAATAAAAACGATATATAATACGACTCGTATCTCAAATTAGAGAGAACGATCACTCTAATTGCCGTTTCTCTTTTTTTCGACGTTTCGAGGAATTTACGAGTTGTCACAGCCTTGCCTCCTTAAAAGGAATCGCGTCCTCGCGATTCAATTCAAGTTACTCGTTCAGGTCTAGAAGAGGCGAGTGCATACGCACGAGGATTTATCTTCACGTTCCCTACGTGAATCTAGGATCTTACTGCGAGTTTCTACGAAGTTCGAAGGTAGGGATGCGACTTTCCTAAAGTCATCTGGTTTCATGATCTACGATTTCGATAGGTCAACAAATTTTAAACGTTCAAAGATTTGGATTTCCCAGAGGGATAACCATTGCCTTATCGGAGAGTCATTTCTTCCTATTACGCACGAAAATGTTGGAAATACTACTAAGTCTTGATGGTAGCTCATTGTTCGTGGTTTTGATAAACTGAAAACACACGAGCATGTACCTGGTGTTGAAGAAGAAGAACAATTGCAGTCAAGATTTTTTGTGATAAGATTTTTTGGTGTGTGTTAAATGACGTTTATGTATATTAGGATGGCACTCAACATTTAAGTTTGTATCTGAATAGATTTTGTGAGAAAAAGATTTCCAATAATATTATCACTACTATTAATAATGCAAACACTTAAAAGATTTTGCATATATCGCCCATGCATACTTTTTAGACTTTTTATTCTAATTTAATTTTTTCAATTTTACTATTATAAGATGTGTACAATGTGTTTATACTTTGACTATCGAAACTCAAAGTACTTATTAACGTCATAAGAATCATCAAACATATATGTTCAAGTTGTGTTTCAAAATTTAAATTATTAAATACAATACAGCTGACATTTTGTATTTCGTAATTACAGAACGAGTAGAACAATTCAAGTGTGTTTGTTCACTTGGGCATATTTCTATAATGTTTGATTAATGTTCGTTCAAGAGACTATTGTATTATTCACATGTCTTTCTTTTATATAATAAAGTAATTTTAATTTTCCCAACTACTTAAGTAATTTTATTTCAATAATCCATTTATTTTAGTATTCGCAATGTTCATCCAACTATGATTAGTAATGTTTAAATGAAGCGAACCCGCGCATCGCGTGGGTTTACGAAGCTAGTATGTATATATATATATATATATATATATATATATATATATATATATATATATATATATATATATATATATATATATAGACTTGGGTTATTATGAAAAGATGTTTAAAATGAAAAGAATGGGAAGCCACCACAATGCGCCATGTGTCCCATCTTCACCCCTCCTTTTTTTTTTACTCTCAAGGGCATTGTGTTCATTTCACCACAAAATAAAAGGTATATAAGGTCCTTTTTTCTGTTTTTCACGTTTCTTTCATCTCATCTTCGTCTCATCTGTTACGACTTACGACCATCCTTCTCCTCTGAAACCACCGTGATCTCCACCACCGTCCTTCTCCTCTGAAACCACCGTGATCTGCACCACCGTCCTTCTCCTCTGTCATCACCACCGTCCTTCTCCTTTGTTCTCCACCGTGATCTTCACCTTGATCAACAATGAATACCGTTTGTTCATCTTCAAGCAATAACGAGTGTTCATCTTCAATCAATAACGAGTGTTCATCATCATCATCAATGAATATTGATAGTAAGATTTTAATTTTTTTTTTATATAATTTTGCTTTTTGTTATTTTTAATTTAATTTTGATATACTTTTTCTTATTATGTTAATGATTTTTAACTGATTATACTAGTAGTTTCAGTTGATAATTTTGTACATGATTGATGCACAGCAGGTGTTTGATTTTTAGTTATAATTATGCTGCAGTTGAAATATAACTATGCTGCAGTAGACATATGAGTATAAGAAATATTAACTTAAAGAGTTTGATGACTAGTTATAATTTTATGATGCATTACATATAGGTATATGATGCACTAGTTGTTAGACTATGAAGAATAAATATCTAATTATGATGTAGTATTTTGTGCTTTAGATTTATAAGATTATGATGCATTAGTTTTAAGATTAGTTATAAGTTTATGTTGCAGTACATGTATGAGTATGATGCACTAATTTTTAGACTATGATGAATAGATATGTAAGTATGATCTAGTAGTTTATACAGTAGATTATAAGATTATGATTTAGTAGTTTTTATGTTAGGTCACTAGTTTTACAAACACAAGTAATATAGAAAGAGATAAAGGCGATTGAACAAGATCCAAACACACACACACGATATTATGCACGGTTTAGGCGTAGATGTGATGAGAGGAAATAACTTGAACAACCAACCCTTAAATGAGGGTTTACAAGAGTATTTATAGGAGGAAAGCTAGGGCAACACTCCTACTTTCCATCCTTTCTTTTATGGGCTTGGGCCTAAGCTCATGGGCCTTCTACATAAGCTTAAGGCTAATAACAAACATAAAGGCCATAATAAAGCTAACTATTACATATTAATTACTAACACTTGATTATGGTTTAGGAGTGATTCCAACAATCTCCCCCTCAAGTGTTGGTGATGAACGGTGAAGGCGTTGATGTAATAGTAGCTCTGACGTCTTCTGACATTCTTCTTTCTTGTGAGAGGAATTGCCTTGATTCGAACAATCTCCTCAGTGTAGAGAGATAGTTATCTTTGAACAGTTATGCTTTGACGTCATCATTAACTTTGTTCTTTGATCATTGTTCTTTGTGGTGAAAGTGATAGTATGTTGTTGTCTACATCAGTCTGTCTCAGGTCTGCTTCGCTGCTCCAGTGTCTCCACGTCATTCTTCAACATGCTCACACGCTCTATGACGTTGGAATTCAATACTGATGAAGTTCTCTAAGTCTTTAACTTTGTAGATTCTTTGGTTTGACTAAGAATCATTCTGACGGTTGTGTTGCTTTTGAATAGAACTTCCATTAGTGATGATGTTGGCGTGAGCATAAGAAGAATCAGCACGATCATCCTGCTCCGGAGCTTCCATAAGAAGAAAACATTTCAAACGGTTAGTAATAAGCAGGTTCCGGCACTTACAAGTTTGAACTTCGAGAGTGTTAACAGCATAGTGTGAAAACACAACTCTAATTCTTACAAAGGCCGTTCCTGAACTGGAGTCCTACAAGTGAGATAACACGATGTACCGAAGTGCATCTGCAGTTCAGATGAGTCGCTGAGGTACACCGTAGCATCACCTCACGACTGTAGACCGTTTGAGACACACTCCGCGTAATCCACGGGGAGTTACCGAAGTGACCTGCTGTCAGGGCTGTTTGATGTTGACCCTGGCAGGAGTTTCCATTCAATCACTGAGGATCACAGATGTGAACCTCTCATAAATGTTCTCGACAGATTGCTAAGATCTGTGAAGGACTCGATATGAATCACTGATAATCTTATTTGGTGATCGTCAAGTGATAAAATGTCAAGTGTTCCTAAGAGATCTTTTGATGAATCTCGTGGCTCTAGACTCAATAGTGCGTTTTGGTTTTCCTGAGCGGAGACTAGGGAGAGGGTCTCCTTCTTCAATACCAGCGATCTCTAAGAGAAAGCCAATAGTTTACGTAGGGTTCCCTGTGAGAATGAAACAAGCTTCTGTTGAGAGAAACTTGAGTGG
This sequence comes from Chrysanthemum seticuspe, assembly GCA_019973895.1. Lineage (NCBI taxonomy): Eukaryota > Viridiplantae > Streptophyta > Magnoliopsida > Asterales > Asteraceae > Chrysanthemum > Chrysanthemum seticuspe. The sequence continues at coordinate 161,295,407 of BPTQ01000009.1, forward strand.
CTAAGAAGGTTTAGTGCATGCGTCACTGGGTCCATGACGACTTTTAATCTTCAATACCGATGTCACTAAGTGACAACCAGTAGCATATGAATTGAACCCGGTGTCTGCCCTAAGTTGAATAATCTGGAGGCTGTTTCTTTTCACCCTTTTCTTTGCATTTCTTTTTGATTATTCAACTCCTTCTTTTTCCGATTCTCATATTCTCCTTTTTATAATCGTACCTAAGGACTTCTAAGTACTAACTATTTGTGATGTCCTTGGGCAGATCCCTCCGGCTCTGGCGGATCATAGGACGGTTATTCCTAACCTTAGTCACCTTATAACTCTATGACTAACCTATGTTGCCATTAAAACCATTGTTTGTGAAACATCTCTCAAAGGGTTTGTAAATGAAAAACATGTTTGAACCACTGTGAGAGATAGGATTTTGCATAAATACTCCCCCTCCACATGTGCTTAAGAGTTTTAATGGTTTAAATGCACAGTGAAGAAAGAGCGCGCACATTTTGAATTGATCCACTCGAGATAGACAATCCCCCGTGAGACACGGTTACATTGCGTAGTTAAAGAGTTACATTGTCAGTTTTTAGGTGACAACTAACTCTAATAACTACCTTGAAGGTGTAGACAAACCTCGAAAGGTTGTCATACCCGTCAGAGTTCATGTCTACCAAGAGTGTCTCGAATGGTACTTTCTACTTGGACAAGTCCTTTGCGAGACACGTTTACATTACTAGCGAACTAGCTTGAAATTATTACCCGTCCAGGACAAGTCTTTTCGAGTTACAAACAGTTTAGTACCGTCAATTCGTTGGTTAAGTCTGAGGTACACAAATTCATTTGCTTTTTGCACAACATATTTCTTATCACACAAATTTCTCCCCCTCAAAAATGGCATATGAAAATGTTATTTTTGAAACGTTTGAGAATAAATATGACCATTTCGAGTGTTGCGGGAAGAGTGACCACTGTGAACAATTTGTGAACAAAGTTTTAATTCAAATACTCCCCCTCAACAAGTGATATAAACGATTGAGGTTTTGAAAATCATACGGGGAAGTACTTGTTCTTTTGAGCAAAACCTTAAATAATGAAAGGTTTGATAGGTTTTACTCAAAAGTAAGAAGCTTTCGCTCCTTTTATAAGGATTGTGGCACTGATGCGTACCACATGGTCCTTTCTTGACAATTACGGGTTGTACAATGTTATGTGTGCACAAGCCATTGACATATATAATCATACATCCAAATTTGTAATGAAAGAACCAATTCAAGGGGTACCAGGAAGTGCAGTGATGTTCCTAGGAGTGCGCAAAGGGCGTTGAAAGCCGGTTATGTTAATCCTGGGTCGACCACCAACATAGCTCTCCAATCGTCTGAACTGATCCCTTCTGAACAACCTTTCATCAATCATTGTGATGATTCGTCTCACATCCCTCCTTTCCTGAGAATTCCAGCGCTTAGGAGACCCAATTTTCTAGCGTATATCCTTCAACATGTACGCCAATCCGTCCCTAACCAGCTTCAAAGTATGATCGCCGAATTTCTGAAGTTCACTACACGCCATTAAGCAGTTTCTTTGAAGTTCACTGCAGTAAACAACTCCGAATGGTTTGCTGATGAGCGTATATTGAGATAGCTGATTGATGTCGGGAAGATCAAGCGTTGGAGGAGTGAGGTTGACACGCGTCTGATAAGATTCAACAGCCAGCTGGATATCTTCTACACGTTCTTTAATCACGATGCGTCTAATGAAGATGAGAAGTGACTTGATAAATTCGCGTTGAACTTCAGTCGAGAATTGTCTCATACGACCCTGTACTTTGGCAAGGTACATGTCTTCGATGTCGTTGAGGGACAAATTCTCAAAGTCAGCTTCGGAGAATGCATAGTCCTGTTCATCTTGTCGTTTGACTATGATATTCTTCAAGAAGGTGTAGTCCCACTTAGACTTGAGATCAACGTGTTTGATGGCCACGATGTCCTTAGAACTGTACACTGCGTGTTGAGACTTCTGAACCAGGAAGCTTCTGTAGTAGATTCTTCGACGTTCAGGCCAATGATGAATCCCATACAATGCATCTCGGTCGTATGCTTGCACGTTGTCAGAAAACAAGCGATTTGCACGTTCCTCGATAGCTATGCAGTTTGAGTAAATAGCCGCTGGGAATGGAAGAGTCAACGATGTAGCGTATTTTCGTGAACCATCGCTACCGTGTAAGAGAAAATCCAGGTCTCTGTTAAAGAAGTATCGAAAGGGAATCCGTGATTCATCTGCTTGGCCAATGGTCGGTAGGGGTTTGGTCCAATCGGTGTAGTATGGAGGGTTGTCCCTTTGTGTGAAGTCAATGTTTGCTTCTGGATTGAGCCAATCCATGTTGTTAGACATAGCTCGAGCGATGTTCTCAAGATGATATTCGACCTCGAGGGCGCTTTCAGAGCTATCCTTTAGAATTTGAAAAGCTTCGTTCTTGATTCGCTTCAATTCAGATTTCGTCATTTTCTTCACATGGAACTTTTCTTGCAACAGTTTAGCATGCTCCAATGTGGAACCATCTACCAGCTCTTGACCTTCTTCAGGGTAGGGAGTTTGATCGACAAGTGTAGAGAACCATTCAAATTCTTTGGTTTTATCGTCATCTAGCCAAGATACGACGTCAGATTGAAGCGTCTTCTTCTTCTTCTTTTTCGAGGGCTTTGATGATGGTTCCGATTTCTGCACTTGTTTGGGTGAGGTGGGTTGTTGTAGGGGCTCAAGGACCTCTTCATCGTCACCACCCGTATACTCAAAATGATCACCGGTTTTCTGAGTCATGGGTGGTAACTCGGAATCGTCCCGAGGTTTATCAGTAGAAGACCGAGGTGGAGGAGACTTCTGTTGAGAAGAAGTCCGTTGTGGAGGAGGTGGCATCGAAGAAGATTCACCAGACTGCTTCTGACGTTTAGGTGCAGAGTCTTTGTCTTTATCCTTATCTTCATCGTCTCTAGGACGTTTCAACTTTTCTGCCTCAAATCTACAAGCTTCTTGAAGTTGGTAGTCTAGCAATGCTTGATACAGTTTTGCTTCTTCAGAGTTGAACATTGCAGCTCGTGGCGACATTTGTGTAACAAGCTTGGCCACCAATTCATTGTTAGAGAAAACTACCGGATCGGTTGGATTGATTGTTACGGTTAGGGGCGTTGATCGGATAGTTTGCTTGGCGATTTGCATCAGATTTGGATATAGTTGTCTGGTAAACAGCTCCTTTGTGACTTTAGGAACGATATTCTGAAGGTAGTTGTTAGTGTAACCTTCGATCATTTCGTTCGGTTCCTCTTGACGATGACTTTTCATGAATTCCTGAATAAACTTCCTTTCTTCTTGCATCTTGTCATTCTCGTCATGTAGATATTGTATTTGTTGATTGAGAAAGTTAAGCTTCCTGTATAACATGTCTTTCATTCTGACTTGTTTGACAGCTTTCACAATTCTTTCATGTGTCTGAGAAATCCAAGAGCGAGGTGGTTTCTTCACAGATTTGGATGTTGATTTGGTTGAATTCTTTGATGGTGGTGGTGAGGAGTGAGAAGAAGAATCTGATGATGATGAGATGTGAGGAGACTCTGGGTCCTTTGGCGGTTCATAAGTTTCCTTCTGTGTACGTGTCGGACTATCCAGAAGAAACATGTCATAATCAGTATCTTTATCTTTCTTCTTCTTGTCAGTTTCTGGATTCTCAAAGTCATACACTATAGTATCTTCCACAGGCGGTTGTTGTTGCATAAGAGTGGTGGTACCAGCTCCCTTATCGGGTCGATTAACCGCATCAGGAGTTGGTTCGGAGTGGACAGCACCACTTGATCCTCCAGGACCACCCATTTGATCTTTTGCAAACACTTCAGCCTTGTGTTGATGTCTAATTCGTTTGACTTTCTTCTTGTACTCAATTTCCGGTGGCTCTTCAACATTTTCACTTTCAGAGCTTTCATCAACTGTCTCAAGTACAAGAGTCTTCCCTTTACTTTTGTCAGCTTGAGGACTTGGAGGTTTTGGAATGTCTGAGACATCTTGTGCAGTTTCAGAATAATGAATCTCCTCGTCTGATTCTGTTCCTTCAGAACTTTCGTCCAAAAGCTTTCTTGGAGGTTCAGGTGTAGAGGATGGGATAGGAGTAGCTTCCTGAGAGGGAACTTTCTTCTTAGGAGTAGGTTTCCTCTTTGGAATAGGTTTCCTCTTTGGAACATTCCTCTGACTATCTGTACTTGTGGCACTTCCAGCACTGCCTCTTCTGGTCCTTCGAGTAGGTGTCCCAGAAGCCTTTTCATCAAGGTGTCCAACTTTACCTTCTTTAACGGCTACCCGATACCTTTTGTACGTTTCCAGCTTTTTGATTTCCTCTGTAAGAAGGTGATCGGGTAATTCAGCTCCCTGTTTCTTCGTAGACGTTTCTTTGATTCTGACAGATAGAATGTGCTCAGTCTGGATGTCATGATTATCTAGGTCATTGATTCTCCTGGGGATATCAGGATGAAGTCCAAGAGCTCTCTGAATCAACAGCTTGGTGTATCTGACATAGGGAATTTTGTTGCCAAGCTTCTTCTGAAACAGCATCATGTCTTCCCAAAGCATTGCTTCAATTATGATGTCCTTCTTGTTGATCAGAGACCAGAAAATCTGCAGTTCCATGAGCTTGGGATGCTCATATCCACTGTCACGACCCGAGACTGATTTGGTGATGATAATATAGAGTGTCCTCCATGGTTGAGGAATATTCTTCAGCTCCACGAGAGAGTGCTTAGTAATGATTCTTGCAGCTTCATCATAACCAATATCTATCAAGAATTGCAGGACAGTCTGTTCAGTAGGGGTGGCAAAGAAGTCGGTTGGGGCGATGTCTGGAATTATGAGAACAGCCCGTAAGTCATCAGGAGTGATAGTGACTTGCTTGTGATTAAGAGTCACTTTCACAGCATTTTGACCAGGGATCCTCTGCATGGAATCCCAGAATTGTTGAATGTAGACTTCTGGAACTGTGGCAGAGTGTGAGAGCATATTCTGATAAGGATGAGTCTTGAGAATATCCACCGCTATGAGACAAGAAGATTCTGTGCAAGTTAGGGTGGCAAAGTCAACCCTAAGGTTATTCTTTCCAGGTTTTCTCGGGTAACCTTCTGGAAAGATATCAGCAATTGTAAGAACTTCTTGTGCATCCACGTTCATTTGTTCAGCCATATCTTTATCTGAAATAACATTAGCCAAAAGAACCAACATATCGAAAGACATAATGTTAGTCAACAGAAGGTTTTATTGTCTAGTTATTGAATGAGTAGTGTTAATGATTGTTACGAGTCCTAAGTCACTTGTTTGTCCAATAGTCTAATGATGCTCAGAAACATTTCGTGAGTTAGTTAACTTTAAGGTTTTAAAGTTTATGTTATCACTTATATTTCATAACATATTAAACGTTTAAGTTTATTAGTGACATTATTGAATTCGTGATGATATGATTAGCTTATTAACAAGATTGTATACGTAACAATTCATTATGAAGGTCCATCCAGGCTTATGCGTAGCAATGACAAAGTTATGCGTAAGCAAGTGTTTTATACGCGTAGTTATAAGCTTACGCGTAGGATCCTATCTTACGCGTAGAAAATGTTACGCGTAGGAAAAGGGGACCTTAAGCGTAGAGCTTACGCGTAGGCGTATAAAAAACCTTACGCGTAAGGCTTACTCGTAAGAGTAGACCTTATGCGTAGAGGCACTGTTTACGCATATCCTTCACAGGATACGCGTAGTCCCACTGTAGAACCTTACGCGTAGGCATAACTGACTACGCGTAGGGTAATCCTTATGCGTAGAAATGCAAATGACCTTGATTCTGAATTTTAAGCGTAACAAATCCTGAAATAAGTTCATCAAATCATTAACATTATCACAAAACATCATTTTAACAACAATTTATGGCAAGAACATTTATGATTCAGTTATGCGTAGAAAGTCATACGCGTAGGTCAAAACCCTAAGGGTTGAGAATTACGCGTATCACTTCTAGCCATAGGATATGCACCATTTTAATTCTGGTAGTTCTAGAGTGTTGGTAGAGTCTTTAGGCCAAGTTATAACATCAAAATCGTTGTGAATCAAAAATACCCAAAAATTATGAACTTTAAACCCTAGTTTCAAATTGTCAACCAATTTGTGTTTCTGGGTGGTTACCAACTATGGAAATGATCAATTCAACACCTTATGACCATAACCCAACAATCTATTTGACCAAAACACTTCTCATTTAGAAAAACCCAAATCGACTTATAAACCCTAATTTTTCAAAAAATCACCAATTCGTGTTTCTGGGTGGGTTTTGATGGTTAAAATGGTATCATTGATGTATTTAAAACGTTTTGACACCTCCTTTTTCACCACAAACACACACACATTGATTGTGTGTTCATACGCTTAAGCGTAGAACACATAATCACGCGTAGACAATGTTTTAGCCGTAGGATTTACATGAAATTCAAAACCTTATCTTAAAAACATGTTGTGAATACGAAAACACTTACAAAATGAAGATCAAAAACACGGTTTTCTTGAATCAATTTGAAGCGTAGGATGAAAGTAGTTGTATTAAATGTGAAGTGAAAAGTAGGTGGGAGGTGTTTTTATTAAAAGTGACTTTAACATTTTGACAGTTTTAGTCCCTCCACCTTTTCCTTTTTCAAACAAAGCCATTTAACTTCCATTTTGGTTACCAAATAAAGTTTTTTAGAAAGAGATTTGACGACACTCCCCCTCGACTTAAGAAAAATGATGAAAGGTTATTAATTTTAGTCCGAGGAGTGTTATTGAACCAGAAACATTTACCACCATTGATAAGAGAAACAACCGAGATAAGATAACATGCAAGTACACAGATGTTTTGAAACAGTTAAGAGATTATTTTCTCCCCCTCAACACTTGATCGGAAAAATACTGAATTTTGAAAGATTAAAGTGTTGACGGAAGAAATGTACTTGCCATGTTGAAAGAAAAATAGATTAGGAGAATATTTTTGTTGTTTTAACAGATTTTATATTTTTGTATTTTGTTTTTGAGAAATTTATTTACAAAAGAGAGTTTTGGTGTTTGACAGGTTTTTAAGACTGTTTTAGGAGGTCTTCCAATTCCTCTTGAGTCAAACACCTCATACCAATCCGGTGGACCAACTCATTAAACCTAGCGGGAGGCAAGGCTTTGGTGAGCAGATCTGCCAATTGATATTCAGTACCCACAAAGTATAATTCAATGGTACCCTGTTCCACGTGGTCCTTGATGAAATGATAGCGAAGATCGATGTGCTTTGATTTCGAGTGCTGAACTGAGTTGCACGAGATCGCAATGGCACTCCGATTGTCGCAGTACATCGGGATTCTGTCGAATACGTAACCATAGTCTTTGAGTTGTGTTCTCATCCAGATGACTTGAGCACAACACGCGGACATGGCTACATATTATGCTTCGGTTGATGATAGCGATGTACAATCCTGCTTCTTTGATTGCCAAGACACCAGTTTATCACCAAGAAATTGTAGAGCTCCTGAAGTACTTTTCCTTGAGTCTAAGCATCCTGCGTGGTCAGCGTCTGAAAAAGCGATTAGTTCAAAACCAGAATCCTTTGGATACCAGATCCCCAAATTAATGGTTCCCTTGATGTATCGGAGGATTCTTTTAGCCTCGGAGAGGTGGGTTTCAGTTGGTCGCGACTGATAATGGGAGCATAGATAAACGGCAAAGACAATATCAGGTCTGCTAGCTGTTAGATACATGAGGGACCCAATAATACTTCGGTATTTGGTAGGGTCAACTAATTTCCCATGTAAATCAGCATCTAGCTTCTTGGTATGAACCATTGGTGTGGCATAAGTGTCACAGGTTGTCATTCCAAATTTGTTTAACAGTTCAAGGGCATATTTGGACTGACTCAAGAAAATACCACGGGGTGATTGATGAACTTGTAATCCTAGAAAGAATGTGAGTTCACCCATCATGGACATTTCAAAAATTTTCTTTATTAGTTTTGCAAAAGCGATTGAAAACGTTTTATGTGTAGACCCAAAAATGATGTCATCCACGTAAATTTGAACAATTAAGATATGTGCCCCGTGATATTGTATAAAAAGAGTTGGGTCAACCGAACCTTTGGTGAAATTATTAGCAATGAGGAAAGATGATAGCTTATCGTACCATGCCCGAGGGGCTTGTTTGAGACCATAAAGAGCTTTGTTCAGTTTGTAGACATGGTTCGAGCACTCTGGATCAACGAATCCTTCGGGTTGGCTGACATAAACCGTTTCTTTCAGTTGTCCATTGAGAAACGCAGTTTTGACATCCATTTGAAAGACCGTCATATTCATATGAGCCGCGAACGCGAGAAATATCCGAACAGCCTCAAGACGAGCAACCGGAGCAAAAGATTCTTCAAAGTCTATTCCCTCTTCCTGACGATAACCTGCAGTAGGCGTTGTTCAGTGCAGATCAACGATTCCCAATAGCAGTCCTTCTCCCTTATCTGAAACTTCTTAGAAAACGAGGCCAACGAGCAGAACTCCGACAAGCCTATAAAGAGCGCAAGCGCCGAGTATACTTATACTGCCAGAAAGTTTACCTACAGTTTTGACGCAAAGAGTTACCTGTTGACTTTCTTTGCCAAATACAGTCGGTTGGGCTTCCTAAGCAACTAGGTCTCACGAGCTTGGTACAGATGTTTGACTTGTTTCGAGAAATACCAGAGTTTGTTCGGGGAGCCCGTACCATGCTATTCGATAGTAGAAAGGAGTAACGATTATTAAAGTGGTTTCCAAGCCAACTGGGTTGAGAAAAATATGTTATAGTGCCCCGTGTATAGAATTAACAAGTTTA